>OY723393.1:37770108-37772608 GCA_963210295.1 Ophion ellenae
TCCGGGTTTTATTTTTGTTTACAGCGCCGAAGTCGTGGAAGTTCATTTTGGGGGTGAAAAAGTGGAGTGAAATTTTGAAAAATCAGTTTTCATTCAATAACTCTTTAGGAAAAAATCATACAATTTTTGTTCAAATGGGAACATTGTAGTTTTTGGAAAGACGCGTCGATCGAGTATTCGATCATCCCTCTCCAATAATATCTTCACCCCCGAAAGAAATGTTGAAGAATTAACAAAAAAATTGTTTATCGAATAACTCAAAAACAATCGATTTTTCGGGGATGGTTTAAATGTACGAAATGTAGAGAATAATTTTCTCTATATTTTCATTCCCATGAACCACCCTTGAATTTTGCTTTTTCGAACCCCTCTCAGGGGTTGAAAATTCAAAATGAAATTCTGGGGAAACTATTGACCGAAAACAAAGAGATACGAGTTTGGCGCTGTGGACATAAATGTAGCTGAGGGTTCAAGCTACAAATTCTTCCACGGCGGCGAATTCGTGCGGTCAATAGTTTTCCCAGAATTTCATTTTGAATTTTCAACTCCCGAGAGGGGTTGGGAAATCAAAATTCAAGGGTGGTCCATAGCAACGAAAATATAGAAAAACTTATTCTCTATATTTCGTACATTTGAACCATACCCGAAAAACCGATTGTTTTTAAGTTATTCAATAAACAATTTTTTTGTTAATTCTTCAACAATTCTTTTGGGTTGAAGATATTATCGGAGAGTAATGATCAGATACTCGATCGACGCATCTTTTCAAGGGCTACAACGTTCCCATTTGAACAAAAAGTGTACGATTTTTTTCTAAAGAGTTATTGGATTAAAACTGATTTTTCAAAATTTTATCCCACTTTTTCACCCCCAAAATGTACTTCCACGACTTCGGCGCTGTGGAAAAAACTAAAGCCCGCATTTTTCTGCACATTTTGTCTCACGGCGCCGACCTCGTAGGGGTTGTAGTTTGGCATTAATCCACCCCCATCTCTTTTGTGGCAATCGAAAGAAAAAATGCATTTTCGTTGGGTTCCAAAGATGTCATAAAACAGTCACAAAAGCAGGTCGATTTTCCGTATTTTTTCTGATGAGAGTCTTGGAATTACGAGGTCGAAAATTTACACACACTTCATAGAGAGTCTTGCCAAGTTTGAGTTTTTATTTCATTGAAAAATATTGATAAACAGTGCAGTAATTATTCTTTAAAGAAAGTGCCGCCGATGCTGCGAGATCAATCGGTGTAGGCTCAACTGGGCACCCGGGGCTATCTCAAATAGAAAATAAATAATTGTACTTTCAGTGTAATAATGAAAGTTTTCTATAACCGGATACTTTTTTTAAATTTGGAAAATTACGAAAATGGCCAGCTATAAAAACAAATGTTCGATTTTCGACAGAAAAAGAACATCAATAACTTGGTATTAACAAATGAATAAACAACTGAAAAAAATTATCCGGTCATACGACAGAAAATGTTATAAACTATGTTCCATTTGACCCTTTACAAAAATCGTCCCACCTCGCTCAATTTTCCCAATTTTTACAAAATCTTTCTTCCAAATTAAACCTAAGACCCTAAGCGACAAAACTGACAAATACAAAAATCCTATTGTTGCAATATCAAGCTCATACAAACCCACTAACGAAACCTCGCAGAAATTCAATAAATAAAACGTGCCACCTTTTAAAATGAACCTACAAGGCGAATTTTTTCCTCGAAAATCACAACAAAAAAATGCCACAAGGTTTTCTCAGGATCCTCGAAAACTGTGCAAAATTGTTCCTGTCGTATTAGATACCCTTAGCGCGGTAATTCCGAATAAATGCCTCGAGTTTTCTCTCGCGCCCGCGTAAGTTACATTATATAACAGGATCGTCTTTCACGACTGCTACGACGAAAACTTTACTCATTAGACATCCCCCGGTCCTTAAACTACCGCGTCATCTCAGATCACCCCGCGTATAACAACCGGAGCGAGAACCTTTGAACACGTCTTTATTTTATTTCGATTTCTTTATTCTGCTTTCGCGTTCGCTATCGCTTCCGTAGCATCGGGTTGATAATGAAAATACTGGAGAGGCCGCTTTATTCGCGCGCGAGGCAATTACGATTCGTGTAATTGTGCCTGTCACGATATATATATATACACACATACAGGGTGTCCCAGAACTGAATGCGTTCCCTGAAATGAGGGGTTAGGGGTGAAATTCTGAGTGGATTCATATAAGCATGTATGGGTCTCAGATCAACCCCTGAATTACTATTGATTTTTTAAGGGAGACTTTGTCTTTGGAGTGCCATATTTCAGGTGTTTACATTTTATTTTTTTTAAGGGGAACGAGTAAAGCTTTTTGTGTGCGGTTTTTTTCTTGCTTTTATTCATGATATACAGAACGTTGAACATTTTTTTTTTTGAAAAAAAAAAACCAAAATGGCGGCCGTTGCAGCTCCGCGAAAACAGGTCCTCAAATCGCGAGAGGTAAACGGCTGACATCA
>OY723393.1:37777608-37812721 GCA_963210295.1 Ophion ellenae
CGGACTTGTGAATAAAAATGTGGCCAACATATTTTTCAGTACATGTACTTTCAAGAATTATAAAAAAAAAACGTCCTTCAAATTTTGCTGGGAGGATGTGGGAAAGCTACTGTGCAAGTTCTTGCAGAGTGATTTTCTCTCTTAACTGACATTGCGTATGGAAAGCGTGAGTATGTGAGCTGTCCACGGTAAAATTGCACTCGAGGTTTAAATTAAAAACTAGAAGATGCGGAAATGTTGCTATTTCTTTCTATATTTGCTACCTTCACCCCCCCCCCCCCCCCCCCCACGTACGTAGACCGTAACACCTGACCCCCTAATTGCGTTATGTAATTTACGTACGGCCCCATATATATATATTTATATACAGGGTGTTAGGAAGGTCGATGCAAAGCCTTAAGGGGGTTATAGGTCACCTCATTAGGGGTATATCTAACCTAAGTTACCTTAGTCCAAAGTCTAAGGATTTCGAGTTATCGTGGTAAGTATGATTTTTGGAAAATTTCCCAAAATGAGGTACTAACTCGTTCATAACGTTCAAACAGACAATAATTGGTAACTAAAAACTTATGTGCGTCTTAGCTTAATGTGTATTCAATCGACAAATACCAATACAATCATCTGTATCCACGCAACTAACTAAATGGGACGTGTTGGATAATTAAAAACTTGTCAAAAAATAAAAATACCTCATATGTTAATGCTTTTAAAAAAATATAATAACATTAACATGAGAGGTAAACGAGTTGGTACATAATTTTGGGAAATTTTCCAAAAATCATACTTATCATGATAACACGAAATCGTTAGACTTTGGACTACGGTAATCTAGGTTAGATCTGTTCCTAACGAGGTGACCTATCACCCCCTTAAGGCATTGCATCGACCTTCCGAACAACCTGTGTATATATATATATATATATATATATATATATATATATATATATATATATATATATATATATATATATATATATATATATATATATATATATATATATATATATAGAGAGAGAGAGAGAGAGAGAGAGAGAGAGAGAGATTCCCATCTAGATTTAGAATTCGACGTCTCGCCGGTAAATGATCGCTCCCCCGGAAGTGGGATACGAAGTATATATTTTTATCGCGGTACTTTTATCGACGTGCACATACTCGGAAGAACGATACACAAGATTTATTTTTCCACCTCACGTGTGATCCATTTTCCTCATTTTCCTTGCATCTCTCTCTCTCTCTCTCTCTCTCACTCACTCTTTCCTACACATCAACACTAGCTACAGAGTTTTTTTCGCAATCGAAATAACAAATTTTTACATGCCTTTTTTTCCTAAACCCTAATTTACGTTCATCTGGAATGAAAATACTTTTCCCGAACAATGCGTCGCAGTTTTACTTTTTGTAGAACTCGTAAAATATTATAATGATGAGGTGATCGATGTTATGCAAAGCAAATCGAAATGAACGCAATTTGACTCAACGCTGGCACTGAACATTATATTTATACATAGTGAGAATCGCGGAATTTTTCCGAACGAAAAACCTCGCAGTGCGCGGTTTGTCAGAGAGAGAAAAACAGCTGAATCTGATCTTCAGAACGGAAACTCTGGTATCAATGGAAAATTGATGAATTTGGAGGCCGCCGAGATTAGATATTGTTCGAGCTGGCACGGAAGCACATCCGCGTGTGTATGGATTTTTGCGATCGTAGGTCCGATTCAATTTCTAAGGATCATCGACCATAGTACGTGTATATATATACATATACATATATGTGTATGTACACACACACACACACACACATATACAAATATACATACATACATACATATATATATATATATATATATATATATATATATATATATATATATATATATATATATATATATATATATATATATATATATATATATATATATATATATATATATATATATATAGATGTGTGTATGTATGTATGTATGTATGTATGTATATATATATATATATAACATAAATAATACGTCGGACTTTATACCGCGTTGCATTCTCATAAGGAAATACCAGCGCGTGGTCTGCTTCAATGGACGAGCACCAGACAGGAGAATCTTGGGATTCGAAGTCGGTTTCATTCGTGCAAGCGAGAGTCGACGAACGGAGAGTTTTGTGTCGTGGAATATTGCTCTTCGTGCTACCCTTACAAATGTCCTCGAATATATATATGTGTATATATACATACATACATACATATATATATATATATATATATATATATATATATATATTCATATTTATATATTCATATTTATATATACACATTTATATATACATATATTTACTGGAGGACATTTGTAAGCATACAGGGTAGCCCGAAAAGTGACGTCCAAAAGGAAAATCTCGATACCTCATATACATATCCGCATCAGCCTCGTGTATGTCTACGATCTTTTTTACTTTTCAAGAAAAATAAATTTGAGGCGTCGGATTTATATAAAAAGTTTCTAAAATCGTTTTAAAAGGATCAGTCACTAATCTTCGGATGATAAGAAAATATTTATGCTAGTCGAAATGACTACCAATTGCTTTGAAAAAACTTCCAAGAGGTACATGCACAAAAGAGAAAAATAATGAAAACTTGGGCTACAGGAAAACTCGGAAAAAAATGCTTTTTCCTCGAACACTAAAAAAACTATAATTAGTTTTATCTTGTGAAATATTAGCACAGCTTTGAGCTTTTTGCTAGAGAATAATACTGCGAAGAGTGTCGGTGATTCTTCGGGGGAAATATTTGCTGACCAACTGGACACTAAAGTGAATGCCTTACAAGGAACATCATCACTTAAGTGTCCGCCTTCGATTTTGTTGAACCTTATATGTGTTATGAACCATTGAAAACTATTAGACACGTATTTTTGTTGTCGGCGGAAAAACGGTTTTAAAGACGAAATCAGCCCTTTAAGAAAGGCGGGTCACCTCTTCATTAATTTTTTATTAACTTCCATGGTTGATTTTTCATCGTCTACATTAGAAAAATTTTGCCTGTCTTTGAGGGCTGGCTTCCTCCCTTAAAACCGTTTTTCCGCCGAAAAAAATACATGTTCAATAGTTTTCAATGCTTATATGTATTTTAACTAAATCTAAGGCGGAAACTTATCTGAAATTCCTTGTTAGACGTTGATGATAAGTTCAAAAAATAGGTTTGTGGAGATTGCTCACTAAAGTTCATATGATAACACAAAAATACTTATACCAGTCTAAATGACTCCTATTTTCTTTTAAGGGGTTACCCCCACTTGCGATTTCGAAAAAATCGATTTTTTTATTGCATTTTTTTGAAGTACAAGTATCTGAGAATATGTCCTGAAAATTTCAAGTCGATCCGGACAAAATTGACTGAGATATGAGCGTTAAAAGAGAAGAATCCGCGTTGAAAGAGCGTTGAAAGAGAAACTTTAAACGTTTTTCTCAAAGTGGCATTTCTGAAGTCGGTGACCAAGATTACTCGAACACTAATGAACCGATCTTCTTGAAATTTTGCAGGCTTATTTAATACATAAAAATGTAGTCTTTAATCGTTCGATTTTTTTTTCGAAAAAAAAAAATTGCCGTTTTATAGCCAAAAAACGGCCGTTTTTTTTCGTTAAAATCGAACCATTAACTTTGACTGTCCGCCATTTTGTGAAAAATGAATATTTTTCAAAATCCTGCGATTAAAGACTAGTTTATACTTATATTTGACTAAATCAATCCGCATTTTTTTCTTCAGATGATCCACTTCGCCGCAATGTTGGTCACCGCAAACCGTGTATATAAAAACATTATTTCATTGACGGCCATTTGCCACTAAACAATGTAATATTTTTCAATAAAAAAATTACTGAAAGTTCTTCAAGATGTGTTCTTTAAGATGGTATATTGATCGGTTAAAAAAGTTTTGTAGTTTCCTTTGAAAAAATTCATGTAAAAGGCCTTTTTTTGCGCTACAAGTGGGGGTAACGCCTTAAAAACTTCCAAGAGGAAAGTCCATGCATGAAAAAGAAAAAATAACCTATGCTATAGAAAAACTCGGAAGAAAAATTCAATGATGTATTTTTCTCGAAAAGTAGAAATGGTCTTGAAACATGCGTGAAGATAATTCGGATAGGTATTGATACAATGCATCTAGATTTTCCTCTTTGACGTCACGTTTTGAGCCACCCCGTATATATATATATATATATATATATATATATATATATATATACATCTACACTTTTTTTATACAGTACGATATATATGTGCACCATATATACATGATACATTACAGAAGAACCTTCACGCGGACAGGCCGTACAATAGCCCCGCCTCCTTTTCCTCGAAAACATTGCATGCGGAAGCTTCCGGTCACGAAACCCTATTTGCCCTTTCATACGTTTCGGAAAATACGTACCTGTCGATTATTATTACCACTGCGATGTTGGGTGAAATATGGATTTGTTGCGTCTAATCTATTGGAAAAAAAGACTTTCGTGGTAACTCCCCCCTCCCCTTCGGATCCCGCAACTCGAGAGTTTTGAAAAGAACGCGACTATGAGCACTGTACGAAAGCTCACGCGAGCAAAGTTCTCGACGATGCATCGCGCGCGATTGTGAAACTTATGGAACACCGGGCCCGTATATATATATATATATATATATATATATATATATATATATATATATATATATATATATATATATATATATATATATATGTACGTGAGTGTGTGATTGATTGTACCCGCTCTAATTCCCGATGCCATAATTCATCGAAATTACGAAGAGACAATACAGGGTGACGGCGGGTGTGCACGGAATAGAGAATTTTCGAAAGCACAGTTGTTCACCGGGTCGCGATATGCTTCCCAATTATCTTGAGAACACGATATGCCGCGGCGCCGCTCGGAACGCGCGTTCAACGTTACAGAGCATAAAAGAGGGGAAGCTTCGACGGGGAAGAATTCCACCTTGCCCCTCATATGGGCTATTCCAGATCAACTCTGACAACTATTTCCCTCGTCATCGTTGATTATGAATTTCCATAGTTTTTTATTACATTTTTTCCTATTTCTTGCCCTTCTGCGGTCGCAAAAGCGAAAAGAGGACTCGGTCGATTTTTTAATCCTGAAAAAATTGTGGTACGTTTTAGATCTGGGGGATATTACGATATCTGTGGCCCCAAGTTTTGGCCGTGCAGTCTTTATATTTGGCCCAAAATAAGACTTTTTTCAAGAATACAAAAAATCGAAATTCGGCTTTCGAGGGGGTGAAACAGAGGTTTTAAATTTTTAATGAGGCGGAGTATTTGGGGATATTACGGTATCTGTGGCCCCTAATTCTGACCACGCAGCCATCATATGTGACCCAAAATAAGACTTTTTTGAGGAGTGGTAAAAATCGAAATTCGATCCTTAAGGGCTTGATACAGGGGTTTTAAAGTTTGTATGGGACATCATATTTTTTTTGACAGATTTGCTTGAAACTCGGTGTAAATACTCTACAATACAAATAATTGAACACGTATTTCTGCATTTCCTAAAAGTGGACCCTTAAGAGAGTTAAACGGGAGGGTAAAAGTTTGTATGAGACAACATATTTTTTTGTCAGATTTACTTGAAACTTGGCATAAATACATTAAAATACAAATAATCAAACACGTATTTCAACAATTTATGAAGTTTAACCTTTAAGGGGGTTAAACGGGAGTGTTAACGTTGATAAGAGAAAACATATTTTTTCACCAGATTTACTTGAAACTTACTAAATTGATTTGATATAGAACACTAGATGTTTTCCTCTGTGTTTGGTGCGTGTAGACAGTCAAGTAGTACTTTTTTAGCCCCTTAACTGTGTTTGTTTCAGTTGGCATAAATATACCAAACAAATACATGTGTAATTATTTGTATTGGAGTGTATTTATAACGAGTTTTGAGCAAATCTGACCAAAAAATATGTTGTCTCATATAAACTTTGATACCTCCGTTTCACCCCCTTAAGGGTCGAATTTCGATTTTTACCACTCTTGAAAAAAGTCTTATTTTGGGTCAAATATGAAGACTGCGTGGTTAGAATTAGGGGCCACAGATATCGTAATACTGCCTAGATCTGTTTTGTTTTGTGCTTGCGATGGTTACTATTTTTGTTTTTTTTTTTTTGGTGAAATTTCTATTTTGGGGATTAGACGGTTTGGGAGTCAGAAGAGTACTTTTTCACATATACATCCCATCCGAATTGAATTTCATCTGAAAGCATGCTGTGAATTTTTTTTTTACTTGCGAGATGGTGACGGAGAAAGATGATTTTGAAGACATTCGACGTCGATGACCGTCCTGATGGCCAAAATCTACGATTCTATTGAGAAAAAATGTGAGGACCGTCCTTGAAGCAGCCAGATGTGCTGATATCGAACTTTGCATAGATATAACGAGTTCAATATGTTCTTACCCCATATACAGGGTGTCCCTCTTATCTCTGCCACCCGAAATAACTCGGTTATTATCGACGTCACAAAAAAATGTTCCCGACAAAAGTTGCACGGTGTGAAGGGGGCCACCAAGTGCGACCAAGTTCTTTTTATTTTGATGGAGGCGCTGACGCACAGGAAAGGTCACCTCCACTTTTTAAAATGGAATGGTACTTTTTTTTCAACCATCTTGTGGAGCACCTCAAGTTGCATCAAAAAACATTAGGGGGTCAAAGTCGTTCAAGGCCATTCAAGGTCAGTATCAATGATACAAATCTAAATATCTCGGATCACTGGCAAATATTTGGTAGTGATCCGAGATATTTAGATTTGTATTTCATTTTAATAGGTGTTCGAAATGACCTTGAACGACTTTGGCCTCCGAATGTTTTTATGCGGTTTGAGGTGCTCCACAAGATGATTGAAAAAATTGTACAAAAAAATGACACCCTGTGAAAATAGTTGCAAAGAATATGTGGTTCAAATTTCATAAGGATAAGTAGTTTTGAAGATTTTATCAACAAGCCGTCGAAGTACGTTATTTCGAGAAAAACACGTTTAAAGATTGTTTGGGTTGCGGAAATACGTTTAAAAAAATTGTATGTATTTCGAAAGTGTATTTATTAAGGCTACAGTAAAGGGTATAAAATCATGTGCGAATTTAACAATTTTTTTTTTAATGAAAAAATTATTCCCTCATAAAATTAATTACACATCTATTTAGTATGAATATCAAGCTGTTAGATTTTTTTTCATGCAATAAATGGACGACTACTAATATTTTCTTTTGTTATCTTTTTTTAGGCGCTCCGCGGCGTGACATTTAGCATCCACAATTTTTTACCTAGAACAAAAAACAAAAATTCTCGCCAATCTACATTAGAATACCTGGAGAAGTACGTAAGGAATTTAAAAAATATTGTTTTATTCAAAAGTTGTAGGTATTTGAACTTGAGTAATGAATTTTCAGTGAAAAATTTCGTCATAACTGCTCATAAACTGCTCATAAAATGAAAAGTTTTCGATTAATCGGAAATTCCGTACGTACTTCTCTGCGAGATGCAATTAGGAACATAAGTTTTAAACTTGAAGTAAATCGAGTGAGAATTGCTGGAGTTATTTGTCACGCCAATTGGAAAAAAGCTGTTTCGAGAAGTTTCGAGTATTCGGCCATTTTGTACATCGAAAAAAATATACATATTTTCAACAGCTTGATATTCATATTAAATAGATGTGTAATTGATTTTATGAGTGAATCACTTTTTCATACGAAAAAAAATGTTAAATTCGCACATGATTTTATACTCGTTACTGTGGCCTAAGGCCTTAAGTGTAACAACTTTTCTATCAACATCTATAATATAAACCTGTCAACAAAAAACATGAAAACAGCCTTTTTAGCGTCGGAAGTGAGAAGATCCCTTAATAAAGACTATTTGTATTTGCATTTGCATATGCATTTGTTTTTGCATATTTGTATTGCATATTTGCAATACAAAAATGCAATATTGCATATTGCATATTTAGATTTGCATTTGTTTTTGCATATTTTTGCACATTTGTATTTGCATTTGTTTTGTTCGATAACATTTTAAGGGGCAGGGGAGGGGGTAAAATAAGTTCCTCTGATAGATCATGGAGGTAAGACTGAAGAGGTTAGGATCCGATTTATCTCACGCATCAACATAAGCTTGTTCAGCTGGTAATTTATTTATTGTCCAACGGTGCCCTCGTAACGATAACACAAGTGTAAAAAATTACAAGGAAAGTGCCCAAAATATAAAAAATTAAATAAATGCAAAATAGAAAAAATACATAAATAAATACATAAATAAATAAATACATAAAAATAAAAATAAATAAATACATAAAATAAATGAATACATAAAAATAAAAATAAATAAATACATTAAAAAATACATAAATAAAATACATACATAAATGCAAAATAGAAAAAATACATAAAAAAAAAAGAAATAAATCTCGAAAAGTTAAAAAAATCGAATATACGTGGGGGTACATATATGGGGCTGATGAGGATGAATATACATTTAGATTTTCCTTTTAGACGTCACGTTCTGGGCCACCGTGTATGAAGCTCGTCCTTATGAGAGGTGGTAGTTAACACCCCGCTTATGACATTCTTGAACGATTGCCGAGCGCACGAAGAATTTCTGATGGAAAGTCTCTCTCTCTCTCTCACTCTTTTTTTTTCTCTGCCTGCCTCGCTCGCTATCGTGAAATTTCGCCCCGTTCCACCCTCCTCGAAAATTCACGTCCAGCTTCTCTCGCCCCGAGGCTTACCAGGAAGTACCTTGTACCTTTGCTCGCGAGTCCCTTTATTCCGTTCGACTCAAAGTCTCAAAGTGAACCCGCGCGCGCGCGCGATAGACCAACGCCCTCACCCCAAAGGAGCAGCACCCTCGCCCTTGGCAAAAAGTGCCGAAGCACTTCAACGTCAAGAGATGTTCCCGTGGAGGGTTGCCGTTTGCCGGTAGGTTGTGGAATCGGAGCCTGCTGCGTCGCAGCGAGACCACAAGTGACAGGAAACCTTCACTTTCCTGATGACTTCCGATGGATCACAATCACACAATGCGGCAAAAAAAACAATGGAAACCCAAACAAATTCAAACAAAAACATCGAAAGTTGAGTCAGCTGATGATAAAATCGAAAATGGCATCTTTCGAAGGTTCACTTGATGGAGGCTCCGGATTGAGAGGCGTTATACGCAGTTAGAAATTTCAAAAAATCGATTTTTTTTTATTGCATTTTCAGAATGTACAAATATGTGAGTATATTCCCTGAAAATTTCAAATCGATCCAACGAATATTCTCGGAAATACACACATGTTTGTAAGGCGCCCGAGAAACTTCAGCATGATTTCTTAAAAACGGCTCAACCGATCTGTCTGCAATTTGAATACAACCATGTCAGATATATTCTTCAGGTATTGATCGAAGCAATAAAATTTCCGATAATTATTTCTATTTTTTTTCAACGATTTAAGGGGGATTGTCTTTTTTTTCGCAAAATTTACCGCTTTTTGGGAATTTTTTTGTGAAGAAAGTATACAACGGAAAACTTGTGAAACTTGGCATATAGTTTTATTGATCTGTTTACTACATACAAAAAAATTTTTAAACAATTTCATCAAAAAATCCGCCTCCCACCCCCCTCGACGCGCGATGGTCCTTTTTGATGGTGTGCACGATTACAGCCTTCACGTTCATCCTGCAACAAAAACCCAAAAAGCATTTTACTTTAGACACATATAGCTATCGTTCGATGAAGGGGAAAAAAAATTGACGATTTGGTGACGTTTTGAACTTGAAGTATCGATTTTTCGAAAAAAATTGATCGATTTTTTGTTATAAATAAAAAACTATTAAACGTATTGCTTTTTTGCTTCATCAAACGATAAAAGGATGTCAGCTGAGCATTCTGTCCAAATTTGAAGGCAATCGGTTGAATAGTTTTTGAGAAATCGTGCACACCATCAAAAAAGGACCATCGCGCGTCGAGGGGGGTGGGAGGCGGATTTTTTGATGAAATTGTTTAAAAATTTTTTTGTATGTAGTAAACAGATCAATAAAACTATATGCCAAGTTTCACAAGTTTTCCGTTGTATACTTTCTCGACAAAAAAAATCCCAAAAAGCGGTAAATTGTGCGAAAAAAAAAGACAATCCCCCCTTAACGAAAAAAATTTGTTAGAAAATGGAAATTGTTTCTTTCCGGAGCCACCATTTGGTCAAAAATTAACATTTCGACTAGTCCTTCGGTCAATGCCTGGATTCATTTATCCCATAAACGAATCTTTTTGGTTTTTTTCATTTTAGATCATCCAAACCGGAGATACTTTGCTCACCGCCGGACACTTTTTTTTCGGTGACCTCCTGGAGGCTTCCTACAGGAGCAATGTTAGAAAATATTTTTGAAAATGAAAAATGCCAATCTAAAGCCAAAAGATGCCACTACACTGCCAAATACTTTTCGTTTTGCCGAAATGAAATCCTTTTCCAAAAAAAATTAGTGAAAAAACGACTTTTTTGGCCTTGCAACTGCGTATAACGCCTTAAGGTAGTTCCTCTGCGAAAATCTCAACCAAAAGTTTACATACTATGTTCATGTTTAAAAGATTGATAATTGGTTCAATTAGTAATAAATAAAATTAAAAACTACGCAATATTGACTCGGTACTAGTAGACAATACGATGGATATAATTTATTGCCGTAAAATATATTTTATATTGTGTTTTTGATCGACCATTGCCAGTAAACTTTTTTCCGGGACTGTCCAGGCTTTGCCCCAATTGTTTTTTTTTCCAGGCTTTGCCAGGCTTTGCACCAAAATTGTGAGGGCTTCTCATGGTTATATCTTGGAAACTAGATGGTGAATCATTCTCATTTTTTTTCACATTATTCGTGATATCTTACTCTAGCTTATCCTCGTTTTTTATAAATTTCTTAATTGTAGTTTTGACGGCGGAATTAAGGGGGAATTGTCTTTTTTTTCGCAAAATTTGCCGCTTTTTGAGAATTTTTTTGTGAAGAAAGTATACAACGGAAAACTTGTGAAACTTGGCATATAGTTTTATTGATCTGTTTACTACATACAACATTTTTTTTAAACAATTTCATCAAAAAATCCGCCTCCCACCCCCCTCGACGCGCGATGGTCCTTTTTTGATGGTGTGCACGATCTCTCAAAAACTATTCAACCGATTACCTTCAAATTTGGACGGAATGCTTAGCTGACATCCTTTTATCGTTTGATGAAGCAAAAAAGCAATACGTATAATAGTTTTTTATTTATAACAAAAAATCGATCAATTTTTTTCGAAAAATCGATACTTCAAGTTCAAAACGTCACCAAGTCGTCAATTTTTTTTCCCCCTTCATCGAACGATAGCTATATGTGTCTAAAGTAAAATGCTTTTTGGGTTTTTGTTGCAGGATGAACGTGAAGGCTGTAATCGTGCACACCATCAAAAAAGGACCATCGCGCGTCAAGGGGGGTGGGAGGCGGATTTTTTGATGAAATTGTTTAAAATTTTTTTTGTATGTAGTAAACAGATCAATAAAACTATATGCCAAGTTTCACAAGTTTTCCGTTGTATACTTTCTTCACAAAAAAATTCCCAAAAAGCGGTAAATTTTGCGAAAAAAAAAGACAATCCCCCCTTAATGATGCTCTGTTTGCCCATCATAACGCATTTGTTACGTGTAAACCAAGCCAACTTTAAGTGTAATTATCTCAGGTTTGGGGTGGTCAAACTTATTCAAATTGCACAGATGTTTGGATAATGTATTAAATAACATATATGTCAAATTTCAACCATTTCTTAATTCAACTCTTCTGTGGAGGTACTACCTTAAGCAAAGTGCAGGGAAATTCTTTTCCGTACAACAAGTTCGGAAAAATAGCTCCATCCGTTTTAACACCACCTTCGCTAAAAAGGACAGACAAATGGACAAAACATAAAAAACTGATGTGTATTTTCTCAGCATCGTATTATAAATCCTTAGTTGTAACAGTCGAAAACAGCAAATTTTTGGGATTTTTTTGCGAAAATCAATATGTAATTTTTGGTATGGAACTATTTAATTATCATCGATTTACTGCTGATTTTCGGGGAGCACCTCTTGAAAAAGTCTTTAGCGGTGAGCCACTGCCCTTCTATAAAAAAATCAAACAGATTTCGTTAGCACATGATTATACTAACGAACTCTATCGTTATCCTGTGATTGTTCGAAGGAATTGACAAAATACGAAATTTAAAAAAATGGCACGTATTCAAAAAGAGAGCCTTGATTTTTGCGAAAAATATGGGCCCTTTTCGTTCATCAAATCAAAAGTATACATCGAAAGAAAAAAAACCTTCGATCAAATGGGGGACGCTACTGTACCTTGATACATTTTGCGTTCAATGATATATAAAACTGAAAATATGATACATATACTGATGGAATCAATTGTATTGTAGAGGGCAACTAATAGGTCTCATAATATAAATTAAACAAAATCATAGACTAATATTTCAATAGTTTTTACGCAATTAAAAAAAAGTGGTTTGTTTAAAAAGACAATTTTTCGACAAATCTCAATAAACACGTAAATAAACGTGTAAAATAACGTGTAAATAAACGTCAATAAAAAATAAAACACGTAAATAAACGTGTTTTAAATGCATGATGTTTATGGTATCTTTATTCATCTTATGTAATAAAAGATATCTGTATTTTTATTTAAAAAATATTCACCAAACGTACGTTTTTTTCTAACTCCTTTAGTTTCTAAATTCAAAACATAGAAAACTATTACGTTTTTCTTTAAAATCTAAATTTGGAACTTTACAATCAAATTATGCTGTTTTTGTCTTCTCTTAAACTAATTATTGTTCTTAGAGGTTTCTTTCTCAATCGGTAAGCTCCCAATATTTGTTGATTTCCGGAACGGAATAGAATTCCCTCTTAGAATTTGTTTTCTTTAACTTCTTTATTTTATCTTCAATATCTGACTAAGGATAGTAGTTCACATCTTTTTTTCTGGCCACCTAGAATAAATTAACTGATACCATCGTGTTTAACGTCACAAAAAATACCAATATACATTAAGGCGTTACCCCCACTTGTAGCGGAAAAAAAGGCCTTTTTCATGAATTTTTTTAAAGAAAACTACAAAACTTTTTTAATCGATCAATATACCATCTTAAAGAACACATCTTGAAGAACTTTCAGAAATTTTTTTATTGAAAAATATAACATTGTTTAGTGGCAAATGGCCGTCAATGAAATAATGTTTTTATATACACAGTTTGCGGTGACCAACATTGCGGCGAAGTGGATCATCTGAAAAAAAAAAAATGCGGATGGATTTAGTCAAATATAAGTATAAACTGGTATTTAATCGAAGGATTTTAAAAAATATTCATTTTTCACAAAATGGCGGACAGTCAAAGTTAATGGTTCGATTTTAACGAAAAAAATGGCCGTTTTTTGGCCATAAAATGGCCTTATGGGGGTAACCCCTTAAGGTACCCCTCATTTCGTGCAAACACTAAGGGATTATCACGACATCCCAAATATCTGTACAATGCCGATCAGAAAATCATCTCTAAAGATATGTACTGTACCTTGACCACGATCAAGGTACAACGGGTACAACTAACAAACTTCAAAATCGTCTCACGTCCAAACGCCGAGGAGTCTGCAACTAACATAATTTTTTTTTAAATGTATTTCGCAAATGTATTTATTAATTGTGACAACTTTCATTTCAATATCTATAATATAAAGCCACAACAAAAAAATTCATGCAAATAGCCTTTTTTAGCGTCCAAAGTGAGAAGACCCCTCAAAGTTTCGACGACCGTCAATATAATGGCCTACAAATCTGTCGATTTATATCCGATCATCTTGAAATGTTCAGGCAACATTTATAACACGATATACCTACTGTCAAAATGCATTGGTTTTGAAAAAAGTCATTTTCGACTTTCACAACTAGGCATCAACCCCCATTCGTCATATCACGATTGCTTTTCCTTTGTAGTGTGGCTATCTCGACATTCGGTTCGGTGTCATCCGCGCTGATCGTGAACGTACCTAAACTTCCAACATTAACCATTTTCCCTATGAAGTTCGACCCGAACCAAGCCCGTCCAACCTGCCAACGTGGCCCAAGGCACGCGAACTTCCGCCAACTGAATTCAGTCTGTGTAAGCCGATACCCAAACATCGTTGCCATTGCCCATTGACAGCCGAGCCTCCAACAAGTGGCTCCAAAGGCGCCTGTCGACATTTCATCAACTCCGGAGATTCCATTCGACATCCGGTTGGCCCGAAAGATTCCACTTGCCATCCGATCACGGTGGAGTTCCCTGTTGCGATGTTGAAAGCTAACGCGGCTGGAGTCTCGCGTTTAATTAGGTGGAAAGCGCAGAGGGTTGTGCGGTTCAAGGAGCTCGGTAGGGCTTTGCGAAGAAGATGCCGTGGGGGGGGGGGGGGGGGTGGTGGCGATGATGATGGCGCTCGAACTTCCCTTTTGCCTGCTTCGAGTGTGAGACTCGCTAACGAGAAAGCTACTTAGTGTTTCATCTCCTTGTGTCCCAGCTGTTTGCCACTTGTTCAACACCGGCTGACAAGCCTGCCGAGTCATTATAACGGTATAATACCCGCGCCCTTCGAAGGGCTGCTTCCAATAACCTTGCCCGCCCTTGCACGCGTCTCCTTCTCAATCTAGAGCTGCGGTCTTCTTCAAAGTCTTCCACTGCAAGTTTACAGCTTCTTTGCCATTCCCTCGGGTACCGGATTAAAGAAACCGGAAACGCCAGGCAGTTCTACGAGTCCGTGCAGCTCTTCGTGACTCTACGTCGTCAAATGAGCGAATGCCTTCATCAAGGAGCAGCTTCCCGTTGGCAAATTGGCAATTTATCGGCAAACAAGCGCCAAAGTGGCGCAAAAAGGACAACTTTCATGGAGCCATTGGTGGACGCGTGAACACGTAGCCCGAGTAGAAAGCTTCTGGCGTACTCCCTCGTAGGTCATCGTCCAGTGTCCTGGAGCGCTCGACGAGGAAAAAGCCCCGAGCGGGCTCTTTCGATTAAATTTATTGGCTTACGGACTTTTAATTGTCCATTAGCGTCTTGCTAATCAGGCGAAAGGGCCGAGGCGCTCGGACGTGGACTGCGCAGGCACCGGAGGAAGAGAGAGAGACAGGACTCGCCTGCTCTGTGCGGCAAAACCCGTTGAGTAAAAACAGAGGGTGGTTTTTTTGCACTCTCGTCGGAGACGATCAAATGCCGCGTTGTCAAAAGAAAAGTGGCACCTTTGAATCGCGCACTTATATTACCGTGAAAATGGTACTTTCGTTTCGAGGACCATCGAAGCCTCGTTCGGAGGGCAGACGAAAAGTGGCCGAACATGATTGTAGCAGGAAATACGAACCTTTGGTCTGTTGCATTCTGATTGTTGATTAGGATGGTGATAATGATTGAAGTGAGGAGAAAATTTGCAAATGGCGCGGTGGGAAAGCCAAAAAGAACAGGGAGCCAGCAGAAGAGAGCGAGAGAGATTGATCCATTCGTAGTTTAAGGGGTTACCCCCACTTGCGATTTTGAAAAAATCGATTTTTTTGTTATTGCATTTTTTTGAAGTATAAGTATCTGAGAATATGTTCTGAAAATTTCAAGTCGATCCGAACAAAATTGACTGAGATATGAGCGTTGAAAGAGAAACTTTAAACGTGTTTTTCTCAAAATGGCATTTCTGAAGTCGGTGACCAAGATTACTCGAACACTAATGAACCGATCTTCTTGAAATTTTGCAGGCTTATTTAATACATAAAAATGTAGTCTTTAATCGTTCGATTTTTTTTTTCGAAAAAAAAATGGCCGTCTTATATTCAAAAAACGGCCGTTTTTTTCGTTAAAATCGAACCATTAACTTTGACTATCCGCCATTTTGTGAAAAATGAATATTTTTTAAAATCCTTCGATTTAAGACTAGTTTATACTTATATTTGACTAAATCCATCCGCATTTTTTTTTTTCAGATGATCCACTTCGCCGCAATGTTGGTCACCGCAAACCGTGTATATAAAAACATTATTTCATTGACGGCCATTTGCCACTAAACAATGTAATATTTGTCCATAAAAAAATTACTGAAAGTTCTTCAAGATGTGTTCTTTAAGATGGTATATTGATCGATTAAAAAAGTTTTGTAGTTTTCTTAAAAAAAAATCATGAAAAAGGCCTTTTTTGCGCTACAAGTGGGGGTAACGCCTTAAGGCGGGATATACATTCAGACACGAAAAAAATAAGCAATATTGAGGGATTTTTTAAAATAATAAATAATTATTCTACAATTGTCAAACTTTAGGTATACTTTAATAGTATATTTAAGGCGGTCCTCTAGTTTCTCGGGTCGAAAAAATCGATTTTTTTTTTCATAAATCACATCTACAACATGTGTAGAAAATGTGTGCCAAAGGATTTTTCGATATTCGAAGTGGTTCACAACTTACGGCCCTGGAACGGAGCAGATATACGGAGCCGGTATACGGAGCAGGTATACTTTCAAACGCGTTTTTCTCGAAACACCATTTTTCGAAACGGTGACCACGATATTTCAGAAACTACTGCACCGATCTTGTTCAAATTTATACAGCATCTTTAATATGTTATAAGCCAGCGATTGAACTAGGATTATCATGATTGCTTCGATAGTTTTTTTTTGTACGAGCGAAAAACTTAAGAAAAAATGAGTGAAAAATAGAATGCAATTTTCAAAAGTGTATAAAAAAGTCAATTTTTGTAATTCAGAATTCACTCTAGTTCAATCGCTAGTCTTAAATATGAAGATTAAAATGCCGTTTGGTTTTTTTATTTCAGATAAGCAGAACAGCCGCAATCTTGGTCACCGTCAAGCACCTCTTTTACTTGATGTCTTCCTGTCGGCCACTATAACTTTCATTCTATTATATATTTTGACTTCAAAAAATTTGTAAAGCTTATTTAAATATTAATAAAGATTATGCAAAAACAATGCGATTGATTATATCGATGCTTTGGCCGTAAAAAATCATTGAAAAAGCCGTAAAAAAACAGCCGAGAAACTAGAGGACCGCCTTAAGTATATGAAACCATTTTTTTTTAATTAAGGCGTAAGGCCACTGTAGCGGGGGAAAAAATAAGTTTATTTTGGGAATTTTCTTTGGCGGGACGATACACAATAATAATGAAAGTAAAAAAATTGATAAAACCCAACTCAGTCAGTAGTAACTAAATGACTTCTACTTAAAAGTACAACAATAAATTAAACGTAACTTATTCGGTCGTATAATAGTAATATCAATAATTATTATAATACAAGTAAATAAATAAATAAAACCTAACTTAATTAGTAATAACTAAATTACTTTGATTGAAAGGTGCAACAATAAATTGAACGTAACTTAATAGTAAAATAGTAATAAAAAAAAATAACCAAAAAATAGTAATAATCATAATAAGAGTAAAACAATAAATGAAACCGAACTTAACTAAAAGAAACAATAAAAATCAATTCAATTTAACTTAAAATCTCAAAGACAGAGAGAGAGAGGGAGAGAGAGAGAGAGAGTACTCCAGTAAAAACAGAACTTCTGGCTACTCATTATTATCAAACTTCAAAAACATTTTTTTTTTCAATTAGATGTGAAGTATACTAAATGCGTTACAGTATTTTTCAATTCCGGTGAAAAATTTCAGTTAATACGTCCAGCATTTTTCAAGATTTTGTGATAAATCACATAATTGCACACAATTTTTCTCTCTCCACTTGAGCCTCGGTATCTTGACAAATCTATTTATTCCACACTATAACAAACACGCTTAAAAAGAGATATTATACCCTCCCCCCCAAGCTTTTCTACAAAAATATACGAACGCGAGAATATTTCAAAACTGCCTGGTCTCCTTAATTCACGAAATCAGGAGCTCCGAATCAGGGCGCAATTGGAAAATTGACATTTTTCGGTAGCTCCGAATGGAACAGAATTGAGACAAAATTAGCTCCAGAAGATCCAAATATGTACGTGGGGAAAGTACGGTTGCATCGAAAACGGGATCGAATTAGCATTCCGTTTTCAGACTCGGGTAATTAGCGGAGTTATTGAACTTTCTAGGGCGAGACATGTAACGATTCTCTTTCTCTCTCCCCCGCCTCTCTCTCTCTCTCCCTCTCTCTCTCTTGGAATTTCCGTCAGCGGCTCCGAACGTGACGCTTAATTGTTGCTTCGCGCTCGTATTTGCACGGAGTTTCCTAATAAATTTTCGATCCCAGGGGCTTGCATACACGGACATTCGCGTCCCAGCGGACTCGTGCGGTACCACACACCGTTTCTGCTCCGATGTTCTCGAAACGTACATATATATGTCATCCATAGATACACACATGCTATCGGGAATTTATGTGTACACACATATACAGGGTGATTCACAACTATGAGAGGTTGTTTGGCGAGCATACAGGGTGTGTCATTGCGAGCTAAACTTTTTTTTTAATGTCGTCCGATAAAAATTGGCAAAAAATGACAACAATTGGAAAAAATGGCAACAATTGGCAAAAATGGCAACAATTGGCAAAAATGACAACAATTGGCAAAAATGGCAACAATTGGCAAAAATGGGAACAATTGGCAACAATTGGCAAAAATCTCAACAATTGGAAAAAATTGCAACAATTGGCAAAAATTGGCAACAATTGACAAAAATGGCAACAATTGGCAAAAATTGGCAACAATTGGCAACAATTGGCAAAAAATGGCAACAATTGGCAAAAATTGGCAACAATTAGCAAAAATTGGCAACAATTGGAAAAAATGGCAACAATTGGCAAAAATGGCAACAATTGGCAAAAATGGCAACAATTGGCAAAAATGACAACAATTGGCAAAAATGGCAACAATTGGAAAAAATGGCAACAATTGGCAAAAATGGCAACAATTGGCAAAAGGTGGCAACAATTGGCAAAAATGGCAACAATTGGCAAAAATCTCAACAATTGGAAAAAATGGCAACAATTGGCAAAAATTGGCAACAATTGACAAAAATGGCAACAATTGGCAACAATTGGCAAAAAATGGCAACAATTGGCAACATTTGGCAACAATTGGCAACATTTGGCAAAAATTGGCAACGATTGGCAAAAATTGGCAAAAAATGGCAACAATTGGCAACAATTGGCAAAAATTGGCAAAAATTGGCAACAATTGCCAAAAATTGGCAAAAATGGCAACAATTGGCAAAAATTGGCAACAATTGGCAAAAATCAGCAAAAATTGGCAAAAATCGGCAAAACAATGGAAACAATCGCTCACGCACGATTTTTGTTTTCAAGTACTAAACGATAAACGTAAATTATCGAATCGCATTTTCTATTTGTAAAGCGAGTCGACTTGTTCATTATCCTTTACCGAAAAAAAAAAACATTTTGGCAGATTTCAGATGAACTATAAAATGAAAATAGTAGCAAAACAAATTTTTCAACCGCTACAGCTAACAAAAATGATTATTCTGGTAGTGGAAAAAAATATTTGAAGTAATTGCAATTAATAATATTGAAGGAATTAATAAGTAGCGAAATTACTAAATCGCCAATAAATGGACGTGTAGTGTAGAGAAGCGCTGTGAAGCACAACGATTTATTATTTATTTTTAGTAAATGGCCAATTTGGAGGTCACGGGGGCATAAAAGTGATAATATTCTTATGCAAATGAGTATTATATTTGTTATTGCGAATTCGTAGGATACACGAAGCTTTTTTTGCACCTTAACGTGATATTCTCAAAAACTCCCAGTTTTGTTCGACAGAGAAATTGAAAATTAAATTTTGTCAAAATTAAAATAAAATAATGAAATTACATTGTGAGAACATTTAATAAGATGTACATTGCCATCTATAAATAGTAATTCATTTAGCTATTTTCAGCGGACGAGCTGAGTTTTTCACTCTGCTTTGGGCATTATCAGAACAGAGTTGATGTGTCCACCTACTGGAAAGAGGTTAGAATACAACACTAGTTAATAAACATGTCTAGTACTGACTTATTATTGCGAATCTATTTTAAAAAATTTCAAAAAACTATCGATTCATTTTATCTCAAGTAATAAAAGTAATATTTACCCTCAAAACTGATAAAAACTTTTGTTTCCGCCTTTAGAACTCTTACCGTGCACAGCCGTATCGTAACTAGGTTGCGCGATGCGCAAGTATCGCATATTAGAAAAATTCCGTGCGGCGTCAAAATCGGTTTTGCCGCGACCTGTGATGTTTTGCCAAATTAAAATGATTCGAGGTATTGTCAATTTTTTTTAGAACATTTTTAATAGTTTTTCACACAATTTTTTTTTGGAAATCGTGATGATAAATTTCTAGAAAAATGAGGTATTTGAAAAAGTATTATCTGGAAAACGATCTGTAATTTTTTTGTGTAAAAATATTTAATTATATTCGACTTACGGACGATGTCCGGCTGTAAGTCACCTTGTTTCACCAAAACATTGTGGTGAAATATTTCCCGTTTTTACACGTGTATTTTGGTGAAACATCATTTCAAGGTCATGATATCATAGGTCGTTGGATTCGTCTAAATATCCGCAACAACGTCTTAATATAAAAACAAACGTGTTCCCATTTGAAAAACCATTGATGACCTTGAGAACGCAAAAACTATGACCTTGACAAAAATGAATTTTTCACCACTGTAGCAGCCCTTCGAAATCAATCAAATTACGTCCTCACATTTTTTTCGTCACTCTAAAGGCAACGGAGATATTTGGGGCGGTCACGTTAAATGGTCCACCCTGTATACATGTGTGTAGATATACATATGAGGTATTCCACGCGAATCCAGTGGACTTTTTCCCTGACCCCCGCCAATTCAATTTATTTTTTTTATCCGATCCCATTGACTTCTAAAAGACACCCTGAGTTTTTTTTTTTACATTTTTCGAGACAACCCTCAGTCAAAAAAAATATCTCCGAAAAAAAACGGCCCGTTTTAAAAATCTGAAAAAATGCCCAAGAATGCGTCATTATATGTAAAATTTTTCAAGCTATCACCCGCAGTGGTAGTATGATTTTTTCTGTGCTTTCTGAGCGATTAACGTAAAAAGCCGAAAAATGGACTGTTAACTGTTCAAGGTCCATGATTGTGATTTGGTTATTCAAAAATGGTCAAAAACTTCATTGTTTGGGTATCAAAATATTTTAGTATCCGCCGGAAGTAAGCGGTTCTTGAATTTTTCGAATTTTTTTTAACGTTCATCGCTCAGAAAGCACAGAAAAAATCATACTTCCACTGTAGGTGATAGCTTGAAAATTTTTACAGATATAATCACACATTTTTGGGAATTTTTTCAGATTTTTAAAGCGGGCCGTTTTTTTCCGGAGAATTTTTTTTTTTACTAAGGGTTGTTTCGAAAAATGTAAAAAAAAATCAAGGTGTCTTTTAGAGTCAATGGAATCAGATTTAAAAAAAATAACAAATTGGCAGTCAGGGAAAAAGTTCACCGGATTCACGTGGAATGCCTCATACACATATATACATACATACATACATACATACATACATACATACATATATATATATATATATATATATATATATATATATATATATATATATATATATATATATATATATATATATATATATATATATATATATATATATATATATATATATGTGAAATTCAATTCAGCATGCGGTCTGGTTTTACGTACTTGGCTCGCGAGTACCGAGTACAGGCGCGCATCGTCCGTCCCATCTAAACTTTTCTCCACGTGCGCATTAATGCACATACCCACAGGGGACTGCTACTCCGCTTGGCAGCGATCAATAGTGCAATACGTTAAACGATGACCAGCTGAATAACAAAAAAAACGAGAAAACTAGAGAAAGGGAGAGAGAAACACAATAGTTCCGTGGAAAAAAAAACGCGTAATCCGACGAGAATCGAGAAAGCCATTTTGGTTCCGAGAACTCGAGGGCTGCTATTATTGTTGCAAGGCTATAATAATGAACTTCCAGCGTCGATGTCGAAGTTGCAAATGTGGGAACGCAAGGATGGAAAGAGAGAAAAACGACGATCGACGGTACGATACGGGGAGTGTAATCGACGATCCACGGTCCATTTGCTAACGCGAAACAACCCTCAAATACGTGTGTTTTCTATATGTTGTGGAGAATACTAATTGAGTACTCAAGGGGTCTGCATAGGCTTGACATTTCGAAAATTCGATTTTTTTTTATTGTGGAGCTTTACGGCCTAGGATGTTAAGGTCTTAGGCCACAGTAACGGGTGTAAAATCATGTGCGAATTTAACAATTGTTTTCGTATGAAAAAGTGATTCGCTCATGAATTTAATTACACATCTACTTAGTATGAATATCAAGCTGTTGGAAAATATATATATATTTTTGTTTATGTACAAAATAGTCGACTACTCATATTTTCTTTTGTTATCTTTTTTAGGCTCTCCGCGGCGTGACATTTAGCATCCACAATTTTTGACCTAGAACAAAAAACAAAAATTCTCGTCAATCTATATTAGAATACCTAGAGAAGTGCGTATGGAATTTAAAAAATATTGTTTTATTCAAAAGTTGTACGTATTTGAACTTAAGAAATGAATTTTCAGTGAAAAATTTCGTTATAACTGCTCATAAACTGCTCATAAAATGAAAAGTTTTCGAATAATCAAAAAATTCCGTGCGTACTTGGTTGCAAAATGCAATTAGGAACATAACTTATAAATTTAAAGTAATTCGAGTGAAAATTGTTGAAGTTATTTGTCACGCCAATTGGAAAAAAGCTGTTTCGAGAAGTTTCGAGTAGTCGGTAATTTTGTACATCGAAAAAAAAAAATATTTTTTCTGACGGCTTGATATTCATACTAAATAGATCTGTAATTAATTTTATGAGTGAATCACTTTTTCATAGGAAAAAAATGGTTAAGGGGTTACCCCCACTTGCGATTTTGGAAAAATCGATTTTTTTTTAATTGCATTTTTTTTAAGTATAAGTATCTGAGAATATGTCCTGAAAATTTCAAGTCGATCCGAACAAAATTGACTGAGATATGAGCGTTGAAAGAGAAGAATCCGTTGTGTAAACGACCGGCTAGTCTGCCGTCTGGCGCGCTCGACCCTCCCTCCGATCTTCAATGCATTGTTCGATGAAAAGGATCGTATACCTGGCATTTACAACGTTCATATAATAGACTGGAATTTATAAAAACGGGCCCGGAATAGATGACTCTATGTAAGTTTACAAAAAAAAATATTTTCTTCGTGTAAACTGAAATTGAAACTTTAAACGCGTTTTTCTCAAAATGGCATTTCTGAAATTAAATTTATTAATTTATAAATATTTGTTTCACCGCAATTGCTAGCACAAAATTTATTTTTATTAAATCTTATTTTATTTATAACCTTACTTAAATAATAATTTTTTATATTAAAATTTTTAAATTATTCAAATTAAAATTTTACAAAAATTTATTTATAAAATTATTAATAAAAATCTTAATTATCAAATATTTAAAAGGAATTATTAATATATTAACTAAAATTAAATTAATTAAAAAATTACACATTCATAAAAATATTAAACTTTATATATATATATTAATTAATTTAGTAATTTTAATTACTAAATAAATATCTATTAATCTAAATAAAATTAATATATTACTTCAAATTTCCATTAATTAATTAAATCAATTCTTAATTAATTCAATAAATCAAAACAATATATATTATAAATAATATAAATAAATAAAATGTCTTCACTAAAAACACTAAAACCAAAATCAGACAAATATTATGTATAGATATATATATGTATATATATATATATATATATATATATATATATACACCCACATATACATATAATTTATATATATATAATATATAATAAATTTCCTTTTTTCTCAGCACTCTCGCACTCTCTCTTTCTTTTGCAACGAGTTCTCGCCCGCCGATTGACAATTTCAGACTCGAGTGTACTGGAAGCGGTAATTAAGCTGCCAGAAAAATTTGCCCTACCGGATTACTTTCTACCATTTATGTCGAACCTCCGTTTTTTGCTCGTACTCTTCTGCTGTTTCCCCCTTAATCTCCCTCGCTTTTTCTCGCCCTCACTTTCTCTGACTGTTCTCCTCTTCTCTTTCTCTTTCTCTCTCTCTCTCTCTTTCTCCCGCGCCCCTGCTCTGTAGTGCCCTCCGACATAAAAAAAAAGCCCTCGAGCCTTCTCAGCCACTTACCGCGCGAACTGCCTGTTTGGCCCGCAAAAAGCATCCCCACAATAGCAGCGCAGTGTCGTCGAACAAGAGAAGCTCCGGAATTAATAAATTACCCCGAGGTAGTGATTAATAAAGGGACTGTACGCCCGCGAAGACGAATAATGGGGCGTACGTATTTTTTTGCATAATTAGTGTGAAATACTTCCGGTATAAGACGAGACGAACTAAGAAGGAAGGAAGAAAGAGGGCGCGTAGGGCCACAGCGAGTGAAAGAGGAAAATGGAAGGCGGCGGAACACCATAGCGGAAGATTAATCGATTCGGCCGGTAATGAGGCCGCGGTTGGAAGACTCGATGAAGCATTCCACTTCGCACCTTATTATATCCCCATATATATATATATATATATATATATATATATATATATATATATATATAGGGTGGCCCTAAAAGTGACGTCCAAAAAAAATCTAAATGTCTCATATCAATACCTCTCCGAACCACCCCCCCCCCCCCTCTATATGCTACGATCTTTTCTACGTTTTGAAAAAAAAAGCATTTAATTGTTTTCGATTTTCCCTGTACCATAGGTTTTTATTTTTTTTCTCTTCTGTATATATACTTTCCTGTCAGAAGTTCTTAAAAGTCATTGGGAGTCATTCAGACTAGTATAAGCATTTTTTTTCATCATCTGAACTTCAGTTGTCTGATCGTCCCAAACCGATTTTTCGAACTTATCATCAAAACCCAAGGCATCAACGTGAGTGTTCAGTCGATCATTCATATACCGCTCAACAGTGCACCCCATAACGATAACACGAGTAAATAATATCGCGAGAAAAATTACACAAAAGAGAAGAACTTTAATTTTTTTTTGTGAAAAGTAAAGAGATCGCAGAACATAGATAGGGGTGATTCGGGTAGGTATTGATACGAGGCATCTAGATTTTTCCTTTGGACGTCACTTTTCTGGCCACCCTGTATATATATATATATATATATATATATATATATATATATATATATATATATATATATATATATATATATATATATATATATATATGTTGCGACGTCTTTCCCGGGCGCCGACGTCGATCATGATCAAGTAATTAATAATTTAAATAATTGTTTCACCTAGGATAGGTATATTAATTTATAAGTACGAGAATTATTTATTAATAATTCAATTCTGAATCATAAGTAAAAATGTAACTTTCATTAGCATGATAAAATTATAATTTATTATTATAATTATCAAATTACGATTGATAATTTGATTATTAATTATCAACGAATAATAAAAAGAATTATTTCAGCTAGGATCAATATATTAATTTATGTTTTAGTACAATTTTCAACATTCGAACATGAATTTTTTAATATACTTATCAATAATTAAAATAATTATTTATTGATAATTTATCCATTATTATAATTATCACATTATAATTACAATCATCAAATTATAATTAGAATGAACAATTCAAGTGATAATTGGAAGACTTGTTTCAGCTAGGATCAATATATCCGAATGGGTAAGAAAATTTATTTTCGTTCGGCAATAATATCTATCGCAAGGTAGCAAGCAGATCCACGTCTACATTTATATCTATCCAGACCGATTTACATCGATCTATATCTGCCTACAGCTGTGTGTGTGTGTGTGTGTGTGTGTGTGTGTGTGTGTGTGTGTGTGTGTGTGTGTGTGTGTGTGTGTGTGTGTGTGTGTGTGCGCGCGCGCGTGTGCGTGTGCGTGTGCGTGTGTGTGTGTGTGTGTGTGCACGTGTGCGTGTGCGTGTGCGTGTGCGTGTGCGTGTGCGTGTGCGTGTGCGTGTGTGTGTGTGTGTGTGTGTGTGTGTGTGTGTGTGTGTGTGTGTGTGTGTGTATCCGCATCTACATATCTGTCTACATATATATCGAGATCCACAAGAGCGTGGTGCTTTTTCAAACAATTGCTCGTTTGTGTACATACGCGTATCTACAAATGTTGTATGCACAGGGTCTTGCCTACCGACCAGGTCTACCTATGCTGTAGGTGCTGGCGACCTGAGGTTATCGGGAGAATCCCTCGAACCGAACCCAGCGAATATATATATATATATATATATATATATATATATATATATATATATATATATATATATATATATATATATATGAGGTAAGGTGATTTTGAAGACATCTTGGGAGTTCGTTCTCATCGTAACCCATTGTCCCCATACTCAACATCATGTAAACTCCAACGTCTCTAAAGTCACCTTTGGATGAATATAAGTATATGCCCACAATGATCATTTCAAGGTCCTTCCTGTCCCAAAAGCAACGAGTCGTAGAAAGAAAAATGTTAAGGACCGTCCTGAAAACAGCCAGTTGTGCTAATAGGCGACGTTACGCTGATACGACCGGTTGAAAGTTACCTCTCCACATATATATGTATAAACTTGAAGAACAGCTTCGAGGAATCTTTGACGCGTGGCTCTGACACGTAATTTCCTCGCCGGCAGCGAGACGTTCGTCCGCGGGTGATGCAGGGGCGGGCGTTCTCGTTGGTGCGATAGTTACTCCAAGATCGAGCTCTTGGCTAAGCCGCGACGAGTTTCCCTTCGCATCGTCGAGCAACTCACCCCAAGCCCCAGGGGATCATGGGGGTGTCGCAGAATCCACATGGTATGAATGCGTGCTTGTGTGTGTGGAATAGAATTTGTGGGGTTTCAGGTATGTGTGCGTGGGTGTGTGTATGTGTGTGTGTGAGTGAGTGGCAGAAAGAGATAGTCTGGTTGCGATTTCTCACAGCTCTCTTAACTTCTGGTATGATCGACGTTACGGGATATGAAGTTGAAAGCGGCTCACGGTTTTCCAACTAGTATGCCAATATCCAGGGTGTTATACGTGAAGGAGTATACAAGTGGTTCAGCTTATTTCTAGCTCTTTGCCATCAACATAAAAGATTGCCATCGACCTAAAGGATTGATCACGAATTCCATTGGGCACAAAGAGCATCCATCGAATGGAGAGAGCAAGTGTGGTTGCAAGTAGAGCACCGTTGGTAGTTGAATATGTGCCTCATAGTGTCACTATGAAGAACCTAAACAAGCACAAACAGACTCAGGCAAGCCTGAACCCAAATAAACTTCTGCTATGATCAACGCAACGGAATGACAAGTTGGAAGCAGCTCGTTGAGGGAATGTCAAGCTGAAAGCAGAAAGCAGCTCGTTGACAGAATGTCATGTTGAATGCAGCATAAGTTGAAAGCAGCAATTGAACAAACTGTTGAAGGCTGTTTTGTGTAAAGGAGTGTACGGGTGGCTCAGGTTCTCAGGCTCCCTCTTCTTTTTCTGCCAAAGGACATTTCGGCCCTAGTGCAGTAGAAAAACTAACCTAATATTTGCCACCAATATCAGAGATTGCCACCAGCCTTAGGGATCAATCAAAAATTCCATTCACGCAATGACCACCCGTCAAACGAAAAGAACAAATGTGCTTTTAACTGGAGGAGCGTGCCCAAACATCTGTCCCATTCTATCCCTGAGTCAAACCAATCTCTACTACCCCCAGCTTAAACTTCCGGGCTACATTTCCAATAGGAAAAACGACACCCGCAATAGCGGAACAACCGACTAGCCGTTTCCGGCTGACAAAAATAGAAAAGCATCGATAACCACAGCGAACTCTGACATTACCTACGAAACTTCAACCGACTTGCCGAGAATAAAATGCATACGGTGGGCAACTCCAGCGATCAAAGCACCCGACAGAGCAGGGTCGATAAACCTCCACTTCTTCATGATAAAGAATTGATGCTCGTCAGAGTCTGTTGCGTGACGTCCCGATCGTTCGCTCCAATTATGAACATTCGTAGCCCTCGGAGGCTGTTGACCCAAGATTTCATCGTGGCTTTTCACACATAAACATGTGACAGCTGTCCATAGGAAGCTAAAGGTCGACGCACATATAGCATCATGTCTTTGAGTAGCTCCAGATCTTCGCCTGCGCTTTTCACATTTGGAGACGTGTTAGCCTGTCAGACAGACCTAATTGAAGAGTGAAGGGGGTGGTTACGTTTCGAAACGAGAAAACACCCAACGACACGGATCCCCTAAAGGAACCAAAGATTTGCCGGTATTGGAGACCCAAGGATATTGGCGAACAGCCAAGTATCTTCATCTTCCGACCTGCTGTTGTCATTCTAGCTTGCAACCGCCCGTAGCGCTTACAGGGGTCGTGCACGCCTGCGGCAATCTTTCGAGCAGCGTTGACCGACGCCAATACTCGGATGGGTGTCCATTCAGCCGCGGTTTGCAGCCCGGCTACCGGGCGCGTCTATGGACAATACTCCGGGCGGCATGCTCTCAGGAAATAGTCAAGTGCCAAATGGGGGTCCAAAGCAGAAGGGATGGGATCCTTGGAGCCCAAAAGGACGTGCGAAGGAAGACCGGGCATAATAATGATCATCCAAAAACTTCGATGCATTATTGCGGTGCTGATGTATAACGACCGCATGAGGTTCGTCCTTCCAATGGCGTCGCTTTGTACGTTCCAACATCAGGCGACTGCACCGTTAATCTTCGCGTCAGCCCAATCATGGTCCTCACGTTTATATGTCCATACAGGTGAGAGAAACGGAAGGGGAGTGGAGCTATTTCACGACGAGTCTCCACGTGACAGTAATTGGGATAATGAAGCAAATCCTGGACGAGCATCAAGTACCTGTCGGTTCAGACATTGAAGGATAACTTCAGCTCTTGCATATAACCCATTTGTTCATTATCTTCTCTACTTTCGAGAGCTATCACCAGCTGCTATTTTGACGAATTATTTTGGTTGAACCCGAGGGTTGCACGAATGGGTGGTGGACACTCCGCCATGACAGACGGACGCTCGGACGTGACGAAATTATAAGGGTACCCAGTGGCTGTGGACGTGGAAAAAAAAGCCACCAAACTCCAAGATATAACGACAGGGGGAAGCCATAACTCGCACAGCCCCGCGGAGATGCGACCATTTGTTGGCAAAGGGTTGTGTGCGTATGTGTGCAAGCGCGCGGTGAACCAAAAGCGTCCGCGGGATTTTGGAGCTTCCGGAAAACGCGGACCTCGCGCAGATAGCGCTTGATTGATGAAGGTACTTCATTAATGGATAAAGTGTTGGGTATGGTTGTCTGCGTCTGTGTGCAGCCATTCCAACCCCTGTGCAGTGGCAGTTGTTGTGAGCCTCTCTCTCTCTCTCTCTCTCTTCCTCTCCCTCTCCTGTATCCGGCCCGGGACTCCATCCCCATTGCAAACTGGTGGATTTCTGGCAGACTCGGCCGCCCAACAGTTCTGCGCTATTCAACTCCGTGAGAATTCCTCGAGCAACTTTTCCGCCGACCCTTTGGCCTCTTTCATCCCCCTGGCCAATACTCGGATGACGTTCGTAAATACTACCACAGCCGAGAAATCCTAAAAATTCATGAACCCCTTCAGCATTCCCGCGTCTTCAAGGGAAATCAAAATCTACCACGTTCCCCTGGTCTTAAGGGGTAAGGCCACTGTAGCGGGGAAAAAAATAAGTATATTTTTTGGGAATTTTGTTTAGCGGGACAATGGAATAAATCGAAATTCTGAAAAATGTCCTTTATTGTACGTATCATAAACTGTATGAACTATTTTTTTCGAAGTAATGTAAAACAAAATGGCGGCTGCACAGCTTTTCTTCGACGAAGCCTTTTTTCATGGGCGCGCGGCCGGACCAACGGCACCTGCAATTTTCAATCTACAGTGGATGAATTTTTTTTTCTCGATTATACATGTGAATAGCTATGGAAGTACGTAGGATTTTTTTGATATATCGATTTTTGCAAAAACAGCGCGTTTTGTTAATAAAAGTTCAACATTTTCAAAAAAACATCGTCCGATAATTGTTTATTAAAATAAACTATGTAACATATCGAGAAAATTCTACGTACTTCTATGCAGAATGTGATTGTGAATATACAGTTGAAATTTCAAGTCAATCGGTCAAGATTTGTTCGAGTTATGAGTCCGGCCGACTTGAAAAATGTAGTTTCGAGAAAAACGCGTTTAAAGTTTTCAGTACGGGTGCATCGGACTGAAAGGGGCTGCGCCAAAATTCAAAATAGAAGTATTTAGACATTTTTCTCACCTTAATCGTTTGAGAATGTCATTTTTATGATATTGAGGCATCTTTTAAGAAAAAAAATTAATCGTTTTTTTTATTTCTACAGTGGCTATACATACCCCTTAAGGGGTTTGCGTAAGCGTGAAATTTCGACTACACCTTTTTTTGCATAGCTTCACAGCCTAGGGTTTTGACTTCAATTTGGATCAAACGTTTTGTAAAAATTCAAAAAATTGAGCGAGTTTCGAGGATTTTTGTGAAGGGTCAGATCGCTACGCTATGATTTACCCATCCTTTTATCTTTTTCTGTTTTCGCAAAACTGCGTTTTATGAGACTGTGTAAGTCGTATCTCAAAATCTGTTCGTCCGATTCACGTCAAATTTGGACGGAGCATAGTTTATAACATTTTCTATAGTATGCCCAAATGACTTTTTCATGTGTTTATCCATTTGTTCATAACGAACTATCAAAGTTGTTGTTTTAGTCGAAAATCGAACTTTTTTGCTACAGCTTGTCATTTTCGTGATTTTCTAAATTTCGAAAAGCCATCCGGTCATACGAAAGTTTAAGGGGGGAGATACCTTTAGGCGAGAAAAAAATTTGATGAATCCTTCCTTGACACACTGGGTCATTTTGACCTGGACGAATTTGAAACAAAATGCTCACTTTCCTATAATTGAAAGTTTTCAATATTTCTTTACAATTCAATTTTATACTTTCCGAATTTTAATTATTCAACCATATTAAGAAATGTTCAAAATGTATCCCGGATATTTTTCAATAAAAACCGACCGAATAGTTATTAAGGCGTTACCCCCACTTGTAGCGCAAAAAAAAGGCCTTTTTCATGAATTTTTTTAAAGAAAACTACAAAACTTTTTTAATCGATCAATATACCATCTTAAAGAACATATCTTGAAGAACTTTCGGTAATTTTTTTATTGAGCGCAAAAAAAAATTGCGCACTTGTAGCGCAAAAAAAAGGTCTTTTTCATGAATTTTTTTAAAGAAAACTACGAAACTTTTTTAATCGATCAATATACCATCTTAAAGAACATATCTTGAAGAACTTTCGGTAATTTTTTTATTGAAAAATATTACATTGTTTAGTGGCAAATGGCCGTCAATGAAATAATGTTTTTATATACACGGTTTGCGGTGACCAACATTGCGGCGAAGTGGATCATCTGAAAAAAAAATGCGTATGGATTTAGTCAAATATAAGTATAAACCAGTCTTTAATCGAAGGATTTTAAAAAATATTCATTTTTCACAAAATGGCGGACAGTCAAAGTTAATGGTTCGATTTTAACGAAAAAAAACGGTTGTTTTTTGGCTATAAAACGGCCATTTTTTTTCGAAAAAAAAAATCGAACGATTAAAGACTACATTTTCATGTATTAAATAAGCCTGCAAAATTTCAAGAAGATCGGTTCATTAGTGTTCGAGTAATCTTGGTCACCGACTTCAGAAATGCCATTTTGAGAAAAACGCGTTTAAAGTTTCTCTTTCAACGCGGATTCTTCTCTTTCGACGCTCATATCTCAGTCAATTTTGTTCGGATCGACTTGAAATTTTCAGGACATATTCTCAGATACTTATACTTCAAAAAAATGCAATAAAAAAATCGATTTTTTCAAAATCGCAAGTGGGGGTAACCCCTTAAGGGCAGATGGATGAAGTTCCAAACTGGCGTTACATATAGCTAAGAAACTAATCGGCCGATTCTGATGAAATTTTGTATAAATCTTTCTAACCTCATTGTCTGAAGCATGACCCGAAATGTTTTTGAAAATAAAAAAGCAGAGTATTTTTTATTGCAAAATGTAGAATTTTTTTTCGGAAACTTCAATCTTTTCGTCTCAAAGCGTACCATTTCATCCATTTTCAACATTTCTCACTTTTCCATGCTTCATATTCTGCGTGTGAGTGTTAATGACAGAAAAATCTCCGTTGGTTTTTTTTTCTTCAGATTAATGCCCCTGACGCTACGTGTCAAGCCGTCCGACAACATCCGCTGGAGCCCACTTACAAGGCCGTGCCATGCCTCCGCTATTTTTAAAGATTAATAAAAGAGAAAATGCCATGCCACAGCCAAGAGTAGTAATAAAACATACCCTAAGTCTAAAAAATAGTGAAAAAATCTTTCTTGTAAAAAAAATCATGAAAATCAGCCGAATGATTTTTTTCTCGCCAAAAGGTATACCCCCCCTTATTTCGGCACTCTTTTCGAATAATAATAAATCGTTTTTCGTCAATATTTTTCAATTAAAAAAAATTCAAATGCGCCAACACAATTTATTAACTGTGGGTAAAATTACGACCTCGTCATCCCAATAATCTCATCAGAAAAAAGTATTGCAAATGTCCCCGTTGTTAGGCATGTCGCGAACGGCGCTCCGTCATCCTCGAAGTTCAACTTTTATCGCGCCGATCCTCGTCTAATGAAACATCGTCCTCGAGCCTCTCCCCGTGAGCGCAAAATAATAATTGATCAGTTCCAGCGCCCGAGGCACATCGGTCTCGCGAGCACCACCACGCGCTGTCACACGCGTCAATAATTTTCCATCATTTTCCATCCGAGCCCATCTGCGTTTAGCACCGTGATGAAGGAGAACAAATTGGACCGCGGCGACATCTCATGCGATTATTGGAATCCTTTTTTTTTCAACGCCGCAGGAAGACGTATAGATCGTTCAAACTTTTTTAACGCTTGCTCGACCATTAGTCATCCGGAAATTGTGAAGAAAAAAATTCATATAGATATACGTACAGGGTGATTGGAAATTCGACCTATTCCTCGAAAGGGGTCATACGAGAGGTCGTTTGCAGCAAATTAATACCTGTCAACTTGGGGTCGAAAATGGGTGGTTTCAGGGTTATGGTGGTTTGAAGGTTTTTGTGAAAATTTTTGGGTCGGTACCAAAAACGAATAAATGTAAAAAAAAAACTACTCCACTCTGGGCACTCAATTTGTATTTTTCTGCAAGTTGATAAATAAAGGATTACTTTGAAAAAAAAAACGCATGTCCAATATTGCGTTAAGGGTTCTTCTCACTTTAGACGCTAAAAAAGGCTATTTTCGTGAATTTTTTTAATAGGTTTATATTATAGATATTGGTATAAAAGTTGTTACACTTAATAAATACACTTTCGAAATGCATTTTTTTTATTTTGGTTTATTTAAGTCACTATTTATAGACAAAAATGGTAGAAAAAAAAATTTCCCAAAAAAATTGTAGGTTTGCGCTGTTGATGAAATCTCGGGGTTGGATCATCTGAAACAAAAAAAATCAACCGGGTTTAGATTTTGGATATATACAAAAATAACAAAATGGACGACATTTTTCGAAGAAACGGGTTTTTTCACCGTTTTTGGCAACAAAAAAAATAGGAAATATCAAAATTTTAAAAAATCCTGAATATGCGCTATAGCTATAGTTGTAAAGAATGTGTGGTTAAAATTTCATAGGGAGTTTCAAAGATTTTATCAACAAGCCGTCGAAAAACGTTGTTTCGAGAAAAACGCGTTTAAAGTTTGTTTGGGTCATATAAATACATCCGAAAAAAATGTTTTCATGTATTTCGAAAGTGTATTTATTAAGTGTAACAACATTTATATCAATATCTATAATATAAACCTATCCAAAAAATTCATGAAAATAGCCCTTTTAGCGTCTAAAATGAGAAGACCCCTTAATCTCACAAGGAAAGGTTGCCTGGTCGATCTCTCCGATTTCGATGAAATTTGGCGCGCTTGTAGAATGGATAAAAATAGGCGAGAAGTATGTTTGCGGATTTTTGAGGGTTGAAACGTAAATTGGAGTGTTTTTTGTTTTTCGTCGATAACGTTTTAACGGTACGAGATATGAAAAAAATTCAAATTGCAAGAATGTTTATTTTTTCGTGTACTATACATTGAACATGAGAACAATAACGTTATCGACGAAAAACAAAAAACACCCCTATTTTCGAGGATGCGCTTCACTGCTTGAAAATCGGGTTCCGCAGATATAAAAAATACTTGTCGCTTATTTTTACCCATTCTACAAGCATGCCAAGTTTCATCGAAATCGGGGAGATCGACCTTGCAACCTTTCCTTGTCAGAGATAAAAAATCTTGAAGGGTTAGGCTACTGTGATGACGCGAAAATCGGAATTATTTAAAACAATTATTTTTTAAGGATTAAGTGAGATGATTGAAAAATCTTTTGAACATTTATTTGTACGTACATTAACAAAGTTGATTACCAAGTTCATTAAAAATATTAATAATTAAAGAAGTTATAAGCAAAGTCGTGAAGGACCTTTAAACTCAACGGGGTACTTTGATTTTGGCCACCCCATTGATCTGAAACAAAAAAATCGAGTTTTTTCTTAAATTAAACGATATTGGCTAATACTTGACCGAGCTTTTTTCGTTGTTGTGTTTCAAGCAGCGAAAAAAATCGACGGGAGGTGCTCAAAAAAATGCATAAAAATTACGGAAATAAGTCCTTATTTCATGATCTTTCTAAGAATCTACACATGTTATTAACTTCGCGAGGGTTCGTAATCTCGTCGAATTGTGAAGATATGCCAAAAAAATTAGCTTTCCTGCCACTTAAGATCTGTTATTTCCAAGTTTATGAGAATTATGGCCATGCTTTTTTCAACTGACCATTCATCGGTCAGCTTTCAGAAAAAGTATCAATTGCGTGCCCAGACTGGAGTACTTTTTTACAATTATTC
>OY723393.1:37812921-37815421 GCA_963210295.1 Ophion ellenae
TTTTTCTCGTTTTCCTTAGCGACTTTTTTCGCACTACCGATTTTTTTAAAATCCTACCGAATTCTTTTGTCTCTACCTACCGATTTTCTTTCTTTTTCCTACCGATTTTTTCACTTTTCCGACCGAATCATTTCCGTTTCTCTGCTGATTTTCTTTACCTTCTTTTCTGCCGATTTTTTCTTCTTTCCTACTGAATTTCCTTCTTTTCCCTACTGATTTCCTTGTTCTTCTTCGGTGCCGATTTTTTTTATTATTTTTACCCACCGATTTTTCCATTTTCCAACCGAATAATTTACCTTTTTCCTGCCGATTTTTCTTCGTCTCACTTACCGATTTTTTTTCTTCTCTCTTACCGATTTTTATCTTGTTTTCCCTACTGATTATTTTTCTGTTCCTGCCGTTTTTTTTGTTTTTCCTGCCGATTTCTGTTTTTTCCCTCTTTTCCCGGTGATTTTTCTCTTCTTTCTTGCGAAACTTTTTTTCTCTTCCCCTGCCGATTTATTTTTGTTATTTTTTACACACTCTCGACACCGCCGTGAAATTCGACTCGATCATTGCACACCATTTTCGATACCGAACTCCTTTTTTTATCTTTTTTTTCTCGATTCCCTTCGTTTCGCAATGTATCCGTGTACTCGATCGACGGCGCCCGTCCGATCGAGTACACGTGTAAGAGATGATAAATTTCGTGGGACAACGGCACGATCGTCTTGCTCCTTCGAAGATGGCTCAAAAGATGGCCAATGCCAGGGTGGAGCAAAGAGACGAAGGGCGAGGTGGCGCGAGGAGGGACAGGGAGAGCAGAGGCTTTTCCCGAGCCTAGAACTAAATCACGAGTAATAACCATTCGAGGCTCTCTAAGCCTTATATACGAGCGAACGAGCAACGATTCGTTCGACGCCACACGCCGCAGGTATCGTTCCATCGTGTGACGTTCTTCGAGGACCGTCCTCCCAGCAGCCAAGTGTCCCCGTACTCAACTTCACGTAAGCCTCAATGTCCCCGAAGTAACATTTAGATAAATGAAAACCTATTCATAAAAATGTAATTTCGAGGACCATCCTCAAAACAGCCGCGTGTCCTGTTGCCAACATTACATACATATAACGGCCTCAAAATATCCTTTCCGTACCTACACACACCAGGTGTACCATTTGAATTGGCACAACGAAATATCTCAAGAGGGATGCATTTTAGGAAAATATACTTTCAAACAAAAGTTCCACAGTTGCGAGGAACAAAAATGATGGTGTCGGTTACTTTTTATTTCCTGGCAATTTTCCAGGTTATTTCAAGATCAACTTTCGTTTTTTAAATGAGAACCAATATTTTCTATCGGAATCATTTTTTGCACAATAATATAGGTAACTTTTGTCTAAAAATTTGCTCTATTTTAATTCGAATATTCGACCGAATAAATACCCAATAAATCGGCACGAAATGTTTTGTCAAACATTTGAAATATCTTGAAAAATTGACGCCCAGCAAAAAAAAGTTTCAAACAAAAGTGATGTATTTTGGCAGGTAAAAACTTATTCCGGTTTACAAAATATTGCTTCCTATTTGAAAAACTGAAGTTGACCTTGAAATAACCTTGAAAATTGCCAGCGATCGGTAAATAATCAACACCATCATTTGGCTTCCTCAAAACTGTGAAATTTTTGTTTGAAACGTTTTTTCCTAAAATGCATACTTATCGAGATATTCCACTGCGCCAACTTAAGTGGTACACCCTGTATATACGTCCCATTTGCTGCCCGATCTTATTCGCACCCGACCGAAGAAAAAAGCGTTCGCCTTTTCTTTCCCCCGATTTCGAGAAGTTCAATAACATCTGGAGTGAGATACCTTGCCCTTCTGATTCACAGCAATGTTCTTTTCATAAAAATTCAAAGCAGGATCAAAGGGCACGGAATACTCGAAAGCGGATGGCACTTTGTCATCCGCTTTTCCGAAAACGCCGTGGTGAAGCTACATTATGACGAGCTAATAATGTATTAATAATCGCTGAACATTCATAATAATAATAGTAACAATAATAACGATAGCATTGATAATAATAATGACACGCCTACCGCAGCTCTCGAGCATTTTCAATCGGTCCATACACTGTAGACGCGGTATATTGAAAGACTCACTTTGCTCCTCGATGCCTTTATTGAAGCAGCTCGCGATAGGGTATATAATATCGTTAATGCTATATCGGGCCTCTCGGTCGTCCTCGTCTCCGCGCAATCGTCGACGAGAAACGAGAGGTCGTTTGTGCTCGAAAGCGGAGGCGAAACGAGCATTAGCCCGCGCCATTAGTACTGTATCTCTCGACAGATAGATATGGATACCACCTATCATATGATCATTCGATAGTACAGGGTGCGAAGCGCACACACGTAGTCAAATATATGATACATGTGAATTCCAAATGTTTAAGAAATATTTACACGACACATGATGTTTTAGCATACTGAAATTATAATGTAACCATAGTATGTTACATTTGCAT
>OY723393.1:37820421-37972921 GCA_963210295.1 Ophion ellenae
AAATTCGATTTTCAAGGTCAGAACTCACAAAAACTGATTTTTTTTAATTTTTCCACTTTATTATAATGAATGTTGATCTTAGAGAAAAATGTTCTCTGCAAGAGTTGTAGCCAATAAAAAGATTGATCTTTTATGTTTTATACAGTTTTTGTCTAAAACCATTCTGTTCCGAGAAAAATGGGATAATGCTCCAATAAGTACATTTAGTTTAGATATTTAAATATTCATTAGTTTCGATATTCTCTACTTACGCACTTTACTGCGGGAAGGTTGGAGTTTGCTTGGGTTTGTTTGTTGAGTGATGTTTGGGCTTATTTGTTGTGTTTTGTGTTTGGGTTTGCTTGTCATGTTGTATGTTGTGTGTTGTTTCGGTTTGTTTGTAGTGTTGGGTGTTGTGTGTTGTTTGTTGTTTAGGTATGCGTAAAGTGTTAAAGATCAAATTACAACCTTCCCGCGGTAAAGTGCGTAAGTAGATAATATCAAAACGAATGGAGTTTAGGAAAATGTACTTTTTTGAGCATTATCCCAATTTTCTCGAAATAGATTGGTTTTAGAAAAAACTTGTATGAGACATAAAATGTTAGGCTTTTTATAAGCTACAACTTTTGTAACAAATATTTTTCTCTCAGATCAATATTTATTACAGTAAAATAGAAAAACTTTTGAAAAAGTTTTTTTTAGTTTCGACCTTGAAAATCAAATTTGCGGGTATTTTCACTATCATGTTCGTAATAAGCGAGTAAAAATACACGGGTACACAAAATTCCAAAGTAATCGCAGGTATGTCCTTTTCAGAACTTGATCTCAAATTATCAGTCGTTTTTTAAATAAAAAATCAAACTTTTATTGTCTACAGCTTGCCATATTCATAATTTTCAAAATTTCAAAGAAATTAGATTTATTCTTATACTAAAACTAAATTTTTTTATTTTTTATTTCCGATGAGACTAGATGCCAGAAGCACCTACACCGATTGGCCGTGCAGCAACAACGGCGCTCTCTTTAAATAATATCAACTTCATTGTACATCAATATTTGTCAATTTAAAAAAATCAAACTTGGCAAGTCCATGTTTGATTTTTCAAAATTAATTGTATGTAGAATCCTGGTCTCATCACCCTTAAACACTCATCAAAAATATTGACAATCTACCTGCTCTTTAGGCCCCAGCTTTCGCAGTCCCATTGATTCTTTTATTTCTTCACTTTTCATTAGCATCCAAATCCTTCTTATATACACTACCCGCCATAAGTTTCCAATTATCTGTGGTGTCCGGAAACTTTTGGCCGGTAATTTATATATCGAAATCGTAAATCTCTAATCGGGATATGTAAAAAATGTTTGAGCGATTTTTTTAGCCTAATTGGGGCGAAAAAAATATGAGCCATCCCAAACAAATCCATCATTTCTCTTGTATCCCAACGATATATATATATATATATATATATATATATATATATACATACACACACAGAATTGGTGGAATTACCCATATATATATGGGTAATTCCACCAATTCTGTGTCAAAGTTGTACCGGGTGGTCTGAATTTAGGAAAACTAAGAAGATCATCTGAAAGGTCATACTAAAACAAGCATCCATAATTTTTTCGAATTTTTTTATCCAATAGTTTTTTAGTAATGGCGGCTCACAGTTTTCAAATTTTGTAAATCACAAAATTTCCAAATGCCCATAACTTCTCTCCAACTATAGCTAGAATTTTTTTTAAAAAACGATTTTTAGAGAAAAACATGAACTGTTTGAAAAAAAAAATATGCTGAAATTCGGGGTTGTTTTGAAAATTACAAAAATCAGGTTCAAAGTATAAAAATCGATTTTTCGGGCCTTGCCCCATTTTTCCCGGTTTTGAAAGTATTTTTTTCGAAAAGTTCAGAATTTTTTACATTGAAATAGATTTTAAACGAGATGAGATCTCTAAAACATCAGCCTCAGAAAAAAAATCTGACCTTTTCGAAAAAAATACTTTCAAAACCAGGAAAAATGGGGCGAGGCCCGAAAAATCAATTTTTATACTTTGAACGTGATTTTTGTAATTTTTAAAACAACCCAGAGTTTCAGCATATTTTTTTCAAAGAGTTGATGTTTTTCTCTAAAAAATCGTTTTTTAAAAACTCTTCTAGCTATAATTGGAAAGAAGTTATGGACAATTGAAAATTTGGTGTTTTGCAAAATTTTTAAACTGTGAGCCGCCATTACTCACAAGCTATTGGATAAAAAAATTCGAAAAAAATTATGGATGCTTGTTTTAATATGACCTTTCAGATGACCTTAGTTTTGATGATTTTTAGATGATTCTTAGTTTTGCTAAATTCAGACCACCCGGTACGACTTTGACACAGAATTGGTGGAATTACCCATATATATATATATATATATATATATATATATATATATATATATATATATATATATATATATATATATATATATATATATATATATATATATATATATATATATATTAGGGTGGTTCAACAAAATTTTTTTTTTTTTCGCGGCACTCAACGGAAAATGTTACTACGTTATGAAAAAGTAATTCACACAAAATTTGAGCGGTCTAAACATTTTTTTAGGTAGTGCTCAAACGACTTTTAATTTTTTTTTTGCGATTTTCCGTCAATTTTTTTCCCCCGCCGATAGACATCATAATAATATAATTTTCTCAAAACTTTTTATGCTCTGCAGCATTGCCTAAGTTAACATAAACAGGTCGTTTTCATTTGAAATAGTTTCAATAAAAATAATAATTCCAAACGATGTTTAAAAAAATATGTATTCCGAATCACAGTATGCGATTGTTAAAAAACTTACGTAATTACTCCAAAGATTGAGCCGAATAATAATTTCCCTCCTCGCAACAAGGATGGGCTTTTCTGTGCTCGCTCACAACTTGCAACAGATATTGTTTTTGGTCTTCGTTTTTCAAACTAACATATTACTCCAAAAAAACACGCACATTTGTTCGACATTCTAAATACAACAAATATTTAAATAAAAAATGCGTATTGTTACAGAAATAATTGAATCAAGACTTACATTGGATCACGCAGTAACATTTTCTGCATCGAGATAAAAAAGAATTTAATACTCCGATAATCATGAAAAAAAAATGAAAAAGGCGTTTGGCACTTACTAAAAAATAATTTAGAACTCTCAAATTTTGAAAAACTTTCTTTTTCTTGACACACTTCAATTTTCCGTTGAGAAAAAAGATTGATTTTTTTTAACACCCTAATATATATGTATATATACATTTATTTATTGATTTATATATATATATATATATATATATATATATATATAAATTTATTTATTAATATATGTAATATATTATTTATATTACATATATTTATTTATATATAAATATATATATATATATATATATATATATATATATATATATATATATATATATGTTTAGCAGTATACGCGTAAACGGAAAGGGGTCGGATGAAAACGGGCATGCGGATGCTTCGAAGCCGTAACAGCTTGCCTAAACTCCATCTAAATTCAAAACAGGGCTGAAATTGCCATCAGCAGGCATGAGCCGCAGCCGTAGCCTAGCGTGTATCTGCGACGGCGATCCGCGGGCATGGACCTGCCGTGAACAGCCAACGCGTCACGTCAGGACAGGTGGTACTCTTTTCTTCGCTCGTTTTGTACTTTTAATCTTTTTTTTTTTTTCATTTGAATATTAAAGCAGTTTCGTTCATCGCGAGATTACGAGACACGACAAAAGCGGGATCAAGCCCGAATAATTCGCGATTACGAGACACGCGTTATAAGAAGTCCAATTGAGCCCGGTCGCGTGTGTGATTTTTTAAAAGTCGACCGGAGCAATCAATGCGCGTCGAGGCATAAATTTCGATCGGCATAACATTTTTGTGAAACGACGAAAGGGTGGGGGTTTCCAAATTTGAAGAATAACTGATCAAGGAAAACAAAGTTTTAATATCATTATTTTTATTATTATTTTTGGTATTGTTATTGTTGTCATTATTCTTGTTATTATTGTTTTCGTAATTATTCTTGTTACTATTATTATTATTATAATTCTTGTTATTATTATTGTGAGCTTGGAGTATTATTATTTTTTGTATTGTTATTAACTAACACGTTATTTAGTAGTTAAGTATGTTATTAATATTATTATTCTTGTTACTCTTGTTGTTCCTGCTATTATTATTATTTTTTGTTATCATTGTTATAAATATTATTCTTACTGTTAGATTTTAATTGTTTCTTCTTCTTCGTATTATTATTAATATTATTATTATTATTATTATTTTATATCATTAGTTATTATCAATGTCTTGTTTGTTTTATTGTAATTATCGTTATTATGATCATTATTCGTGTATCGCTGTTACAACGATGGAGTAATTTCTATTCTGTATGCCTTAAAAAAAATGATTGTTCATGCGAAACGGTTCGTTTTTGCACAAGTATAATCATGGCAGGTATGACTGGAAATTGCCAGTGGCGTCAATCGGCAAGAACGCAGAATTTACGACTAGTGTATATATATATACATAATTTGTTAACTATTTTCATTCTATATGTATATTAAGGTGGCCAAATTTTGAGCTCTATTTTTTCCTTTCTCTCACCATCCAATTATCTTCTTCAAAGAAAGAAAAAAATGTCGCGGAAACTGCGAGCGGTAAAAAAATATTTAGAGATCGCTCAAGCCTCCTAAAAATGCAAATGTTCATTTAAAAATCGATTTTTGTTGGTCCACTTTTTACAAGAGTTCCACGCCTTATAATTTTAAAATTAACCTCGCAAATAAAAAATTATAAAGCTATAAATTCATGGGTGAGAAGTGGACGAAAAAAAATCGATTTTTTTAATAAAAATTTGAATTTTTAGGAGGCTCGAGCGACCTTCAAACATTTTTTGACCGCTCGCAGCTTCCGCGACAATTTTTTTTTCTTTAAAGAAGATGGTGAGAAGAAGGAAAAAAATAGAGCTCAAAATTGTGCCACCCTAATATATATATATATATATATATATATATATATATATATATATATATATATATATATATATATATATATATATATATATATATATATATATATATATATATATATATATACACACACACATATATCAGACTGGCCCGAAAAAATTGAAATTTTATTTTTTAATATTTTTGTTGAAAATGTTGTTGAGAATCATAAAAAAAGAGTGCTGACCAAATTTTAGCCCGTTATATTAATATTTAGAGGTCCCTCATCACGATTTTCTATTTCCCATTCATTTAAGATGGTAAAAGTTTTGTTTGCCGCTTCTGAGCTTTATAACTCGCCTACGGGTAAACACACGGAAACGCTCAAAAATATTTTTCATAGAAAATTTAACGCTCTACAAAAACGGTCCTTAGCCTTCATACGATAAATTCACTCGTTCAAATTTTATTCGACATTAAAGATGAATTGGTGATAAATTTCATGATTTTGTGCGAGTTTTGGACATTTTCGACAAAATTATTGATCTTTTGTTGTTTTTTCTGATTCATCTTGAAAAGTATTGTATTCTTTTTAAATTATTCCCTAAATCTTTATTTATCATGCTATGGGAATTGAATTCGGTTTAAGAATAGATTATTGACCTAATGTACTTTAAAATAACAATAAATTTAAATCCATTACGAATTTTAGAAACTATCTAGAGAATAATTTGAAAAGGATGAAATACTTTTTCAGATGAATCATAAAAAAACAAAGAAAATCAATAATTTCGTTGTAAAAGTCCAAAAATCTCACAAAATAATGAAATTTATCGTAGATTCAACTTTGACGTTGAATCAAATTCGAACGAGTGAATTTATCGTATGAAGGCTAAGGACTTTTTTTGTGGAGCGTTGAATTTCCTATAAAACAATGATTTGGGCATTTCCGTGTGTTCACCCGTAGGCGAGTTATAAAGCTGAGAAGCGGCAAACAAAACTTTTACCATGTTAAATGAATAGGAAATAGTAAATCGCGATGAGGCACCTCTAAATGTTGGGGTCAAGGGCTAAAATTTGGTCGGCACTCATTTTTTGTCATTCTCAATAATATTTTCAACAAAAATTTCAATTGAAATTTTTTTTTCAAGCCAGTTTAATATATAGTAGTATCGAGTTTTCTTTACACAACTTTGTCGCAAAGCTTTTTACATAACATGACAATTTCACATGCATACTTTTCACTAATTATCTAATCCCTACATTCCTACATTCCACATTATCCAGTCTAATATATATATATATATATATATATATATATATATATATATGTCCTAGTCGGCGTTAGATCAATTCGAACGAAATCTGCCTGGTCTCGGACGGGCGCGCGCGCGTGCAAATAATTGCGCCATCGAGAGAATCCAAGTACCTTCGAGAGGCTGTATAACTCATTGTCAGACACGAGGAGGAACTCCCCCGAGAGAGCGAGGGATATCTGGCAATTCGACGGAGCTATACCGCTTCGACTACGGTTATAACAAAGCGAGCGCTATGTGTGAGGGAGAAAGCGCCACCCTTCGCGAACACCACCTCGCTTTGCACAAGGAATGGATATTGTGAGAAGCTCGGCCGGATAACCGGCTTGTATTAAGCGCGATGATTAATTTTATCATCAGACGTGGAGCCATTCACGAAACTCAATTGCAAGAGCGCGCACGCTGGTTACTTCTTTTCATCGACGCGTATACACGCACATTTGTCATGCGATATCGAATTAGATTCGTGAGATAACGAGATATCTTGTATTTATTAATTAATTAATTTATTCATTCATTCGTTCAATTGTTCCTTCATCCACTCATTCATTCATTCATCCATTAATTCATTAATTCATTTATTCAATCATGCATTAATTCTTCCATTTATTTATTTATATGCCTTGTGATTGTTTAAATTTATTTTTATTTTCGTTCTTAGCAGAATACAATTTGTTACATTTTTAATATATATATATATTATACTAACTATGAAAAGTTATATACTGTGAATAATAGAAATAAAAATTAATTGAAACAATCAAAAGACGTATATATAAATCAATAAATTAATTAAATTGCTTAATTATTTTTATTCGTTTAACTAATTGTATCGCAATTAAAGTGTATTCGAAAAATTCTGCAAGTTCAATGACAACCGAATTAAATTGAATAATCAATCGTGTGGAATAAATTATAAAGGGTTTCTTTTTTATTCACGAGGAAACGACCTTCGAAACATTGAACACAAGAATGTTTTATTTGTTGTACCGTAATCCACTGCCATATTTCAATTATTACAAAAACCAATTAATTAAATAAATGAAATGACGAATCGTATAAACTATATTGAATGAAGATTCAAATTAAATAAATGATCAAGTAAAAGGAGCGTTCATTCGATGGCATTGATTTTACGAACGAGATTCGTTTCTACCAAAAATACGAGAAATTTCCTTCGCCCAATTTCATCCAGCCTCCTCTCTTCCCTTCGTTCCGGAATTTTTTTCACCGTCGCGTTCGCTGGCATTAATTGAAATTCAGTGTATAGCATGGGGCGTCAGCTTGCGAGATACGGAATCACGCGCCTGGATGGCTACTCAAATTGCATCGCAGTTCAAATTTTCTACATTTCGCACAATATTACCGGAGGAGAAGGATCAGGAGGGAAAAAAAGAAATAAAGTTCGCTTTCGCGGCTCCTGTTGCAATACTTAGGAGTGGAAAAGTCCAGAGACAAGATAGCCATAAGTTCATACCGGAAATCCCGGCGGATATCGGGTCGAGTTCATGCCATTGAGAAACTAAGATTTCCAGGCGGGAAATTATTGTCGATACTTGTTAGTCGGAAGTCGATACTCTTGTTAGTCGGAAGTCGATACTCTTGTTACTCCGGAAGTCGATGCTTTTGTAACTCCGGAAGTCGATACTTTTGTAACTCCGGAAGTCGATTCTCTTGTTACTCCGGAAGTCGATACTACTTATATTCCGGAATTCGACACTTTCATCATATCGGAAGTCAATACTCTTGCTCGACCGGAAGTCCGATACTCTTATTACGCGGAAAATGATACTCTTATTATGCCGGAAGTTACTCCGGAAGTCGATACTCTTGTTACTCCGGAAGTCAATACTTTTATCATTCCGAAAGTCAATACTAGTGTTACTCCGATAGTCAATAGTCTTATTACTCCGGAAGTCGATACTTTTATCGTTCCGGAAGTTAACACTGCTGTTATTCCGGAAGTTGATGCTCTTTTTTTTAATTGGTGTTTTCCTTAGGTACACGCTTTTCGCGTTTGTTACCTATTCTTTCCCTTCATTGTGCCCGTTTCTTTCCTCTACTGTTTTACTCCTTTTTTCTCCATCTTTCTCCCTGTCCCCCTCTCGCGGCCGCAGGCGACTTCCCCTTCTGTATTATATTCATCGTGACATTTCTGTCATGGGTATGGGGAAACTGCGGAAAACCTACTCCAATACAGCCGGTCATCGAGTTCGCCCCCCCCCCCCCCCCCCAGTCGTGGAACTAGTCTTATTTCGCCGCGAAATGCCGAAAAAAACATTTCACGACGAAATGTACGCGACTGGGATTCGAACCCGGGACCTCCCAGTCCGCTGGTTTAGTGGCGAGCACGCTAACCACTAGACCACCGCACCGATCGGAAGTTGATACTCTTATTACTTCACAAGTCGATATTCTTGTTACTCCGCAAATAAATACTCTTACTCCGGAAGTCAATAGTTCCTTGACTCCATCATTTTTCACACAATTGTACCCGATTCTTTACTTAGGCCCTTTTGCCTCCAATCGCTCCACAAGTCAAAATGTGACTTTCATCCCGCGACTCTCGTGATTGATGTGACTGCTCGTTAAGTCGAGCTCCTTTCTACTCCAAGAGTACGTTAAGCCACCGTCTGAACGTACGGTATCAAGAGAAAAGTGACCGCCTCGATCTTTCTCGGCGTTCACCGAGATCGTGTCTCCCCCAACGACGCGGTACATACGGAAAAAGTAGAAAAAAGGAGAAACAAGAAACGATAATCCCACGATGAAGAAGCATGGATCGGGATGTCAATAGGACGAAATCCCCGTCCCAAGACTTTCATAATGTCCTCAGATTTTTTTCACCCTCGAATATACCTTCTCCACTTTACAAAGACACACTAACGACAGAGTTTTTTTGTTTCTTTTACATAAATGTTTTCACGGAGATTCTCATAGTTTTTCCAAGACTCGCTGAAATAGAGTTTTGCAAACGTATCGTAACTTCTCATTTTTATTCGCTCTTTTTTTATTTATTCGGTATTTGAATTTCTTGAAAAACATTTTTTTTAAATTTAAGGCGGGACACCACTGTGACGAATGAAAAAAAAATCGATATTTTGTTGCATTTGCTCAAAGTATACTGATTCAAGAATGTGTGAAATAATTTTCAGGTTCAAATAATGAAAATTGAGGCAGTTAGAGACCATTCAGCGAGAGCGGGTGGCGCAACGATTTACGAGCAACTTTCAATCGCGTTTGTCTCGAAACGACTTTTCTCTACCTGGCCGGAATCGTAACTATAGCTACAATTATTCGATTTTTAATAAATTTTTTTTTTTTTTTACAAATTTCGCGGCCGGTTTTGGAATTCCGAACTTTGAATTATCAGAACGCTTGAAACTCCGAAAATATAGTACCCCGAAAGATCAAAACTCCGAAAGAATTTTACACGAAAGACCAAAACTCCGAAAATCCGAACACCGTCAAAATAATTCGGCTATGGAGGTTTTGAAAGTTTCAAAATTTTCAATAAATCGACGAATTATTTCAAGATTTTTTTTTTAATTAAGAAGTGATTTTACGTTAAGGCGTTACCCCCACTTGTAGCGCAAAAGAAAGGCCTTTTTCATGAATTTTTTTGAAGAAAACTACAAAACTTTTTTAATCGATCAATATACCATCTTAGAGAACACATCTTGAAGAACTTTCAGTAATTTTTTTATTGAAAAATATTACATTGTTTAGTGGCAAATGGCCGTCAATGAAATAATGTTTTTATATACACGGTTTGCGGTGACCAACATTGCGGCGAAGTGGATCATGTGAAAAAAAAATGCGGATGGATTTAGTCAAATATAAGTATAAACTAGTCTTTAATCGAAGGATTTTAAAAAATATTCATTTTTCACAAAATGGCGGACAGTCAAAGTTAATGGTTCGATTTTAACGAAAAAAAACGGCCGTTTTTTGGCTATAAAACGGCCATTTTTTTCGAAAAAAAAATCGAACGATTAAAGACTACATTTTTATGTATTAAATGAGCCTGCAAAATTTCAAGAAGATCGGTTCATTAGTGTTCGAGTAATCTTGGTCACCGACTTCAGAAATGCCATTTTGAGAAAAACGCGTTTAAAGTTTCTCTTTCAACGCTCTTTCAACGCGGATTCTTCTCTTTCAACGCTCATATCTCAGTCAATTTTGTTCGGATGGACTTGAAATTTTCAGGACATATTCTCAGGTACTTATACTTCAAAAAAATGCAATTAAAAAAAATCGATTTTTTCAAAATCGCAAGTGGGGGTAACCCCTTAATTTTGCAAATTGTCGAGACAATGTTATACGTTCTACATCATTTACAGTCAACTGTGTAGACTTTCGCTGACTATTTTGTCGGTGTTAAGATTTTCGGAGTATTGGTCTTTCGTGTAAAATTCTTTCGGAATTTTGATCTTTCGGGGTACTATTCTTTCGGAGTTTTGAGCGTTCTGACCATTCAAAGTTCGGAATTTCAACCCGGCCCCATCTTGAAATTCGGACCATTAAAATGCGGAATTTTAGACCGTCGGAGCATTCAAAGTTCGGAATTTCAACCCGGCCCCAAATTTTCGTAATTGCAGTAGCTATGGTTGTACGTAGTCTTTTTATAATTTAGTATTTTTTTAAACCCCCGAATATAAGTAAAAATTACGCCAAAATTACACTTTGTTTCAGCCCCCGCCATTTTGTGATTTTTTCGAAAATAGGCTATGGACAACGAGAACTACATTTATATACATTGAAAAACTAAAGAAAAAAGTTTCAGACCAACTATTGTCAAGTTATCGATCCGGCCGTTGGACCACATTTTTTATCCAGAGGCTCTATCATACCTCGATAACGTTGTTGATGATTAAATTTTTAAAAATTAAAATTTCCTCATACCTCGATAACGTTGTTAATGATTCAATTTTAGAAAATTAAAATTTCCACGGAATAAATTCACTGAATGCTCAATAACATACCTTTTTTTCCAAATCCCAAATGAATAATCCATTAGACAAAAGAAAATCAAAAAAAAAACGACCACTTTTCAGGCCGTCACAGTCGCGTACTCCCTTAAGGGGGGAGATACCTTTAGGCGCGGAAAAAGTTCGCTGATTTTCACCATCCGCTGCGACCCGTTTAGAAGACCGTGCCATATTTCCGCCATTTTTTAATATAATTAAAAAAATACCATGTAACAGCCAAAAGTAATAACAAAACATACCCTAAGTCTCAAAAACGGTGCAGAAATAGTTCGTTGTGAAAAAAAATTTATTAAAATCAGCAATTTTTTCCTCGCCATTTTTAAAAACTAATAAAAAAAATACCACGTAACAGCCAAAATTAGTAACAAAACATACCCTGAGTCTCATAAATGGTGCAGAAATCTTTGCTTTTGAAAAAAATTATAGAAATCAGCAACTTTTTCCTCGAATAAAAAAAAATCTCCCCCCTTAAGTGTAGATATACACCTAGGAGCCGGAAAAAAGGTCATTTTTGTGAATTTTTTTCAAGAAAAACTATTTGAAATTTCGGATTGGGGTTTTAATTATCTAAAAGTATATACATTCGAAAATCTGTTTAATTTTCTTTGTTTGAAAATATCAAAAATATACAAGGATATTGTATGATCCTTGGAGCGTCGTAAAAAAATCTGCGTATACGGTACCCACTGGCGTTTCTTCAAAAATCATCTAAAAAAAAACCAAAAAGATTATCAAATTAGATACTTTAATCTAGTACTTGTCATAGCCGATTTTGAAAATATCGATTTATGGTAAAATGGCGGACGTTTGAACATAAATAGTGATTTTTGGGCCAAAAATTAGTTATTATTTTGCCTCTGAAACAAAAACTAAGTAACGGAAAAAAAAATTCTCTATTTTTTTTCCGTTACTTAGTTTTTCTTTATGCTTATCTTTTGTTATATTTTATTTTTGTTTATGTTTTATTTTGTTTATAGTTATGTTTGTTTATGTTTTATTTTATTTATAGTTATGTTTGTTTATGTTTTATTTTTGTTTATAGTTTATCTTAGTACTAGATAATGGTGTATAGAATAACCACAAAAAACCTCAAGGCAATCGGTTCATTGGTTTTCGAGAAATGTTGGGTACCGATTTGAAAGACGTGGTTTTGAGAAAAACGCGTTTGAAAATTTGGGAATGAATAAATCATGAAATTTGTCAACTTTTCAATAATTTTTCAATAACAATTTTCGTCAAATAAATAGACCAAGATTATCAATATTTCTACCAAGTTTCAACTCAATCGGCTTAATAGTTTTTCAGTAATCCTGCACGCCAATTTCGATAATGCACTTTTGCCAAAAACGCGTTTGAAGTTCACACCCGCTCCGAATCCGAGGAGCGAGGCACATCGTCCACGGGCTGTAACGTTTGAAGTTCTTCGAATTTCGCTTTGAAACTCATAAAAATATTCTACATATATAGTTCTATCGTTTAAAGAAGAGAAAAAATCGATTTTTTTATCGTCGTAAATGTATATCCCCCCTGAAAGAAAAAATAATTAAAAAACAGCATCGACCATTCGTCGCAACCTTTATTCCATTACTCGCCGTACATACATACACACGAGTCCGATTACAACGAGGTTTAATATAAATTCCAATATTCGATATTCCTTGTCGCCCAAGAGCGATCTGTAAACTCAAGCTTTGGACCTACGCGATAAATCTATGTATATTTATATACCTGTATACACGTGAAACGTCAGTGGGAGAATCGCTCATTGGGACTCTCGTTGTCCCGTCGGACAAAAAAAAATTAATAACGAGAGACGCGCTTGATCGTGGCCCGAGCTACGAGGCGAGAAGAAAACAAAGTACTTTTAACGCGAAACGCGCACGGTATGTCGGATTTACAGAAATTAATTGACCGTCGCGAATATTCGCCACGGAATAATTGAAAGGAAAAAGCTCGCGAAAACGCTTTTTCACGCTGGATACGATTAATACCAGAGAATCGATAGCATCGATGTCTTTGTATATTACGAAATTGATCGAATGTGTCCCAGCACACTAGGCTCGCATGAGGCCCGAATTCATCGTCATCATCGATAAGTAGCTGTCTAGTTACGGCCTCGCCAGTGCCCCTTGCACAGTTCATCGGAAACGTTACTAGGCATTTGTACCGGCTGATTGTCACTAGAAATTAGTCACTCAAAAATACCTGTGCATATTGATTCAAGCCGAAAAAGTCAGAGACAACGTTTGAACGGCTCGTCAATGTCTATATTTCGGTAGCATTGGTTTTTTTTTTCTGGTGATCGTATTAACCTGATTGCCAGCACTTTTTTAAAGCTCTTTTCTTATCGGCCACAAACACAGAGCACTGAAGTCAATATTTGTAGGTGGGTTCGAGTGGCAAACTTCTAGTTATTTTTAACCCTGTATTTAGGGTATTATTAGATATAACTAGTGTAAAACGCACTATATATATATATATATATATATATATATATATATATATATATATATATATATATATATATATATATATATATATATATATATATATATATATATATATATATATATATATATATATATATATATATATATATATATATATATATATATATATATATATATATATATATATATAGTAACAATCATAACGGGGCCAAATTTTTTAAACATCTCGCGCGGATATTTCGCAACTGAGAAAAATTCGATATTTCAACGTATTTCGAGTCCTCTGCGAAAAATAATATAACGCCTTTTTGTGACTAGTATTTGCCCAAAAAAAAAAACTGAACCTGGAAAAAAAAATTCCATTCCAAGTTCAGCGGAATGAAGATAATGAAATTCCGAACGCGAAACACTCGTGAAGAAACTTTTTTTTTTCAAGGAAATTGAATTCCATTCCTCCAATTTCAAATGCGCCTTTGATAATTTTTTTCTCGATAACAGGATACGGAAAAAAAGTTTTTTTCGGAGTGTTTCGCATTCGGAATTTAATTATCTTCGGTCTGCTGTACCGAAAATGGAATTTTCCGAGACGTTCAATTTTTTCTGGCAAATACTACTCGTCGAAAAAATACGCTATATATTTTTTCGAGCAGGAATTGAAAAATCATCGAATAACATATTTTTCACGGTCGCGAAATTCTCCGCGCAAGGGAATTATAGGCACCTTATAATTGTCACCGGGTATATATATGTGTTACTAGTAACCTTGCAAGGAAAGTACGGTAGTGTCGTTTTACGCTAGCATACTGGTAGTATACATAATATGCGTATTATATTTTATATAACGCGTTTCTGTGTTGGAGACTGGTAACCCCATAGTTACTTTTGGCGGACGACAAATTTGGCGATCATGCAACCGTCCCAACAATAATTTGATTGAACAGTCTCGATTGGATGGTCTCGTCGAAAGAATGAAGAAAAAAAAAATGAACAAAAAACACGATTATTGACAATTTACGGGATGAAGTTTTGTAGTTCCGGAAGTGGCAAGATCGCGCACTCGAATCTAAAAAGATATACGTCTTGTAAACACGATTTTTTCTCTCTCTCTCTCTCTCTCTCTCTCTCTCTCTCTCTCTCTCTCTCTCTCTCTCTCTCCCTCTCTCTCTCTCTGCGACAGCATTCTGTTGGACACATGCTTTAAAAACCTAAATAAATGCACACACGGCCTTCGGGGGCATTCTTTATCATCGGGAGGCTCGATACGAGCGGCAAAACTGATGACGGGACCATTTCAACCCTCTGCGCGTACAGAGAAGAACAAAAATTGGCCACGCGGACACTTTCGACGCTCTTTCCGTGCAGAGGAGAGCGCGTTTGGTCGCGTTACCATTTTGGCGCTCTGTCCACTCGGGGAAAAGCAGAATTTGGTCACGGTGCCATTTCCCACGCTCTGCACGTAACGAGAAGAGAATTTGGGCACGCGTAACCACTCCCGACGACACTTCGAAAGATCGACACTGTCGCATCGTTGGAGCGCAATGAAAAATGTGTTTTTGTTTTCCGAATTGCCCGAGTTTTGTTTTTTCCTCGGCTCGTTCGGGCTGCAAAAATTGCCGAGGCGTTTTTCGTGATCGTGATCGGAGATCTGAGAATCGCAAATCGCTGGCGAGATAATTTGGGGCGATAAAAATAAGTGGGAGGAAAAATGATTGAGAGGAATTTACGCTTTGCGATCCAACGATGCGAAGGTCGCGAGAGATTTTCGAAAGAAGGAACGAGTAAGCAAGTGGCGCGTGGGAGCCTACTACACGAGTGCGCGCGCAAACGGGCGACCGGCATAGTCGATCGATCGAGATGCGACGCCGGATACGAATAAATAGATTCAACGACGTATCCCGGATGTGAGCGCTCAATTGTCGTCGGGATCGTCGTCGTCGTCGGATATATACTTCTTCGTGACGCGTCTCCGTCGTCCACCGCGGCTCTCGCCCTTGCGGCCCTTCATCTTCATCTTCATTCGGACGGTGCTCGCGTCGACGTCCGAGCCGTCCTCGCCGTTACCTGCAACCGACATCCCGAGGGATTAGCTTTGGAATTTTTCGATTTCCGATGGACCGTTTTGGCGACCATGTTTTGTTGTTTTTCTGTATTTTTAGGTGATTTTTTTTAAAGGCTCTCAATATCTGTGCCCTCGTGTTAAAAAAAGGCGTTTCTTTTTACCAGCCGATTCCCGGAATAAAAAACAATCGGAATTTGGTTATTTTTTTCGAGCCCCTAGGTAGATTTAACCCGTTAAAGAAAAAAAAATCACAAGAACCTCTTTCGTCACCGTCCGAGTTCGTTCCCTCGGCCTCGAGGCGTTCACGGGCGTTCGTGAATACGGACTGAAGCACTATGGAGTCTTCGTGTATGAGCGATGCCTCCTTGTTGTAAGTCTGAGCGTTGTGGCACAGCTGCATGAAGTCCTTATCGAGCTCGTCGAAGTCAGCGTACTGCAAAAAAGAAACGTTCCGAATCGTTAGGCCGGAAATGGGCGAGGACGCAGGGGAGGGTTGAATTTGTCCAACCGGAAGACGGGCTCGCACCTTTCCGTCGTCAATTTTCTGCAAAAGCTTGTTTATCGTCAAGGGCTTCTTGATGAGTTCGTAATAATCGGGTAATTCGCGTCTCGAAGGTAACTTCATGAAGGGCTCGCTGAGCAATCGGCCGTCCGTACTGTCGGTGTAATTAACAACGACCATGATGAGTTTCTTCATGGCACGTTTCATCTTTGGATCGACCGAGGCACCGACGCCGCGACGTTTCTTCGTCACGGGCTCCTCGTCCTCCTCGGTCTTCTTTCTTCGCTTTCGCGGCTTCTTCTTCTCCTTCTCGTCGTCCTCCTCCTCCTCGAACTCGACCACGTCCTCGTCGATCGCCTTGAGCCACTCCTTTTCCGTCAGGCTGTCCGAATAATCGACCTCCTTGCGTTGCCTCGAGCCTCGGCCCAAAAATCTGTCCTCGTCCTCGTCGTATGCCCAGCGCTCGACCTCGTCGTCGTCCTTGACGAGCCAATCCGGCAACTCGTGCTCCTCGAGCAGTCTCGATTTTCTATTCGTCCCGGACTTTGCGTCCTCTCGGCGTCTCTCGAGATCCAATTTTTGAAAAAGCTCGAACTCGTCCTCGTTTCTCATCATCATTCGGTTGACGGCCTCGTCGTCGGGGACCTCGTTCTCCTCCTCGTCGTCCGCGTCGTCCTGATGCAGTATGGTCTGAAGGAATTGATGTCGTTCCGAGCCCGTGGACTTCTGATCGAACATACCCGCCTGTATGATCTTCTCGTCCATGTTGAGCTTGTATCTCGCCGCTGCCAATATTCGCTCCTCCACCGAATTCACGGTCATCAGTCGGAGAACTCGAACCTCGTTCTTCTGGCCGATACGATGGGCGCGATCCTGCGCCTGCAGGTCCTGATGAGGATTCCAATCGGAATCGAAGATAATAACGGTATCGGCAGCTTGTAAATTTAGACCGAGGCCACCCGCTCTCGTGGACAGGAGGAACAGGAAATACTGCGATCCCGGCTCGTTGAACCTCCTCAAGAGATCACCTCGGTCCTCGGCCTTCGTCGTGCCGTCCAACCGAAGATACATGAAACCCCGCCAACTAAGATAATCCTCCATTATCGTCATCAACTGGGTCATCTGACAGAAGAGCAACACCCGATGATTCGTAGCTTTCAGCTTCGGCAGTATACGATCGAGCAACTCGAATTTGCCGGAGGCGCGATACAGATCGGGACCCGTTACGACATTCGTGTTCGAAGTGCCAACGTGCTCGCAATACTTTTCCTCGATAGCTTGAAATATGAACGGATGGTTGCAGAGCTTTCGCAATTGTACTATCGTGTTCATGAGTGCTTTCGCACCGCCTTTGCCCTTCTTTCCCTTCTCCGAGCCGTCGGTCAACAGAACGCCCTTGCTCTGCATGTGCTTGTACAGAACCTTTTGAAGTCCCGACATGTCGCACTTTATTATGTACTCGACTTTGTCGGGCAGCTGCGACTCGACCTCCTTCTTCAAGCGACGCAGCAAGAACGGCCTGAGAACTTTGTGCAAGCGACGAATAATGAGTATCGTCTCCTCCTCGTTGAGCTCGACCTTTTCACCGGTCGTGGCGAACGGTGCGTTGAACCACTGCTCGAAAGTGCTGCACGACTTGAATATCGACGGTAGCAAAAAGTTCAAGAGTGCCCACAGCTCGGGCAATTTGTTCTGGAGCGGTGTGCCGGTTAGTAGAAGACGATGAGGCGCGAGATAGTGCGTGTTCAATACTTGGGTGAGCTTGCAATGATGATTCTTCATTCTGTGACCCTCGTCTATTATCATGTATTTCCACTGTAGCTTCGCCAGCACCGATTTGTCCTTGACGATGTATTCGTAGGTCGTCAGCAGCACGTTGAACTTCGTCGTGCGCATCTGCGTCTGAATGACCCGTCTCACCGTCGGTGAACCTTTGTACGAAACTATCACGACACTCGGAGCCCACTTCTCGAACTCCAGTACCCAATTGGACAATGTTCTGCCAAAGAAGATCGTTTTATTTATCTACCGGCCCCAACTCCGCTAACTATCCTCTCGTTGTCACAAAACTATTTTCCGTTACTCACGATAGCGGCACGATTATCAAGAAAGGCCCGTTTACTTTCTTCACCTCCATGAGATATGTCACCAGGGCGATCGTTTGAATTGTTTTTCCCAGACCCATCTCGTCCGCGAGAATCCCGTTTAGATTGTTGTTGAACAATGATACCAGCCACTCGAGACCCTGCAACGAGTTCAACGAAAAAAATCGCTCTGAAAAACAGACTCGTTCTGCTCTATACGTTTGACTTTGAGTAATTCGACTTGCTATATACAAAGGCAAAAAAGAAGCTTTTCAAAACTGTGAAGATCAGCACTAAGGGGTTAGACTACTGTGAACATTTCAAACCATGGAAAGTCACTTGAGGCAACTCAAATTGAACAGAAAAGTCCAACATTTTGTATAGGAACTGCAAATTGAAGGTAAACTTATAATTACAACGATATAATTGCTGGTAAAACTTTAAGGACACCTTTAGGGGATACCTTTAGGGGAGGAAAAAACTTGCTGATTTTCATTATTTTTTTTCATAAAGGAAAGGTTTTTTAACTATCTTTGAGACTGAGGATATGTTTTATTACTACTTTCGGCTGATGCAAGGTATTTTTTTTATTTTATTAATGTTTAAAAATGACGGGGATGTGGCACGGGCTTCTAAACTGCACTTTAAAAACTGGCGTGACGTATAGCTAAAAAATGAATCGACCGATTCTGATTAAATTTTGTGTAAATCTTTCTGACCTTATTGTCTAAAACATGACCCTAAATGTTTTTGAAAATAAAAAGAGTACTTTTTTATTGCCGCGTGTAGCCATTTTTTTCGGGAAATTTAATTTTTTTGTTTCAAAGCGTACCATTTAAGAGATTTTCAACATTTCAACAACCCGTTTAGAATACCATGCCATAACTCCGCCATTTTCAAAGATTAATGAAAAATACCATGTAACAGCCAAGAGTAGTAACAAAAAATACCCCAAGTCTTAGCAATTATGAAGAAATCTGGCCTTTAATAAAAATAATGAGAATCAATAGATTTTTCCTCGCCTAAAGGTGTCTCCTCTCTTAATTCTTCCTTAGATTGCAAATTTCCCAAATGAATCGTACCTTTATCTGATATTCCTTGAGTTTTCCGTTAACCATTATGGACGCCTGCTCGGTAACTCTCTCGTGAATGGTGTGAGCGATACTGTAGTAGGTCTGCTCCTCGGTCTTGTACTCGTCGTCCTCGATCTTCGCTTTCTGCAGGGTCTTCTTTACTTTCTCCTCCGCCATCTCGCCGGCGAGTTTCTCCCTTTCGGCCGCTTCTGCATGAGGAAAGAATCGAACGGAAGAATTGAGTGACGAACCGATTGTCAAGAAAGAACGAAGGCTGCGTGTTGTTTCGTTGTTGTACCGGTCTCGTGGTCCTTCTCGTTTTCCTCGTCGTCGTCGTCGTCATCCTCGTCCTCGCTGCCGGAGTCGACGGGCTCCCAGCCGGGATGAGCCTCGAGGAAAGACGAGAGTTGGCTCATGAGCGGAGCGTCCTCGTCGGTGAGAGTCTTTCCGGTTGCGAGCTCGACAACGCTTACACGGACGTCGTCGCCGTTCGCCCCGTCCTCGCTGTCGATTGACTTCTTTTTCTTCTGTGAAATTTTCGCGTTTTTAGTGAAGTTTTTCGCGTTTTTAGTGAAATTTTCGCGTAATTAGTACGCGGAACTTTCCTTCGTCGTGGATTACGTGAAAATAGCTCGGTAACGACCCATTCTTCCGTTTTTTCCATGGTCTTTCGAGGATCGTTTCCTCATTTTTATACGCGTGTGGTGAGAAATTCAGTAGAAACATAGCTAACCGATACCTTCTTCCGCTTCTGTTCCTCGACTTGTTTTCTCCTCTGTTCGACCTTGTGCTGCTTGACCATTTCCGTGAGATTGCTGATGTACTCGTCGGTCTGTGAGAGGAGGAAGGCCAGACGTTTGTCCTTCTTCTGATCGATGAGCTTCCTGTAGCCCTCCTCGTCCTCGGCCATGAGACGACGCATACGTTCCTTCTCTATACGCTCCTGCTCCTTCTTCTGTTCTCTCTCGGCGTTCGCGTGATAATTCAGCACCGCCTTGTTGAGGCGTCCCAGTTTCGCCACGTTGTTGCGATGAAATTCTTTGAAATCTTTGCCGTGCTGCAGCACCGAGGTGAGGAACTCCTGCGAAGCGTAACAGAACGATCCTCGTGAATTCGAGTTTCGTAGGGGACGAAATTGCAACAACAACAAAAAAAGCACAAGCTTATCCCGACTCGGTGCAACGCGAGTGCGGGACACGCGTCGAGAATGGGCCGAAAAAAATGTTGGCGACAGCGATAAGCAGCGGATTGCCAAAAATGTCGCGTCGTCCGATCAACTCGCCTGGTGCTTCTGTCTGCGTTTCCGTTCAGCTTCGAGTTTCTGTTGCTTCTCCAATTTCTCGGTAGCTCGAGCCTCGCGCAGACCCTGCCGTTTCGTTCTCTTGTACGCCTTGACGTTCACCGCTGTCTCCAGTGTAGTATCCTGCCGCGTACACGCGATGATCTGCGAGAGAGAAATTTATTCGTCGATCAGCTCTAATTGCGAAATCTCGGGATCAAGCCTGTGTATCGATCGATCGCGTACCTCGGAGCGCAATTGCCGCTGGAAATTCAACACCCTCAGCATCCTCAATTCGATCTGAGCTTGGATGCGAAGATCCTCGGACATGTTGGTCGGAAGGTAGCTCAGCTGTTCCTTCCTTAAAGCTATTCGAGCCGCGACCCTGAAAATCATCAGCGACCGCGGTCCGATCAACTTCTTCCGCCAATGGAGGGCCGGACGGGCATCTCAGAGTTGAAACGACGAAGTGAACAAGTGTGTCGTTGCAGTGAAAGAGCTGGGACCGTCAATGCACGAAAGCTCGTACCAAAGGTCACTAGAGGTCACAAAAAACGTACCTGTTCTCGCGTTCTTGAAGAATCAACAGCGGATCCAAGCCGGCCGGTTTGGCGACGCTCGTGACTCGATTGGTTTTCGGCACGGGCTGTTGCGGCGGATGTTGTTGCGGCGCCTGAGCGACGAGCCTCGGCGGACCGTTAGGTCCGATCGCGTTCGGCGCAGAAATCGGCGTAGCGGTCGGAGCGGGCGCAACCGGAGCCGGCTCCACCGCGCGTTGGCCCATCCCTGATGGAGGAGCAGGCGGAGGCGGAGGAGGAGGCGCGCCTCCTGCAAATAACCATGGATTGTACCGGTACCCAAAATCATCCTCGACTTTTACAAATAAATCTTGAAATCTCGAATGTAAATCTTGAAATTTGAACCACATATTGTAAACATGATTCGCAAGAAGATGACCCTCGATGGTTTTAAAATTTTGATTTTTACTCTTTTTTTTGGCGTAAAACTGCGAAAAATACGCGTTATTTTTTACTTTTTTCGTTTCTCATCTGCCATTTTTTAATTTTTTGATAAAACTTTATATCCGAGGGTCATTTTGTAGCTGGTGTCATACTGAGTCTAATGGACTTTGATTTTTTTACTTCAGACAAGCCGTTGTCGAGTTCTGATGGAGCTACCTAGCCCACCTATTTTCGAGGCGTTACGTTAAACTATAGTTTTTTGTACTTAAAAATCAATAAAAATGAATTAAATTTTTCTTTTTGTGTATTTCAAGATTTTATTTATCAAGACCAACAACTTTTATATTCATATCTTTTACAAAATCCTCAAAAAAAGCGCGAAAATAGGCTTTTCCGGTGCTCCAAAGTAGACTGGCCCCTTAAAAGAAACGTGGGCGAGGATAAGATGTGGTTATGTCGGGAGAGACGGGAAAAAGGTATGTAGACGCTAAATGTTGAATATGCAAGCAGGAAACTGAATATTTGGGACATATTTGCGAACATACGGAAGCTGAGAGACAACTAAACCAAGAAATAGTTAAACTAGAGCAATTGTTGGACGATAGCAGGGGGTTAGAAATCGTAGAAGTGCGACTGAAATTGCAACCAGTAAAGCAACTATACGATAACATCGAACACTTTGAAAAACTAGGATACATATAAGAAAAACAATATAAATTAATTTACGTAAATGAAAAGCAACGGTCATTGATGTAAACACCCTTAAAATGAGCATACAAAGATTAAAATACTACTATTAACAATTAAAAATTGACGATTAATCATCGATAGTTTATGATTAACTATTTATCATTATTATTATTACTATATTACTATAGTTCATCAATTATAAACCGTTATAAGTATTAATTATTATTTGTCAATAGTAATATACTGTTTATTAGTGTTCAATTGTTAATGATAAATTATCGATGATTAATAGTCAATTCTTATTGTTAATCATTAATCATTAATTCTTTTCTCTCGTTATTTATCGGTTGTTTAACTGTTACTTTTGGCTGTTTAACAATTGACGATTGATAATCAATAATTTATCATTAACAATTGAACATTAATAAACAATAAATGCATATTGATAAATGATGATTAAAAATTGTAACTATTTATAACTATTTACAATAGATAAACTATCATCAATAATTGATCATCGATAAACAATCATTATTAATAACTGACTATTAATTGTTAACCATTCGTAATGAACAATCAACCGTTATAAATGTATAATTTCTAACAATAATTATTTATGAATTGGCCAACATCAATTGACCGTTAAACCATTAACAATTAACCATTACATTATTATGTAATAACGATTCATTGCACATTGATCGTTGTTAAATAAAAATTCATAAATAAATCAATGAAAGTCAACTAAATTAATGAAATAACCTATAAATACAAATTGAAACCAAATTTAACACAATCAAACCAAATCATACATTCGAAGCCCCCAAAAAAGAGGAATTCAACACAAAATACTGGAATTCAAATATTACTCTACTCCCTTGCTTCATCTCGTTCTCCGTTTTTTCAAAGGAGCGATATTGTGCGCCGAAGAGAATTCGCATTTTTTTAACGCAATATTACGCTCGCTATATCTCGTAAGGAGATGATTGAACGACCAGATGCGTGACAAAACTAAGACTACACCTACAATAGGATACCCCGGAGAAACCGGAAGTATCCAAAATATCCCGATCTGATCAGCTTACCTTGGACGGCCAGTGCGAGCTGCTGGGAGAGCGGTTGATTCCTCGCCAACAATCGGTACGCCATTATCTGAACCCTGTCAGTGACGACAAATTCTCGTTAAAGAGTTTTGCCATTTTTTCCACTCATCGTCAGAGTCAATGTTCTCAGAGATTCTCGTTTTTCGTCGTTCGCATCGAAGGGCTCGTATGGCAATCAAAACTAGTTATTTCCGTAGAATTGCTCGTACGACGAGTACAAACGTGGAAAAAATCAAGTTGCCGATAAGTACCGTAGCTGTTGTAGCTGCTGCGAGCTGAAGGCCTGCTTGTCGCCCATGTTGCCGCTTCCTTGTCGAGCTCTGAGGGCGAGAAGTTGGGCGTAGCGCGGATCCTCCTGAAGGCCCTTCTCCTCCATCGAGTCGATGGCCTTTTGCAGCGCGTTGAGATTTTCCTGTCCGGAGCCGGCGGAGGAAGCCGGTGAGGTTCCGGGGCCGGGATGTTGTCCGGGTGGTGCGTTTTGACCGGCGGGATTCATGGGGGAGCCAGCGGAGCCGCCAATTTGGCCGGGTGTCGTTGGTCCGGCGGCGGAACCGCCGCTGCTCGGTCCCAGGGGCGTCGATCCCGGCGCGTTTATTTGGGGCCCGTTCGGAGTCTGGGGACTCGCGCTCGGTCCCATCGGTCCCCGTGAATCATTCTGCGGAACGCTCGGAGGGCCGCGAGTCTCGCCCGGGCCGCGAATCTCAGGCGCGTGATTGCCCGAAGCGTTGCCCGGAATTGGATTGCCGTTCTCGGGGCCCATCGACGATGGGCCACCGGCCATGGGGTTCCTGGGACCGTTACCGCCCGGCTGGCCGCCCGGGCTGCTCATGCCCATCATGCCCATCTGACCAGCGGGACCTCCCATGCTCATCTGGCCCATGTGCGCCGGCCCGTTCGGTCCCATTGGCATTTGGCCGTGACCGTTGGTGCCCATTTGTCCGGGATTGGGCGCCACGTGGCCGGGCCCGTTGTGCATCATCTGGCTGGGCGAGCCTGCGGCCATTTGGCTCGAGTTGATGGCCGACGCGGGACCACCCGGGCCCAGATGAGGCGGACCACCCTGAGCGGGACCACCCCCAGCGCCCATGTGGCCGCTCTGTTGGCTCATCGGTCCGCTCGATGGCACCATGTGGCCCGGCTGACTCGCGTTCACGTGCCCCGGTGGCACGCCCATCCGGCCCGTCATCCCCGGACCCATCTGGGCATTCTGCGGACCGCCGGGCCCCATGTGCTGACCACCCTGGTTCATGTGGGGCGGCGGTCCGTGGCCCGGCGAACCTCCGGCTCCCATGTGCCCCACTGGGACACCCTGGCCCATCGACCTGTCCAGCATCTGACCGGGAATGCCCATCTGGCCGTGCGCCATCGGGCCGTGCCCCCCGGGACCCATCTGGCCCGGTCCCCCGGGACCTATCTGACCTGGTCCTCCGGGACCTCCCATCTGACCCTGCGGTCCCATTTGCCCGGGACCACCCGGTCCCATCTGCATCGACACTCCCGGACCCATGTGACCCGGCCCACCACCCGAACTCATCTGGCTCGGACCCCCCAGGCCCATTTGACCCGGCCCACCCGGTCCCATCTGGCTAGGACCCCCGTGGCCCATTTGAACAGGCCCAGGTGGTACCTGGCCCACCGGACCTCCTGGACCCATGTGGCCACCACCCGGCGGCGCTACGCTCTGACCCATCTGACCCGGCATCATGGTATTGCTCTGCTGAGGCATCGCACCTGGACCACCCGGACCACCTTGATTCTGAAAAAGCCGCGAGGAACTTTTATTATATTGACACTTGTATGAGGTGAGGTTGAAAATACGTTTGGCATTTTGGGGAATATCGATCACGAGATTTCCACATCAGGGGTACAAATACTGGGGCGGATGCTAGTGAAACTTGACGGTGTAATGTAAGTAATTGAAGAAACTACAGTCGCGAGACGGTGGGGAAAGAGGTTCTCATGGTTTTTTTTTGCAATTTGGGTAAAAAAATTGCATTTTCCAATAATATTTTTATTCGATAGTATATCACCTTTCAGCTATATTCCCTGAACATTTCATTGAAATGTTTCGAAAATTGAATGAGCTGCAGCTTTTCTAGCAGTTGGCCGGGCGAGCGGAAACAGCACCATACTCAAACTTTAAGGGGGGATTGTCTTTTTTTTCGCAAAATTTACCGCTTTTTGGGAATTTTTTTGTGAAGAAAGTATACAACGGAAAACTTGTGAAACTTGGCATATAGTTTTATTGATCTGTTTACTACATACAAAAATTTTTTTAAACAATTTCATCAAAAAATCCGCCTCCCACCCCCCTCGACGCGCGATGGTCCTTTTTTCATTGTGTGCACGATTTCTCAAAAACTATTCAACCGATTGCCTTCAAATTTGAACAGAATGCTCAGCTGACATCCTTTTATCGTTTGATGAAGCAAAAAAGCAATACGTTTAATAGTTTTTTATTTATAACAAAAAATCGATCAATTTTTTTCGAAAAATCGATATTTCAAGTTCAAAACGTCACCGAATCGTCAATTTTTTTTTCCCCTTCATCGAACGATAGCTATATGTGTCTAAAGTAAAATGCTTTTTGGGTTTTTGTTGCAGGATGAACGTGAAGGCTGTAATCGTGCACGCCATCAAAAAAGGACCATCGCGCGTCGAGGGGGGTGGGAGGCGGATTTTTTTATGAAATTGTTTAAAAAATTTTTTGTTTGTAGTAAACAGATCAATAAAACTATATGCCAAGTTTCACAAGTTTTCCGTTGTATACTTTCTTCACAAAAAAATTCCCAAAAAGCGGTAAATTTTGCGAAAAGAAAAGACAATCCCCCCTTAAACACGGTTTTCTCGAAACACTGTTTTGAAAGTCGGTGGACATGATATCTCGAGAACCACTTGATGGATTGTTTCCTAAGTTTACAGAAGATACGATGAGAACCATTTTTAAGGCCTTAGGCCACACGCGTATAAAACCATGTGCGAATTGAACTTTTTTTTTCGTATGAAAAAGTGCTTCACTCATAAAATGAATTACACATCTATTCAGTATGAACATCAAGCTGTTAGAATTTTTTTTTTCGATGTACTCCGACTACTCGAAACTTCTCGAAACAGCTTTTTTCCAATTGGCGTGACAAATAACTTCAACAATTTTCACTCGGTTTACTTCAAATTTAAAAGTTACGTTCCTAATTGCATTTCGCAGAGAAGTACTTACGGAATTCCTGATTAATCGTAAACTCTAAATTTCGTGAGCAGTTTATGAGCAGTTATACCGAAATTTTTCACTGAAAATTCATTTCTTAAGTTCAAATACCTACAACTTTGGAATAAAACAATATTTTTTAAATTCCCTACGTACTTCTCTAGGTATTCAAATGTAGATTGTCGAGAATTTTTGTTTTTTGTTCTAGGTAAAAAATTATGGATGCCAAATGTCACGCCGCGGAGCACCTAAAAAAAGATAACAAAAGAAGATATTAATAATAGGCCATTTGTACATCGAACAAAAAAATATATATATTTTTTATAACAGGTTGATATTCATAGTAAATAGATGTGTAATTAATTTTATGAGTGAATCACTTTTTCATACGAAAAAAATGGTTAAATTCGCACGTGATTTTGTAGCCGTTACTGTGGCCTGAGACCTTAGACAGGAAGTAAATAAGCAATATTGAGGGATTTTTTAAACTAAGAAATAATTATTCTACAATTATCAAACTTTGGGTATACTTCAATAGTATATTTAAGGGGAGATATACGCCTGGATGATCGAGGTCGAGCATTTAGGAGCTATGAACATTCCGTCGACCGTAGAAGACCTACATTATGGGCCTGGTATCGAGGATTCCATGTAAGTTGACAAATTTCATGATTTATTCATTCCCAAATTTCCAAACGCGTTTTTCTCAAAACCACGTTTTTCAAATCGGTACCCAAAATTTTAAATAAAGAAAATTTAACATATTTTTGAACGTATATACTTTTAGATAATTAAAACCCCAATCCGAAATTTCAAATAGTTTTCCTTGAAAAAATTCACAAAAATGACCCGTAGACTTTGATTTGCAAAAAAATTCAAACATTTTTTCAGTTAGAACATGTGTAGTTTCTATGTGACGGTAATTAAAATGAAGGAAATGCAAATCTGAGAAAATGGCACGCATTTACCAAAAAAAAATCAACATTTCACGCAACATTTCTGTAAAATGTGAATTAAAAAAGTCGTTTTGTTTCCAATTTTTCAAAAACAATTTTCATCAAGTACAAGGTACCGATATTATCAATATTTCTACCAAGTATCAACTCAATCGGCTTAATAGTTTTTTAGTAATCCTGCACGCCAATTTCCATAATGCAGTTTTGAGAAAAACGCGTTTGAAATTCACCTCCGCTCCAAATCCGAGCGATCAGGCACAGCGTTGATGGGCTGTAACGTTTGAAGTTTTTCGAATTTCGCTTTGAAAATTCGGGAAAATATTCTACATATATAGTTCTACCGTTTAAAGAAAAAAAAACAAGAAATGGATTTTTTGATCGTTCTAAATATATATCCCGCCTTAAAGGTCGATGACGATCTCGCTTTTTGCAAATCGATTGTCATTTTTTTAAGTTACGTAAAAATGAGTTTTTTTTCACGGATTTAGATGCTCGAGTTTAAATTCGACGCCAACTTAAAAAAAATTATTTTAAAAATCGACTATCGTCAACGACTCGTATTTATTGTCAACTTGAACAACCCGTTTGGTTCTTAAATTTCGGATGGGCCGTTCAAGCAGTGCCCACCACCAAACGTCGCGAAATTTTTTTTATCTACCGGTGTCCATGTTTTTCTGTATTTTGTGGTGATTTTTTTTAACTCTCAATATATGTATCTTTGTGTTAAAAAAAATGCGTTTCTCTTTCTCCAACCGTTTCCCAGAAAAAAAAAATCGGAAATTGGCCATTTTTTCCTGCCCCTAGATAGATGTAGCCCCTTCAACTAATCTTCAGTACATCATTGGTACAAATACTGACGAAAGTTACAGTCGCGCGAAAGGAGACGAAATTTATTCACGAATTACATCCTACCGGCTATCGTCCAACGCGCGACATAAAAAAAACAACAATCATCTCTCAACGAAATACCGATAATAATAAGTCGAAATTTAGCGTCAAAAGTTTTGCAAAAAAATGCAACATTCTTTTCTTCATCCGGCGAACGAGATATGGGGCAAAAGGCTCCGTTGGACGAGAGCCGATACGGCGCGATTTGCGAATAAATAACGTTTTGTTAGTGTCGAGCGACCAGGCGAACAGTATCGGCTACGTCGCCCTAGAGGGGCCTTCCCCGCTCCGTTGGACGAGAGCCGTTAGGACGCGATTCGCGAATAAATTACGTTTTGTTCGTTTCGAGCGACCGAGCGGACGGTATCGGCTACGCCGGCTCGTCGCCCTGCTACGGGGACCTTCGCCGCCGTGTTGAACAACCCTGCCGATCATTTACATTCCTTTGGCAATCCGCGCCGATATCTTCCTCAGCGCCGACGCCAATGTCGCGCCGAACGAAGCTTATCGTCCGAATACTTTGCCCGCAGGCTAAGAAAAGACGATCCACCTGCAGTGCCATGTTGGGCGGCATTTGCTGCGCGTGCATGGGATAGCCCTGCGGCTGCTGTTGCTGCTGCATCGGCGGCCCGCCTTGATACTCCGGCTGGCCAGGGGCGTGAAGATGATGCTGCGGCGGCCCCATAGGGCTACCCTGGGGATTGGAGGACGAGTGAGAGGGCGATTGCTGCGGCGGACCCATGGGACTTTGCGCTTGCGGCAGTTGCATAGGTGACGACTGAGGCGAGGGACTCGCCATGTTACGCTAGACCGAACTCGACCGTCTCCTCCTTCCGTTCCTTTCAGTTTCGAACGGAAAAAAACAAAAGACACGAAATTTTCATCCCATTGCGAAACGAACGGACGGAACGAACAGCAAAAAAATCAATGCTCTGACGCGAACGTGCGCGCGTGAATTACGAACGTAAATTTCACTCCGGAGCGGAAAAAGAAAGTCGATCGATCGTTTTCGTCACTATGGAATTATTATCGGAACATTTTCGGGAAAAGAAAAAGCGAGTAAATACGTGGGGAATGTTCAGTCGATAAGATCAGTCATGGCTCGAGGTCGTGAGAGAAAAAAAAAAAACGTTTCTCACATTTTGAAGTCGACACTTGCTCCGAAAATCGACGCTCCGGATAATCCTGACGTTTGTTTATTCGCAGAAAAATCCTGACGGTGTTTACGGCCGGGATGCCCAACGGCCAGCCTCGCAATCACTCGGTCGCGATAAAAATGTTGGAAACACCGACGAACACGGCTTTACAGCATTCAGGGCACGACGCCAACGTCCATTAGACGCTTCGTCGACTTGACCCACGTAGTAGCGACGGTGGCGCCGTTTACATACGCCCCGCGCCGGAAAATCGAACTGCAATGCACCGAAGCTCGACATAACCTCAAAAACTAAATTTACGACGCTTGCTGGACAATTATCAAGGCTGGGATAGCGTTTTTTTTATTTATTTCTGTGAGCGGAGAAATACTCTGCACTGTTCGGTCGTAATTCACGGGCGAGAGAATCTCTGCTGTTCAAAGTTAGGTTAGGATCTCGAGCAACAGCACCATATTTCTATTGCTGTCAAAATCATTGTTGAGGAGCTTTCAGTACGAGTCTTACGAGTCGAAACTCCATAGCGGTAAGCGGGAGAAAAAACGTCGGTGAAAATGTTAAAAGTTTGGGTACATGATTTCACCACCGGCGTCGCTTCGATGATGAATGACCGGCCGGTATAGCGATAGACACCACAGAGCACGGTCTTGCACACAGGTCTGGAAACTCCTAGGGTGGCGAGTGACTCAGATAATGAGGCAAACGGGCAGTTCTCGCTTCTGCCACCCGAAGCGCTGCTAGGTAGAAGTTAGCCAATCAAACGCGGGTCCGAACAGCTGTGCAAAAGCGCAGATTTTTCGTAATAAACATAGAGTTTGTTCGGTTTAGCTACACTTTCTACAATTTCAATAGATACGGTAATAGAAAGTCCTCAGAAGGCGCAAGAAGTGTAGAAAAGTGTAGTCAAAACAAACAGATGCAATATTTGTAAGAGCGATACAAATGGAAAATGATTGAGTATTTTTTCACTCCTGAATCCCCGGGCAGAATGAGAATTATTATTTCAGTAGACTGTATTTCTCCAGTTGAACGTCTGTAATATTTTTATTTGGTCTTTCGCCATTTGAGTAGATGGGGTATGAACAAATTTGTCCAGTCTAAATTTTTCTTCCTTATAATTAATGTTTATTCTTAGTTTATTGCATTCCTTGTTTGTTTCTACAACATTTATTTTTGCTTTTGCTTCTTTAACAATGCTGATAAGAACCTGAAAATAAATATAATGAAAGAGGAATAAAAAAAAGAAATGGACGCATTGTGTATGTTTGGAAGGCACCGTTTTAGTTGGTTTGTCAGTTTGGTGAGTTTGGTGTTTACAAAAAATAGTTCTTGCCGTTTTTGGTTTTGTTGATAGGCGAACTGTCGCATCCTCAATCGAATATAATAAAATCGAGTATATCTATATCTACTTGACAGCACTTCCAGTGGGCAAATGAGGAACTACGTTTTGCCTCACTAACGATGACACTTTCCACCATGCAAAAACGCCGGAGTTTCCCTTTCGCCGGTTAACCCTAAAAAACGTAAAAATTGAAAAACAAAGCGATGAAAAGATGGATTCATCGATTCAAATAATCCTGAAAACATTTTCCGTGACGTGATTGCTGTAATATCAGAAACAGGAGGACAAAAATCGTAAGTATTTGCAAAAGAAGAAAACATCGGATTGGTACTTTTTGAATTATAAGCTATTTTGTAATGGAGTTTTCGCTTGAACACCACGTTTTTGCACGGTGGAAAGTGTCATCGTTAGTGAGGCAAAAAAAGTAGTTCCTCATTTACCCACTGGAAGCGCTGTCAAGTAGAAGTTGTCTTGTAGATATAGATATACAGCAATGGAACAATAACCTCCTGTAAGCCAGTACACGTGTTCACGTTTCTAGAAATCTAAACTACCCGAAACGCTCCGGTAGAACCGCATAGTGTGGACCCGGCCTTATCCTTCGCTATGTTTTATTATATTCGACTGAGGATGCGACAGTTCGCCTATCAACAAAACCAAAAACGGCAAGAACCATTTTTTGTAAACGCCAAACTCACCAAACTGACAAATCAAGTAAAACGGCGCCTTTTAAACATACGCAATGCGTTCATTTCTTTTTTTTATTCCTCTTCCATTTTATTTATTTTCAGGTTCTTATTAACATTGTTAAAAAAGCAAAAGAAAAAATAAAAGCTGAAGAAACAAACAAGGAATGCAATATACTAAGAATAAACATTAATCATAAGGAACAAAAATTCAGACTGCACAAATTTGTTCGTACCCCATCTACTCAAATGGCGAAAGACCAAATAAAAATATTACAGACGTTCAACATACGAGAAATACAGTCTACTGAAATAATAATTCTCATTCTGCCCGGGGATTCGGGAGTGAAAAAATACTCAATCATTTTCCATTTGTATCGCTCTTACAAATATTGCATCTGTTCGTTTTGACTACACTTTTCTACACTTCTTACGCCTTCTGAGGACTTTCTATTACTGTATCTATTGGAATTGTAGAAATTGTAGAAAGTGTAATTATCTGTATTTTTCTGCGCTTTTTGTACTTTACATTTTATCCGTATGTATGTGGCATACTTTGGATTTATATTGAAAATAAATTGAGGTTATGTACCTGTCAGAATAATATAGGCGAGTATACAAAATGTCGGATGCGATCTACACCAGCGCCCCATGAGGAAAAAAAACTCATTTATTACAATTTTGCGGATGCTTCAAGGGCACGTACGAGGTCAACATAACCTCACAAATTTCCGAGACGTTTTTTGATAGATGTTTAAACTTGTCTGGAAAAAAAACAGAGAATCAGTCTCTGGAAAATTCCTCGACAGAAAGCTTGACGATTTACTTTTGCACCGAGTATTGATCATTTCTGAGAAACTTCTGTTCGAAAATTTTTCCTACCTTTCGCGCACTCATACGTCACGTGGTACATCAACTTTGCCTTAAGGTTATTATGGGACCAGGTCAAAATGCTACCACCGAGCTGATTTTTTTTCTAGATGTATATAAACCCTTTGCCGATCATCCTGTGCAGTTTGGGTACGATCCACAGCAGAATGAAGATAATTAAATTCCGAATGCGAAACACTCTTGAAGAAACTTTTCTTCGATAAAATGAAATTCCGTTCATCCAATTTCGAATGCGTCTTTGATAATTTTTTTTCTCGATAACAGGATACGCAAAAATTTTTGTCGGAGTGTCTCGTATTCGGAATTTAATTATCTTTATTCTGCTGTACGGAAAAAGGAATTTTTATTTTTTTCCAAGATGCTCAATTTTCTCGGGGGAATATTACTCGTCACCAAAAAACGCTTTATTTTTTTTCGAACAGGACTTGGAAAAACCATCGAAAATCATATTTCATCGGTCGGGAAATTTTTCGCGAAAGACCCTTATGAAACACATGGCCACCTTATAATTGTCACCCTGTATATATATGTTACTAGTAACCTTGCTAGAAAATTGCCCTAGATCGTTTTCATACTAGTAGTATTATGTATACCACTAGTATGTAAAACGGACTAGTGCAATTTTCTAGCAAGTTTCCTAGTAACATATACACTACCGCTCAAAAGTTTGTTTACACCAGTCGATATTTCTTGCCGCACTAAAAGTTAGATAGCTCCGTCCAAAAAATAGATGACTAAATTTAACGAACGGCGTTTTAAAGGGAACCAATTCAGCCTTGTTTCGCTTCTTTGAAATATTTTTTGTTATTTTTTTTCGACCCGGTACGCACTTTTGAACGTGTCTGTTTTTCGGCTTTTTTCGACCATCGAGAATTGCGCGCATAACTAATGGACATTTTGTCATTTTTATCCATGGTAATCTTAAAAGGGGTAGCAGAAGGTGCATTTTCGTTTTTTAAAAAGAGTCGTACGATTTTTTTTCGCAAAGTTATTTCATTTTTTATTAAAGAAGACATTCTTTGGCAAATGCACCGTAACTCAAGAACTATAGGGTTTAAGAGGAAATGTCATAGATGTAAAAAGTTGCATAAGTTTATACTGGATCGTCTGGATTTTTTAAAGAATTGTCCTGTGAGATTGGGACTATTTTCGCTCGAAACTCTGATGAGTAGGATGGCTTAAGTCGAAAAGTATGGCATTTAGGACAAAATTTCAGCAAGCGAAACTCTTTTAGTTTTCGATTTTATAGTTGTTTGCATTTTTTCTGATTTTTTTCAACGTTTTTTTTTCAGGTCTAGGTGCTTTTGAAACATTGTAAAAAAAATGTTGAATAAAATTGCAACGTATTTAAAACGAAACACTGCAACATTTTCCCCTCTTGATATTTTGCCTCTAACTCAATAATTTTCGAGATACGCCGTTCCATTTTTCGGACGATTTTACAAGATTCGGCCAAAAAAAAATCGAAAAAAATTCTGAAAAAATGCAAGAAAATATAAAATCGAGAATTACAAGAGTTTCGCTTCCTGATATTTTGTCCTAAATGCCATACTTTTCGACTTAAGCCATCCTACTCATCAGAGTTTCGAGCGAAAATAGTCCGAACAAAAATCTCACAGGAATAATTCATTAAAAATTCCAGGCGATCCAGTATAAACTTGTGCGACTTTTTACATCTATGACATTGCCTCTTAAACCCTATACTTCTTGAATTACGTTGCATTTGCCAAAATTTGTCTTTTTTAACAAAAAATTAAATATCTTTGCGAAAAAAAATCGTACGAAACTTTTCAAATAACGAAAATGGACCTTCTGCTACCCCTTTCAACATTATCATGGATAAAAATGACAAAAAAAAATGTCCATAAGTTATGCGCCCAATTCTCGATGGTCGAAAAAAGCCGAAAAACTGACACGTTCAAAAGTGCGTACCGGGTCGAAAAAAAGTCATGAAAATTATTTCAAAAAAGCAAAACAAAGCTGAATTGGTTCCCTTTGAAACGCCGTTCGTTAAATTTGGTTAACAATTTTTTTGACGGAGCTATCTAACTTTTAGTGCGGCAAGAAATATCGACTGGTGTATCCAAACTTTTTAGTGTATATTACGTATAATATTGGTAATACAAATAAGTCTACGCCGTTTGACAAAAGATGGCCCCACCTGGAGGTTACGGTTGAAATTGTCAGACGTAAAACGTCATATCGTAAGGTTGGACATCTGGCAAGATCATAACCTTGAAGTATTAGCGATTTTGTATCTCCTCACAAATTTTCCAACCCAATTTTCTCATAGATGGTTAAATTTTTTAGGAAAACCAAAGCATTCGGCTCTTGAGAATATCCTGACGCAGAGCTTGATGATTTCCTTTTGCCCTAAATATGATTAATCTCTGAAAAATCTCTGTTCGAAAATTCCAGCTATCTCTCTCGCACTCATAGGTCACGTGGTAGATCTTCTACTTCGCCTTGAGGCCATGTGTCACACCGACCGAGCGGCCGTGAGTGCGAGAGATAGCTGATTTACCGATTCCCACTGTTCTACTAAATGGTTGATTTTTTGGAAAAACGAATAGAAACACCTTCCACTCTGTTGAACGACGAACTCCGTTCTCTTCGTTTGCCCGAAATGTGGTCCGCCTGAGAGAAAACTTGGCAGTAGGATTTTTACCGACCGGACATGTGAGCCATGTCCTTGAAGGAGCGCCACCATATGCTTCTGCAAGCACTCGATGCGCCTCAACTGCAGATTTCTTCAAATTAAAAAATTAAATCAAAAGTTCCCGCAAATGACGCTTATTCGGCTCAAAATTCGAGATTTTCGCACGAAAAAAATTATGTGATGCTGATACAAAATCGCTAATATTTGAAGGTTATGGTATTGCCGGATGTCCAACCTTACGATGTGACCTTACGATCTGACAATTTCAACCATAACCTCCTGGTGGGGCCATCTTTTGTCAAACGGCGGAGGCTTGTTTGTACTCCCAATACTAGCATGTAAGCATCCAGTCGTATGCAGAATACTACTAGTATGTAAGCATTATTAGTCTACATAATATACGTATTCTTTTTTTCATAGCGTGTTTCTTCGTTACAAACTAGTAACTCCATAGTTACTTTTGGCGGATGACAAATACGACGATCATGCTACCGTTCTAACAATTTGATTGAACAGTCTCGATTGGATAGCCTCGTCGAAAAAATGACGATTTTTTTTTAACACAATCAACGACAATTTACGGTATGAAGTAATGTAATTCCGGAAGTGGCAAGATCGCGCACTCGAATCTAAAAAGATATACGTCATGTAAACACGATTTGTCTCTCTCTCTCTCTCTCTCTCTCTCTCTCTCTCTCTCTCTCTCTCTCTCTCTCTCTCTCTCTTTCTCTCTGTTCTGTTGGACACATGCTTTAAAAAACCAAATAAAAGCATACACGAACTTCGAAGGTGCTTTTTTCACGGGACGGCTCGACACGAGCGACAAAATTGACGACGGGACCATTTTAACCCTCTGCCCGTACTGAGAAGACCAAAAACTGGTCACGCGGACACTTTCGGCGCTCTGTTCGCGCAGAGAAGAGCGCGTTCGGTCACGTTACCATTTTGGCGCTCTGTCCATTCGGGTGAAAAGCAGAATGTGGTCACGGTGCCCATTTTCCACGCTCTGCACGCAACGAGAAGAGAATTTGGGCACGCGTGACCACTCCCGACGACACTTCGAAAGATCGACACTGTCGCATCATTGGAGCGCAATGAAAAATGTGTTTTTGTTTTCCGAATTGCCCGAGTTTTGTTTTTTCCTCGGCTCGTTCGGGCTGCAAAAATTGCCGAGGCGTTTTTCGTGATCGTGATCGGAGATCTGAGAATCGCAAATCGCTGGCGAGATAATTTGGGGCGATAAAAATAAGTGGGAGGAAAAATGAATGAGAGGAATTTACGCTTTGCGATCCAACGATGCGAAGGTCGCGAGAGATTTTCGAAAGAAGGAACGAGTAAGCAAGTGGCGCGTGGGAGCCTACTACACGAGTGCGCGCAAACGGGCGACCGGCATCGTCGATCGATCGAGATGCGACGCCGGATACGAATAAATAGATTCAACGACGTATCCCGGATGTGAGCGCTCAATTGTCGTCGGAATCGTCGTCCTCGTCGGATATATATTTCTTGGTGACGCGTCTCCGTCGTCCTCCGCGGCTCTCGCCCTTGCGGCCCTTCATCTTCATCTTCATTCGGACGGTACTCGTGTCGGCGTCCGAGCCGTCCTCGCCGTTACCTGCAATCGAGATCCCGAGGGATTAGTGTTGGAACGAGATTCTTCGGGACATGTGGGAGAAAATGCTCGGGGGACGATTCGCTTCGTTCGATGCGACGTTGGTGTCGTGAAACGTAATTTATTCGCGAAAACTTCACAACTTTTGACGCAAAAATGCGTATTATTATTGTTATCGATATTTCGTTGAGAAAGAATGGTTGTTAATTTCGAAGTCGTGCATCGGATGATAGCCGGTAAGATATAATTCGTGAATAAATTTCGTTTCTTTGTTTTCTGAGCGTGCAGGTGGGCCGTTTCGATGCGACGCTCTCCTTTAGCGCGACTGTAACTTCTCCAATTATTCACATTATATCTTCAAGTTTCAAAGTGTTTAAGAGGCTACATCTACCTAAAGGCCCGAAAAAAGTGGCCGAATTACGATTTTTGTTTTCTGGAAAACGGTTCGTGGAAGAAAAACGCATTTTTTAACACAAAGGTACTCATATTTAGGGCCTTCGAAAAAAATACAGAAAAACAACAAAACCATGACCGCCGGCAGACAATACTGTTTTAAAAGTTGGTGGACATATCTCGAGAACCACTTCATGGATTTTTTTCCAAATTTACAAGAAATACGATGAGAAAAAATTGAGATTTTGCTTGCGCGGAGGGCCGTATTTTGTGGGGGCATGCGGAGGGTCCTCCCGAATCATTGGTTAAATTAAGCGGAGCTTAATAAAAAAAATAACTCACATTCAATTATCGCACCCAACGATAAACTGGAATTAAAAATTTCGCGCAAATTTAGTAGATCTAGACATCTTTACATTTTCTCTGAAAAGTCGCAGCTACGAAAATTGCTCTGCTCATCACATTTTTCTAAGTTTCATCATTAATATGTTCTTTAAATATTCGGTAACCCCGTGTTTTTTATTGTCGTTACGGTATCTTTAGATTTTTTACACCCGTGAGCCGTTTATATCAAGCATCTAGAGTTATTTTTGGTATAAATTATTAGACAGAAATATGGTCAGCGTGTCATCTCCATAAAGCGCCGTATAAATGAGACTATTTTTAGAGTCGTACATTTTCGTTAAAATTTCGGTAAGTTGGCTTGAAATTTTGACAGTACACTGCGATGTATTTTTACTTGATTCGAGACGAAAATCTGTTAATTGTTGAATATTCGGGTTCGTGAAAGGAATACCTTAAAGATCGTTGGCGATCTCACTTTTTTTAAATCGATCTTCATTTTTTAATAGTTACTTTCATCACTTTCATAACTTTCATAGTTGAAATTTCATCATCTGCCCGCGGTCATGTTTTTGTTGTTTTTCTGTATTTTTTTAAGGCTCCCAATATATGTTTAAAAAAATCGGAATTTGGCCCTTTTTCGGGCCTCTATGTAGAGGTACCCTCTTGAAGAAAAAGAAATCACGAGAACCTCTTTCGTCACCGTCCGAGTTCATTCCCTCGGCCTCAAGGCGTTCCCGGGCGTTCGTGAATACGGACTGAAGCACTATGGAGTCTTCGTGTATGAGCGATGCCTCCTTGTTGTAAGTCTGAGCGTTGCGGCACAGCTGCATGAAGTCCTTGTCGAGCTCGTCGAAGTCGGCGTACTGCAAAGAAGAAACGTTCCGAATCGTTAGGCCGGAATTGGGCAAGGGTGTAGGGGAGGGTTGAATTTGTCCAACCGGAAGACGGGCTCGCACCTTTCCGTCGTCAATTTTCTGCAAAAGCTTGTTTATCGTCAAGGGCTTCTTGATGAGTTCGTAATAATCGGGTAATTCGCGTCTCGAAGGTAACTTCATGAAGGGCTCGCTGAGCAATCGGCCGTCCGTACTGTCGGTGTAATTAACAACGACCATGATGAGTTTCTTCATGGCACGTTTCATCTTTGGATCGACCGAGGCACCGACGCCGCGACGTTTCTTCGTCACGGGCTCCTCGTCCTCCTCGGTCTTCTTTCTTCGCTTTCGCGACTTCTTCTTCTCCTTCTCGTCGTCGTCCTCCTCCTCCTCGAACTCGACCACGTCCTCGTCGATCGCCTTGAGCCACTCCTTTTCCGTCAGGCTGTCCGAATAATCGACCTCCTTGCGTTGCCTCGAGCCTCGGCCCAAAAGTCTGTCCTCGTCCTCGTCGTATGCCCAGCGCTCGACCTCGTCGTCGTCCTTGACGAGCCAATCCGGCAACTCGTGCTCCTCGAGCAGTCTCGACTTTCTATTCGTCCCGGACTTTGCGTCCTCTCGGCGTCTCTCGAGATCCATTTTTTGAAAAATCTCGAACTCGTCCTCGTTTCTCATCATCATTCGGTTGACGGCCTCGTCGTCGGGGACCTCGTTCTCCTCCTCGTCGTCCGCGTCGTCCTGATGCAGTATGGTCTGAAGGAATTGATGTCGTTCCGAGCCCGTGGACTTCTGATCGAACATACCCGCCTGTATGATCTTCTCGTCCATGTTGAGCTTGTATCTCGCCGCTGCCAATATTCGCTCCTCCACCGAATTCACGGTCATCAGTCGGAGAACTCGAACCTCGTTCTTCTGGCCGATACGATGGGCGCGATCCTGCGCCTGCAGGTCCTGATGAGGATTCCAATCGGAATCGAAGATAATAACGGTATCGGCAGCTTGCAAATTGAGACCGAGGCCACCCGCTTTCGTGGACAGGAGAAACAGGAAATACTGCGATCCCGGCTCGTTGAACTTCCTCAAGAGATCGCCCCGGTCCTCGGCCTTCGTCGTACCGTCCAACCGAAGATACACGAAACCCCGCCAGCTCAGATAATCCTCCATTATCGTCATCAACTGGGTCATCTGGCAGAAGAGCAATACCCGATGATTCGTAGCTTTCAGCTTCGGCAGTATACGATCGAGCAACTCGAATTTGCCGGAGGCGCGATACAGATCGGGACCCGTTACGACATTCGTGTTCGAAGCGCCAATATGCTCGCAATACTTTTCCTCGATAACTTGAAATATGAACGGATGATTGCAGAGCTTTCGCAACTGGACTATCGTATTCATGAGTGCTTTCGCACCGCCTTTGCCCTTCTTTCCCTTCTCCGAGCCGTCGGTCAACAGAACGCCCTTGCTCTGCATGTGCTTGTACAGAACCTTTTGAAGTCCCGACATGTCGCACTTTATTATGTACTCGACTTTGTCGGGCAGCTGCGACTCGACCTCCTTCTTCAAGCGACGCAGCAAGAACGGCCGGAGAACTTTGTGCAAGCGACGAATAATGAGTATCGTCTCCTCCTCGTTGAGCTCGACCTTTTCACCGGTCGTGGCGAACGGTGCGTTGAACCACTGCTCGAAAGTGCTGCACGACTTGAATATCGACGGTAGCAAGAAGTTCAAGAGTGCCCACAGCTCGGGCAATTTGTTCTGGAGCGGTGTACCGGTGAGTAGAAGACGATGAGACGCGAGATAGTGCGAGTTCAATACTTGGGTGAGCTTGCAATGATGATTCTTCATTCTGTGACCCTCGTCTATTATCATGTATCTCCACTGTAGCTTCGCCAGCACCGATTTGTCCCTGACGATGTATTCGTAGGTTGTCAGCAGCACGTTGAACTTCGACGTGCGCATCCGCGTCTGAATGGCCCGTCTCGTCGTCGGTGAACCTTTGTACGAAACCAACACGACACTCGGAGCCCACTTCTCGAACTCCAGTACCCAATTGGACAATGTTCTGCCAAAGAAGATCGTTTTATTTATCTACCGGCCCAAACTCCGCTAATCATTCTCTCGTTGTCACAAAAGTATTTTCCGTTACTCACGATAGCGGCACGATTATCAGGAAAGGCCCGTTTACTTTCTTCACCTCCATTACATAAGTCACCAGGGCGATCGTTTGAATTGTTTTTCCCAGACCCATCTCGTCCGCGAGAATCCCGTTTAGATTGTTGTTGAACAATGATACCAGCCACTCGAGACCCTGCAACGAGTTCAACGAAGAAAATCTCTCTGAAAAACAGGCTCGTTCTGCTCTATGCGTTTGACTTTGAGTAATTCGATTTGCTATATTAAAAGCCAAAGAAGAAGTCATTCAAAACGATCAGCTTTAAGGGGTTCGGCTACTGTGAATATTTCAAAATATCGACAGTCGCTTGAAAAAACTGTAATTGAAGAGGGAGGTCCAACATTTGGTGCAGGAATAGCAAATTAAAAGTAAACGCGTTTTTTTCGAAACTATGTTTTTCAAAACGGTGTACACGATTTTCTCGACATTTAATGGACAGATTGACTTGAAATTTGTCGTCTCGTCTTGATGGGCGTTTTTCTCCTTAACATTTTTTTTCATTACTTGTCAACAATGATGTCATTTTTCCTCGAAAATTCGAAAGAATTCAAATTTTGTTTACGATTGAAACACGAAGAGAAAAAAATGCTCAGTCAAGTCTTAGCCAATTTTATCTATCTTGAGCAAAACCCCGTATGTTTTCTTTCAGATCAACCGAATGGCCAAAATCAAGTACACCGTGGAGCCCCTCACGGCCGAAGGTCCTCCACGAGATGTTTTATAACTTCAATTATTAATCTTTTTTTTATTGAATTTGGTACACAACTTTGTTAATGTACATACAAATAAATGTCCAAACGATTTTTCAATCCTCTAACTTATTCCTTCAGAATTAATTTTTTACTAATCCCGATTTTCGGGTCGTCACAGTAGCCCCTTAAGAACCTGGGTACTGATAATACTTATTATTATTGTTCTTTTTATATAACGACACTAATCAAATAGGTATACATTCATTTATTCATTGCTTATTCATTTAAATGAAACGAGGGAAATAAATTATCTAGCGCTACTGAGACGTACAAAGCTCAAATTGAGCATAACTTTTTTTTCACGCCTAATATTATTGTTCAAAGGGATGAGGATTGAATGTTTATTAATGGACCCACTTCCGTGCCCTTAATGGTGGCGATACCTTTAGGCGACGAAAAAATTTGCGGATTTTCATGATTTTTTTTTAAGAAAAGATTTCTTCACCATTTTCGAGACTTAGGGTATGTTTTATTACTACTTGTAGCTGTTACATTGTATTTTCTTTATTAATCGAATTTCATCAGAATCGGTCGATTCTGATGAAATTTGGTATAAATATTTCAAATCTTATTGTCTAAAACATGATTCTAAATGTTTTTGAAAAAAAAAGTATTTTGTATTGCAAAATGTAGCCATTTTTTCGGAAAATTCAATCTTTTTGTTTCAAAGCGTACCATTTAATCGATTTTCAAAATTTTCCACTTTTTCTTGGCGTATGAGTGTTAATGAAAGAAAAATCTTAGTTGGTTTTATGTCATATTAATTCCGCCGACGCTACATGCCGCGCCGTCTGACAAAAACCGCCGCAACGCGTTAAGAAGACCGTGCCATACAGCCGCCATTTTTGAATATTAATTAAAAAAGTACCATGTAACAGCCAAAGTAGTAATAAAACATAAGCCAAGTCTCAGAAATGATGAAAAAAACTGTCCTTTAAAAAAAAGTCATGAAAATCAGCAGATATTTCCTCGCCTAAAGGTGTCTCCTCTCTTAATTCTTCCTTAGATTGCAAATTTCCCAAATGAATCGTACCTTTATCTGGTATTCCTTGAGTTTTCCGTTAACCATTATGGACGCCTGCTCGGTAACTCTCTCGTGAATGGTGTGAGCGATACTGTAGTAGGTCTGCTCCTCGGTCTTGTACTCGTCGTCCTCGATCTTCGCTTTCTGCAGGGTCTTCTTTACCTTCTCATCCGCCATCTCGCCGGCAAGTGTCTCCCTTTCGGCCGCTTCTGCACGAGGAAAGAATCGAAAGGAAGAATTGAGTGACGAACCGATTGTCAAGAAAGAACGAAGGCTGCGTGTTGTTTCGTTGTTGTACCGGTCTCGTGGTCCTTCTCGTTTTCTTCGTCGTCGTCGTCATCCTCGTCCTCGCTGCCGGAGTCGACGGGCTCCCAGCCGGGATGAGCCTCGAGGAAAGACGAGAGTTGGCTCATGAGCGGAGCGTCCTCGTCGGTGAGGGTCTTTCCGGTTGCGAGCTCGACAACGCTTACGCGGACGTCCTCGCCGTCCTCGCCGTCGATTGACTTTTTTTTCTTCTGTCAAATTTACGCGTTTATAGTGAAGTTTTTGCGTAGTTCGGGAAATTTGTCTTCGTCGTGGATTGAACGAAAATGTCCCGGTAACGACTGCCCTGTCTTTTTTTTCTCCATGGGCTTTCGAGAATCGTTTCTTCATTTTTATACGCGTTCGGTGTGAAATTAAGAAGAAACATAGCTAACCGATACCTTCTTTCGCTTCTGGTCCTCGACTTGTTTTCTCCTCTGTTCGACCTTGTGCTGCTTGACCATTTCCGTGAGATTGCTGATGTACTCGTCGGTCTGTGAGAGGAGGAAGGCCAGACGTTTGTCCTTCTTCTGATCGACGAGCTTCCTGTAGCCCTCCTCGTCCTCGGCCATGAGACGACACATACGTTCCTTCTCTATACGCTCCTGCTCCTTCTTCTGTTCTCTCTCGGCGTTCGCGTGGTAATTCAGCACCGCCTTGTTGAGGCGCGCCAGTTTCGCCACGTTGTTGCGATGAAATTCTTTGAAATCTTTGCCGTGCTGAAGCATCGAGGTGAGGAACTCCTGCGAAGCGTAACAGAACGATCCTCGTGAATTCGAGTTTCGTAGGGGACGAAATTGCAACAACAACAAAAAAAACACAAGCTTATCCCGACTCGGTGCAACGCGAGTGCGAGACACGCGTCGAGAATGGGCCGAAAAAAATGTTGGCGACAGCGATAAGCAGCGGATTGCCAAAAATGTCGCGTCGTCCGATCAACTCGCCTGGTGCTTCTGTCTGCGTTTCCGTTCAGCTTCGAGTTTCTGTTGCTTCTCCAATTTCTCGGTAGCTCGAGCCTCGCGCAGACCCTGCCGTTTCGTTCTCTTGTACGCCTTGACGTTCACCGCTGTCTCCAGTGTAGTATCCTGCCGCGTACACGCGATGATCTGCGAGAGAGAAATTTAATCATCGATCAGCTCTAATTACGAAATCTCGGGATCAAGCCTGTGTATCGATCGATCGCGTACCTCGGAGCGCAATTGCCGCTGGAAATTCAACACCCTCAGCATCCTCAATTCGATCTGTGCTTGGATGCGAAGATCCTCGGCCATGTTGGTCGGAAGGTAGCTCAGCGGTTCCTTCCTCAAGGCTATTCGAGCCGTGACCCTGAAAATCATCAGCGACCGCAGTCTGATCAACTTCCTCCGCCAATGGAGGGCCGGACGGGCATCTCAGAGTTGAAACGACGAAGTGACCAAGTGTGTCGTTGCAGTGAAAGAACTGGGACCGTCAATGCACGAAAGCTCGTACCAAAGGTCACTAGAGGTCACAAGAAACGTACCTGTTCTCGCGTTCTTGAAGAATCAACAGCGGATCCAAGCCGGCCGGTTTGGCGACGCTCGTGACTCGATTGGTTTTCGGCACGGGCTGTTGCGGCGGATGTTGTTGCGGCGCCTGAGCGACGAGCCTCGGCGGACCGTTAGGTCCGATCGCGTTCGGTGCAGAAATCGGCGTAGCGGTCGGAGCGGGCGCAACCGGAGCCGGCTCCGCCGCGCGTTGGCCCATCCCTGATGAAGAAGCAGGCGAAGGCGGAGGAGGAGGTGCGCCTCCTGCAAAGAACCATCGATTGTACCGGTGAGCCCGAAATCATCCTCGACTTTTACAAAGAAATCAACCACGGGGCGAAAACTTAAGATGACGCGGCAAATATTCGTGCACTACGATATCATCAGATTTGGATTGACACCTTAAGGGAAGGTTCTGCCTTGTTGGGCCAAAAATTGTTCGAGTTTTCACCAATTTTTCATGCGAACATTATTAAATATAAAATGTTGATATTTGGTATGTTGACTAAGCGGTCTTTATTGAACAGCAAAATATTTTTTAAAGTTTGACAAAACATGGCGGTGGGGGTGGGAGGAGCCACGTATGTCGGAGGTCCCGAGTCCCGGACAGGTGATCTGAAGCAAAAAAATCAAACATATCTTTACTTTGTACAATATTGTGTATAAGTTGATCTAGAATCAAGAAGAAAAATTGGAAAATAAAAAAATTGTGAGCAAAAAACTGCGAACATTTTTGGGAAAAAAACAAACTTTCTTCCGATCGCTCACAATTTTTTTATTTTTCAATTTTTCTTCTTGATTCCAGGTCAACTTACACACAATATTGTACAAAGTAAAAATATGTTTGATTTTTTTGCTTCAGATCACCTGTCCGGGACTTAGGACTTGCGCAAGTGAAGAATGTCATCACCCGCGCACCGACATATGTGGCTCCTCCCACCACCATGTTTTGTCAAACTTAAAAAAATATCTTGATGTTCAATAAAGACCGCTTAGTCAACATGCCAAATATCAATATTCTATATTTAATACTTTTCGCATGAAAAATTGGTGAAAAATCGAACATTTTTTGGCCCTTAAGGATGCGAGAATACCCACATATACTTGCAACTGATCTACCGTGAAGGAGCGTGTTAATTCAGTTCTCGTTAGGCCTCATATGTGATAAAGTCACAGCCGACGATACAAACGATTAATTACGAGAAAAAACAATTAACAATTAATTATTAACAACGAACAATTGACGACTAAGCATCGATAATTTATCATTATTGTATAAATACTTATAGTTTTTAATGGAAAGCGTAGACGAGGGGGCAATCTGGCAAGCCGTATGGAATGGGAATGCAAAAGAGCTCGAAAGAAAAATAGCAAGAGGCGTAAAAATAAAAATTGAACGAGAAATTCAATACGATTGGAGCAAAATCGATCGGTCAACATACTGCAGAGAATATAAACATAGGAAATCAGATGCACACGTGGAAAAATATTGGGAGGACAAGATGCTTAGCGGAGAATTGAAATAAAAGTGGGCGAGGATAGGATGTAGTAATGTCATCAACTTGAGACATATTTGCGATCGTACGGAAGTTGAGGGTAAACTAAACCGAGAAATAGTAAATAAACTGGAGCAATGGTTGGAAATAGCAGGGGGTTAGAAATCAACTGAAAAACACAAGCGCAACTGGAAATGCAACCTGCAAAGCAACTATGCGATGATATAGAGAAACTAGCAACGGAGATAGATATAAGAAAAACAATTTAAAATGATTAATGTAAATGGAAAGGGACGGGTATTTATGTAAACACCCTTAAAAAAAGTATACAGGAAATAAAATACTACTACTAGTAGTACTATTAACAATTAATAATTGATGATTAATCATCGATAATCTATTATTAACAATTGATCATTATTATTATTATTATATTACCATTTATCAGTTATGAACAGTTATAAGCATTAATTATTATTTATCAATAGTAATTTACCGTTTATGAGTGATCAATTGTTAATGATAAATGATCTATGATTGATCGTCAATTGTTAACTGTTAATCATGAATTATTAATTGTTTCCTCTCGTTACTTATCGGTTGTATTTTTTTAACTGCTTCTTTAGGCTGTACAACAATTAACAATTGAACATTAATAAACAATAAATGCCTATTGATAAATGATGATTAATAATTATAACTATTTATAATAGATAAACTGTGCTCAATAATTGATTACAGTTTATCGATAAACAATAATTAATAAAAACTGACAATTAATGGTTAACCATTCACAGTCCACAATCAACCGTTACAGATGTATAATTTCTAAGAATTAATTAGCGAACACGAATCGACCATTAAACAATTAATAATTAACCATTATCAATTATTCATTACGCATTCATCGTTATTAAGTAGTAATTCATAAATAAATCAATAAAAGCAGACTAATAATTGAATAAAATCACTTATAAATACAAATTGAAACCAAAATAACCCAATCAAACCAAGTCATACATTCAAAGCCTTAAAAAAGAGGCATCGATCACAAAATACTGGAATTCAAATATTACTCCACTTCCTTGCTTCATCTCGTTCTCCGTTTTTTCAACGGAGCGATATTGTGCGCCGATGAAAATTCGCATTTTTTTAACGCCATTCACGCAAGAAGGTGTATGAGCGACGAAATGCGTGACAAAACTCAGAGTACGACCTACAATAAGATATCCCAGAGAAACCGGAAGTATCTAAAATATCGGGAGCTGATCAGCTTACCTTGGACGGCCAGTGCGAGCTGCTGAGAAAGCGGTTGATTCCTCGCCAACAATCGGTACGCCATTATCTGAACCCTGTGACGACAAATTCTCGTTAAAGAGTTTAGCCATTTTTGCACTCATCGTCAGAGTCAATGTTCTCAGAGATACTCGTTTTTCGTCGTTCGCATTGAAGGTCTCGTTTGGGAATCGAAACTCGTTATTTCCGTAGAATTTCTCGTACGACGAGTGGAAACATGGAAAAAATCAAGGTGACGATAAGTACCGTAGTTGTTGGAGCTGCTGCGAGCTGAAGGCCTGCTTGTCGCCCATGTTGCCGCTGACTTGTCGAGCTCTGAGGGCGAGAAGTTGGGCGTAGCGCGGATCCTCCTGAAGGCCCTTCTCCTCCATCGTGTCGATGGCCTTTTGCAACGCGTTGAAATTCTCCTGTCTGGAGCCGGCGGAGGAAGCCAGTGAGGTTCCGGGGCCCGGATGTTGTCCGGGTGGTGCGTTTTGACCGGCGGGATTCATGGTGGAGCCAGCGGAGCCGCCAATTTGGCCGGGTGTCGTTGGTCCGGCGGCGGAACCGCCGCTGCTCGGTCCCAGGGGCGTCGATCCCGGCGCGTTTATTTGGGGCCCGTTCGGAGTCTGGGGACTCGCGCTCGGTCCCATCGGTCCCCGTGAATCATTCTGCGGAACGCTCGGAGGGCCGCGAGTCTCGTCCGGGCCGCGAATCTCAGCCGCGTGATTGCCCGAAGCGTTGCCCGGAAGTGGATTGCCGTTCTCGGGGCCCATCGACGATGGGCCACCGGCCATGGGGTTCCTGGGACCGTTACCGCCGGGCTGGCCGCCCGGGCTGCTCATGCCCATCATGCCCATCTGACCAGCGGGACCTCCCATGCTCATCTGGCCCATGTGCGTCGGCCCGTTCGGTCCCATTGGCATTTGGCCGTGACCGTTGGTGTCCATTTGTCCGGGATTCGGCGGCACGTGGCCAGGCCCGTTGTGCATCATCTGGCTTGGCGACCCTGCGGCCATTTGGCCCGAGCTGATGGCCGACGCGGGACCACCCGGGCCCAGATGGGACGGACCGCCCCCAGTGCCCATGTGGCCGCTCTGCTGGCTCATCGGTCCGCTTGATGGCAACATGTGGCTCGGCTGACTCGCATTCATATGCCCCGGTGGCACGCCCATCCGGCCCGACATTCCCGGACCCATCTGGGCATTCTGCGGACCACCCTGGTTCATGTGGAGCGGCGGTCCGTGACCCGGTGAACCTCCGGCTCCCATGTGCCCCACTGGGACACCCTGACCCATCGACCTGTCCAGCGCCTGTCCGGGCATGCCCATCTGACCGTGCGTCATCTGCCCGTGCCCCCCCGAACCCATCTGACCTGGTCCCCCAGGAACCATCTGACCCGGACCTCCCGGACCAGACATTTGACCCTGCGGTCCCATTGGACCAGGAACACCCGGTCCCATCTGCATCGGCACTCCCGGACCCATGTGAACCGGCCCACCCGGCCCCATCTGGCCCGGCCCCCCGTGGCCCATCGAACCAGGCCCACCCACTATCTGACCCACCTGACCTCCCGGTCCCATGTGGCCACCACCCGGCGGCGGTACACTCTGACCCATCTGACCCGGCATCATGGAATTGCTCTGCTGAGGCATCGCACCTGGACCACCGGGACCACCCTGATTCTGAAAAAGCCGCGAGGCAATTTTAGGATATTGATACTTATGAGAAGTGACGTCCCAAAAATACGTTTGGGAATTGATTTTGGGACAATCGCTCACGACATTTACACATCGTCGGTAGAGAGACTGAGAAAGATGAAAACTTGAAGATACAATGTAAATAATTGGAGAAGTTACAGACGCGCGAAAAAAGAATCGTCGGCGCACCTGATACCCACCCGCACGCTCCAAAAACAAAGAAACGAAATTTATTGACGAATCATATCCTACCGGCTATCGTCCGACGCGCGACTTAAGGGGACAGTCCACTTTGAAAATTTAAAAGAATCGAAAGCACGTAAAACTTGAAGAAATGGACGATGATGAGCAATGAGCAGGGATTTTGTACGGTGCAGGAATTGCCGATTGAGTTTTGGTAAGAGTTTTTTATGGTATAAACTTCAAACGCGATTTTCTCGAAACGTTTTCAAAATCTAGCTCCATCGTATCTCTAAAACTAATCAACCGATTCTCTTGAAATTTGAACCACATATTGTAAACATGATTCGCAACAAGATGACCCTCGATGGTTTTAAAATTTTGATTTTTACTCTTTTTTTGCGAAAAACTGCGAAAAAAACGCGTTTTGTTTACTTTTTCCGTTTTTCATCTGCCTTTTTGTTATTTTTTGATAAAACTTTGTATCCTAGGGTCATTTTGTAGCTGGTGTCATACTGAATCTAATGGACATTGATTTTTTTGTTTCAGACAAGCCGTTGCCGAGTTGTGATGGAGCTACCTAGCCCACCTATTTTTGAGGCGTTGCGTTAAACTATAGTTTTTGTACTTAAAAATGAATAAAAATGAATTAAATTTTTTTTTATATGTGTTTCAAGACTTTTTTATCAAGCCCAACAACTTTTATATTCATATATTTTATAAAATCGCGAAAATAGCCTTTTTTCGTGGCTCCAAAGTGGACTGGCCCCTTAAGGGGTAAGGCCACAGTAGAATTTTCAAAAAATCGATTTTTTTCGCGAAAACGGTGCTTTATCATCACGAGAAAAAGTTACTATTCGATTTATAGCAAAAACATTTTTTTTTCACCGACTTTGAGCGTATAACGTAAGCCCACTTCTGGCACGGCCATAGAATACCTAAAACTTTAAACGCGATTTTCTCGAAACAGCTTTTTTCCAATTGGCGTGACAAATAACTTTAACAATTTTCACTCGATTTACTTCGAATTAAAATGTTATGTTCCTAATTGCATTTCGCAGAGAAGCACGTACGGAATTTCTGATTAATCGAAAACTTTTCATTTTATGAGCAGTTTCATACGAAATTTTTCACTAAAAATTCATTCAAATACCTACAACTTCTGAATAAAACAATATTTGCTTAATACCGCACATACTTCTCTAGGTATTCTAATGCAGATTGACGAGAATTTTTGTTTTTTGTTCTAGGACAAAAATTGTAGATGCTAAACGTCACACTAGGGAGCGCCTAAAAAAAATATAACAAAATAAAATATTAGTAGTCGGCCATTTTGTACATCGAAAAAAATATATATATTTTCTAACAGCTTGATATTCATACTAAATAGATGTGTAATTAATTTTATGAGTGAATCACTTTTTCATACCAAAAAAAAATCGTTAAATTCATGATTTTATACCCATTACCGTGGCCTGACAGCTTAAAAAAAAAACAACCATTATTTCTCAACGAACTGTCGCTAATAATAATGCGAATTTTGGCGACAAAAGTTGTGCAAAAAAATTCAACATTCTCGTCCGCATCCGGCGAACCAGATTCGGGAAAAAAGCTTCTGTCGGACGAGAGCGTAAGCTACGTTTTGTTCGTTGTGGAGGGACGAAGCCACAAAGCCGATCATTTATATTCCTCCATCAATCTCGACTGATATCTTCTACAGCGTTGACACCAATGTCGCACTAAACGGTATGTATCGTCGGGTACTTTGCCCACAGGGTAAGAAAAGACGATCCACCTGCAGTCCCATGTTGGGGGGCATTTGCTGAGCGTGCATGGGATAGCCCTGCGTCTGCTGCTGCTGCATCGGCGGCCCGCCTTGATACTCCGGCTGGCCAGGGGCGTGAAGATGATGCTGCGGCGGCCCCATAGGGCTACCCTGGGGATTGGAGGACGAGTGAGAGGGCGATTGCTGCGGCGGACCCATGGGACTTTGCGCTTGCGGCAGTTGCATAGGTGACGACTGAGACGAGGAACTCGCCATGTTACGCTAGACCAAACTCGACAGCCCCCTCCTCCCGATCCTTTCAGTTCCAAACAAACGGAAAAACCATATTCTCATCGCATTGCGAGACGAAAAGACGGAACGGACATAAAAAAATCGATGCTCGTTCGGACGCGAACGTGCGCGAGCGAATTACGAACGAAAACTTCACTCCGGAGTGGAAAAAACAAGTCGATCGATCGTTTTCGTCGGTATGGAATTATAATTAGAAAATTTACGGAAAAAAGAGCGAGTGAATGGGGAACGTTTACTCGATAATTATTAGTCATGGCTCGAGCTCGTGAGAAAAAAAAGTTTCTTACATTTTGAAGGCGACACTTGCTCCGAAACGCAACGATCCGGATAATCCCGACGTTTGTTTATTCGCGGAAAAATCCTGATGGTGTTTATTGTTGAGATGTGCAGTAGCCAGCCTCACGATCACTCGAATCACGATAAAAATGTCGAAAACATCGACGAACACGGCTTTACAGCATTCAGGGAACGACGCTAACGTCAATCAGACGCTCCGTCAATTCGACTCACGTAGTAGCACGGTCTTACAATACAGGCACGGTCTTGAAACTCTGGTGGTGGGGGTATGTCCTCGGTTTGAAGCACCGGCCGTTTCGCCTAGTGACCACGAGTGTCGCTGCGATAGAGTGATGCAGGCTGTGCGAGAGAGATGGTAATCGATTGTTGACTCATAAGAACCTAACCTAGCTGTACAATTGGCGGGTGTAGGCAAATTATGATATTCAATGTCAAAAATGCATGATGGACCTAAATACAATTAAAAGTAACTTTATCGTAAACCTGATAAAAACCAAAAGACTACAGTTATCCAAGTAGGTACAATGAATATGAATGTTTTTTTATATAGGTGCCAATGTGAGCTCGTGTTGGTCGAGGGGTTCGGTGCAAGCATCGCAATGTTGCTTTCAGGGGTTCGATCCCTGTGCGCTTGGTTTTTTTAAAAACATGTTTTAGCTTTTATAAAAAAATAGGCTTTACGCGTTGTCTTAATTGACCGGAAAATGAGTGGCAACTATTCCAGACCGAAGTGGAATCCAGACCGAAACACTTGCAGGATGTATTTCTTGAAAATGAAACAAATACTTAAAAAACAGCGCTTCTTGTGCAATTTTTTAGTTCCTCTTCGAAAAATTTTGATGCATGTCCTAAGAAACGTTTTCAATAATCTCTACTTTGCAGTTTCCGAAACGGTTTGCGTTGGTAAATTTAAAAAAACACTTCTTTTCCGACTTTTGAGCGAAGGACTCTCGAGTAAGATAAATGAAAATAATTCTCTAACTTTGTTTTATGTTTTCCAGCCTGGAAAGTATTTATTGTAATGATCCCACCAATTTTTCGTTTTTTTTTTCAGATTTCCGGCTCCAACGCCTGTTTCGCCCATTCTCGATGAATATATTTCGGTTCGAAATGATTTTCGCACACGTGTCTCGGCTCTAATTTCCTAACTCGCGGTATCGCGACCTCCCATTTTTTTAATTGCGTTTCTCGGCACCCGAAACACTGAGCGTTTCGATTTTTCACTCCAAGAGCCCGTTTTACACGTTGGCACAATACACCACTTAGTCATTTTTCAATATCACCGTTTTTACAAGTTTACAAGTAGAGCAGGTCGCGTGTGGTCGCGTGAATCAGCGGTTATGTTTGGGTTTTGTTTACTTTTGAAATCTATTTCCGTCTCTCTCGCACAGCCTGCATCACTTTATAGCAGCGATCCTCGTGGTCACGAGTTGAAACAGTCGGTGCTTCAATAAGAGGCCATCCCCCACCACTGAAATTTTGAGCGAGTTTCAAGACCTGTATGTAAGACCGTGCATACAGGTCTGACAACGGCGGTAGTGGGGGTGGACACCCTTAGTGGTTCTGTTTTTTTATTCCGATTTGTGCCGCTTGGTGCGTGACGGCAAGGGGAAGTAGTGGTGCGACGAATAGAGAAATAGCTCTTTTGTCCTTTTCCCTCCTGAACGCAACGCATGCGCCGTTTGCCCTAACTTAATTTACCGTACTGTCGTGTAAACTGCACAATATACGAAACCAATAAAAAATAATGTGTTGAGTGAAAAAAAGATGACTACTTTCATCTAAATAAAAACTGAAAACTTTTTGAATACATTAATTCATACCAGCACATATCACGACCATTTACATCCTTTTTTCTCCAATGTCTCACAATACATCGTTCTTCGAAATGTTTTTCGCACACGTACTGAGACTCTTTCAGTCCCAGGATAGCAACGAACTATTTTTTGCATCGTTCGACGTTTCTGGGCACGCGAAACACGGGGCATTTCTGCTTACAACTTTTGTACCCCGTTTTACAATTGCGAACCGCGCAACCCTTAGCCATTTCGCATTTTTTTCGCAAACACTACCGAAAAAAAATCACACTTGTGCGTAAAAACACGATAAAAAATGTATCACGGTAAATCGCGTGGAACCTTCTGGTATATGGTCGCAAATAAAGGTTATTTCGACAATCGCGCCACAAAAACATACGTAAACACCTTGAGCCCATTCGCCGGTAAGAGGTAAGGGGGAAACTACTTTCCTTTGCTAGTAGCGACGCGTCGCGGTGCCTAGTGAATCGAAAAGCGAAGCCGATAAGCGTGCCTACCCCCACGAAAATTTAGCTTCGTTGCAAGACCTGTATGTAAGACCGTGCGCAGTAGCGACGGTGGCGCCGTTCGCGTACGCCCCGCGGTGGAAAATCAAACTGCAACGCACCGAAACTCGACATAACCTCGAAATCTTGCGTTACGACGCTTGCTGAACAATTGTTGAGGCTCGGGTAACGTTTTTTTTTTTTCATTCTGTGATCGGAGAAATACACTTTGCGGTCGAAATTTACGAGCGAGAGAATCTGTACTCTCCAAAGTTAGGTTCGGAGCTCGGGCGATAACATCCACATTCTGTTGCTGTCAAAATGATTGTTAGGGAGTTTTGAGTACGAGTCAAAACTACGTAGCGGAAAGCGGGAGAAAAAAGGTCGGTGAAAATGCTAGAAGTTTGGGTACATAATTTCACCACCAGCGTCGCCTCGGTGAGAAGTGACCACCCGATGTAGCGATAGACACCACAGAGTGGAACGCGACACTTAACCCAAAAAATAGGTAAAAATTGAAAGGAAATAATCGATGAATGCACTAATTTATCTGTTGAAATAATCCTGGAAACGTTTTTCGTAACTTAATTGTTGTAATGCCGGAAACAGGAGCACAACAATCGTAAGTATTTGAAAAAGAAAAAAATATTGCGGTTGGTACTTTTTCAACCATTCGAGTGCACACCTCCGCCGCCAACCTATAAGTGCATCTTGGGTCAATCTGACCTAAGGCGTTTTTCAAATCGTTGTATTCCCCTAAATATGCATTTTTTTTGTGGAGACTTTTTTTGTAGTAAATTATCCATATTTTATGGCCCTAAATTTTTTTGTTACGAAAACGAAAATTAAATGCCAAAACGTTCGTTCAAAGTAGGGCATACGTTGGAAAATCCGTACTTAGACGAAACATTTTTGGGGTCAGAACGACCCAGTGAGCACTCGAAGGGTTAAATTTTAAATTATTTTGTAATATTTTGTATTGAAGTTTTCGCTTGAATCGTACGCATAACTTTTTATTTTTCTACGCTCTTTGTACTTTACAATTGATCCGTATTTGTATTGCATACTTTCGATTTATATCGAAAATAAATTGCGTTTTGGCGTCGATGAATCTGGGAGTCGATTTTGTAACTGAAGTGAGAAAACTCACTTTTGACATTTCCATTTCGCGTGACTATGCTCACGCGATTCTGTATTGTCGCAGTGAAAATACGAAATCACTAGATATGAGGTGATAGGAGGAATTGTTTTGTCAGACTGTACTTGTTAAAAAAACGACTCCCAGCCGAAATTAAATATACAGGTCAACGAGATTTTAAAGATGGCGGCTTTTTTATGTTCAATTTTTTTGTTGCGAAAATGAATGTGACAGAGAAACTAAAACAAATAATAACACACTTTATGTGCACCCACTCGGACTTCGTTCGAGGGAGATTGCGGTATGATCGAGAAAATAAAAATAAATTAGTAAATGATTTTATGGGTTATGTTTGTTTTCTAAATATGAAAACTATAATTTATTTCTTTCAAATGTTAAATAATGGATGATTCAACTGCTTATTACAAGACTAATTACGGGAAGAACTTACCCTGCAAATCAATTCTGCAGGTAACAAGCCTCGAAAGTTGCCGAAAGACTGAGCTACAGTAATAAGTACATAGTAAAGTATAGTATGTTAAGTAATATTTTTGAATACTGCTAAATAATGAGGGATTAATTAAGGGGTTATATACAGTCGGGAGGCCCAAAAAGATCGATTTTTCAGGAATTTCTCTTGAGAAGACCTTTAAATCTATTAATGTACAAATTTGTACGCATATTATGGTAACTTTTAACTGAATTTTAACATTTTTATTTGTAAACATAATCATTTTACCAAACCCAGGCTTCGGTTGATCGACTATCAGTCCCAATCATAAATGGAAACCTTTTTGTACTCCGTCCATTCGGTTTTTTACACTTTGTTTACCATTTGCATTACGAGCTTGCCACTTTTTTATATTAAGTTTGCACCCTACATGCAAACAACACTCGAAGAATCGAACCCATCCATGCAAAGTTGACAACCCAAACTCGAAATGATTGTTTTCCCTGTTCAACATCGCATCAATATTATTAAGGCGTTACCCCCACTTGTAGCACAAAAAAGGCCTTTTTCATGAATTTTTTTTAAAGAAAACTACAAGACTTTTTTAATCGATCAATATACCATCTTAAAGAACACATCTTGAAGAACTTTCAGTAATTTTTTTATTGAAAAATTTTACATTGTTTAGTGGCAAATGGCCGTAAATGAAATCATGTTTTTATATACACGGTTTGCGGTGACCGACATTGCGGCGAAGTGGATCATCTGAAAAAAAATGCGGATGGATTTAGTCAAATATAAGTATAAACTAGTCTTTAATCGAAGGATTTTGAAAAACATTCATTTTTCACAAAATGGCGGACAGTCAAAGTTAATGGTTCGATTTTAACGAAAAAAATCGAACGATTAACGACTACATTTTTATGTATTAAATAAGCCTGCAAAATTTCAAGAAGATCGGTTCATTAGTGTTCGAGTAATCTTGGTCACCGACTTCAGAAATGCCATTTTGAGAAAAACGCGTTTAAAATTTCAATTTCAGTTTACACGAAGAAAATATTTTTTTTTTGTAAACTTACATAGAGTCATCTATTCCGGGCCCGTTTTTATAAATTCCAGTCTATTATATGAACGTTGTGAATGCCAGGTATACGACCCTTTTCATCGAACAATGCATTGAAGGTCGGAGGGAGGGTCGAGCGCGCCAGACGGCAGAGTAGCCGGTCGTTTACACAACGGATTCTTCTCTTTCAACGCTCATATCTCAGTCAATTTTGTTCGGATCGACTTGAAATTTTTAGGACATATTCTCAGATACTTATACTTCAAAAAATGCAATAAAAAAAATCGATTTTTTCAAAATCGCAAGTGGGGGTAACCCCTTAAGGCGAGAAATCCCTTTGGGAGCGTCCCGAAAAACAGGCATTTTTCGGGAATTTTTTTTAGAGGGGATAAAATAATCTGATCATTTCCAAATTTGGACATGAGTTTATTATAACTGTCAAGTTTGAAAAAAAAGAATTTGGGATGACCAACAAAATGGCGGAGTTTTTAAGGGTCTTCGGACGCCTGTTTTCCTCAACATCGAAAAATGCTGCAGTTGTCACTCTTTTTCTGTTGATTTGAAAAAGATTTAATAAGTGTCATTGGTTAACTGACATATTAAGAGGAAGGTTATACCTAAAAAATGATGAAAAAAAAAGTGCAAAATGGAAAATTTGGGAGCCGTTTTACTCCAAAGTTCGAATTTTCGACCATTTTTTCGACATATTTGACCCCAAAAAATTATTTATTTACATACACGCTACCTTTCAAACTTTAGGTATATCCTTCCGATAATATTACTGAGAGTAACCTCCCAAAATTTCATCCAAATCAGTAGATAACTTTTTGAGCTACAACACGAGCAGTTTTTGAAAAAGTAGTTTCGAGATAATAGCGTTTAAAGTTTCAACATGTGACTCGCTACCTGACCGCATGCTGTCCCCGCGCTCTAGACTATATGCGATAACTCCGCAAATATTCAATATTTCGAGGTTTCCTTTGGTCAGTATATTATTTGGGTATCATAATTTCGAAATATGTAAGAAAATCGATTTTTTGAAAATTCTAAAGGGATTTCTCGCCTTAAAAGATTTTTCAGTTGCTTTGCACAAATAGCAACATTGAGCAGACGCAGTATCCGTGATTTCATTGCAAACTTTGCCGTCTGTCATGGTCGAAGCAAGTTGGTAAGAAACGCGCATAGTTTTTGCCTTTATGGAAGTTTTGTAAGGGCCAAGGTTAGTCTTTTGCTGTTTAATGAATTCCATTTAGTTAAAAGTGGCTTTAGTATCTTCGCGCAAAAAAAGAATTCTGATTGGTCGAAAAAAACAAGATGATGGCCTTGGACTTTTCCATACAATAAGTGTATTTTGTGTTTCTTGGTCGACTGATAAAAGCTGCAATGGAACGAGTGAAGTGGCGAAAATGTTTGCATCACACTTGCTACTCTCATCATTGGTACATTTTTGCTTGACTGTACTTTGGCCAGAAGTGCCATCGCAACCCCTTACAAATTCAATTACGCTTACGCTTACAAATTAAATTCAAGTTGCGAACTTTCTCATGTGAGTTAACGAGATCCGCGTGAGTTAACAAGATTCTTTCGATTGTGTGATCCAGCAAAGTATGCAGTTTCACTTCGGTACTGTTTTCCGTTATTGAAATATCTGATTTCGTTGGGTAATATTTAAGCTTCGCTTGGTATACTTTATTGTATGACGGAAATAAAGTGGAGCAATGTTCTCTGCTTGCATTACGAATTTTCTGGTACTGTGATTTTGATAAATTCGTTTCAACTATAAGTGACAGAGCAGCATCAGGAGAAAGAGGGGTTTCTGAAATCGATCTCATAAATCCTCCATACTGTTTAGCTTTTGATGGGCTTCCAGGTGTCACATCTTGGACAACTCTTGCAGCATCTAATTTGCCAAATGCTCGAAGACTCATTTGAGTCTCATAAGACAATTCTTCAGTACTTGTCCCTGCACGCAATTCTGCAGTCTTCCTCCGTTTTGTGCGGTCACTAGCGTTGGAAAATTCTAAAGAAGGCCAATCCATGGTGCTGGACTTCTTTGAAGCTTCTGGAGTTTCTTCCAAGGGGACAAACACACGCAGCTATTCGGAAAACTCCCTAAAAAAATTTGTCCTAATGCCTCGAGACGATTTTCCACTTATCATTTAATTTCCACAACAATTTGCGTATGCGACATTTCACGTCAACCGATAGCGTGAAAGAACGTTGTAATTTTTCGGACATGGCCTTCTCAATTTTCTCGTACGCTGTAGTTTATTTCTAATGAGAATAAAAATATCCTTCCTGGATAAACCCGGTATTGGCGGATCATCGGCAGCAGATTCTGAAATGTCAAAGCGTAATACATGTAATCAGGCAATTACATATTCAAACTTACTCGCTATTATTTGTTCCAAAATATTATTCATAACTTATCATTAGTAATTCTTGAATGATTCATAAAACCGAATCATGCATTGTAAAATGAATGGAATAAAAAAACAAGGAAATGGAAAAACTTTACATTTATTTTTGGGCCTCAAAGGGGCTTGGCAAAAAAAGACCTGAGACAAAATATTCCTTTTTTGAAGCGTGGAATATAAATATGCTATAATAAATGAGGATAATGAGAAGAAAAAAAATTGGGCCTAACCAGGTCTACTTGGGACACTGGGCCCACAATGTGAGTACAGCCCTGAATAGGTCTTTAAAAATCATACAACTTTATTTGCACCACTTCTTCATATTTTATGTTTCAATTGTTCAAAATTGAGAAAAATGGACTTTTCATTACAAAAACTTGAACCAACAGCTGTGGCGCATAAAATCGCAGAATTTTTTTGTTGTTTCCATTAACCCTTCTTGGTCACCGTGGGTAAATTTTACCCAGACCTAACTTTGGGCCTATATATCTATGGGTCCTAGTTTTAATAAAAGGTCGGCCCTCCAGGAGGCAAGGGTTTAAAGTGCCACCACGCCACTATTTTTTCCCTAAAAGTAGCATATCTGACGAGTATCCTGTTCCAATTTTACTTGAAAACATCGAAAATTCAGAAAGTTATGATTTTTTTAGTGAAAAGTCGTATTTTTTAACAAATTGATTTATTCAAGATTTTTTTTAAACATGTTGTCATTTGAATGTTGACATACCGACTTTTCACACATGTTCTAGAATGTTCAAAGTATTTTCTAGTTTTTTTTCAATCCCGAGTGGACTGATAGTTTTCAGACAGCAACCAAACGTTAAACCAATTTTACGTTTATTTTCAAACAAATCATTGGTTTGTTGCTAGCACGTACATAATTATTATAAATTTAGAATTTCATGATGATATTTTACTTACTTTCCCCTTGCGAATCCATTGTTTAGTTTTTTTTTACTTTTTTGGGCTTGGCGATGTTCTAAACACAACAACGTAAGTTTGGCTCAGAGCGCGAAGCGTCTGGCTCGAGCGAAAGTCACTTTAGAACTGGAATACAATAGCAGATATAAAGAATCGCCCTCCCTCCCCGTCCAGCTTGAAACTCGACCGTCGGACTATTACTCTACCTAACCCATCACTTCAAAACCCCGAAAACGAAACTTCATTTTTCGACTTTTGGCCAGAGATTTGGGATTCCGTCCCACTGTGGCGGCCCCGAATTACAAAAATCGAAGTGATCGAATTTCACCCATATCGACAATTTCATATCAGCAAAAAATTAATTAGCCAAATACTTGGCACCTTCAGAACCGCTCTTTGTACCGACTACAATAAGTCTCGCGCTTGATTACCGCTCTCCTCAGACGAACGATCAGCTGATCGACAGCGTAAAATACGCAACCAGGAAGCGCATGGAACGAGCGCGGGTTTAACATCTCCTGAAACTAAAAATCGTCCATATGGCGGTAATTCCATTCTTCGACGGCAATCATCTGCAATCCTAGAAAAAATGAAAATTTTATCCATTTCCGATTGTTTCCTTCATGGACAACGAGTTTTCGGAACACTGAAAATGGCCGCAGTTATTTGACCGGTTACTTGACCAGTCATTTGACCACTGCGCAAATCCAAATACGAATTACCATGAAACTATATCACTTCGAACCTATTTATTTTTACTCATCTTTTGCGTTCCAATCCGTATCTTTCAACAATGCGTCATATTTCCCCGAAGTCATATGACCGGTAATTTCTGCGTTCCACCCGAATGACTGCAAACTCTAAAATAACCATCGCCATCAATTTCCCTAATGATCTCCAAAAGAGTCGCAAAAATCGTCTCAGTCGAGGTCCAACCCACAGTCAAATGACGAGTCACTAAATGCCGATTTTCATGTGACGCGACGAAACTTTCCTCCTGGACAAGTCGCCCGAACTGTGCCAGATGGCGTGCCGTTCGTGAGGCGCGATCCCATTGGCCCGTGCGAGCCTCCCTCGTACAAACGGCCAGCTCCGGTTGGTCAGCCATCTAATTGTCCGATTTTCTAGTCCAAAACGGACCATTAGCGCGGGGCGATCGCAAAACGCTTAACCCGTGATAAACTCGGGACAATTGCGAACGTGCATCGAGCCAATCGCCAAGAAGAGATATGTGATTATTATTTATTCGTTGAGAAGAAGCTAAGACGGACGGGTTGATGCGTGTGCCTCGAACGTCCCGTTAGTTGCGTAAAAATCGAAAAGTCCCTCTCGGCAACCAGTCGAGGGGCCAAAATATTTTTATTCGCGACATCGCGCGCGCTCCTCGATCTTCCATCCCCCTTCCCCGAGTGGGTCCGAAAATTGAACGAGAAAATAACTTTTTTCTTTAAACGGAAATCGCACGCCGTTGTAAACGGTGCGTAATTTTGTCTTCGTGAAAGTTCCGAAAAAAAAGCAATTTCGATCTGACCGATATTTGCGGTGAAAAAAAACATGTATATATATATATATATATACGTATGCGCGCAAGGCTGTCACGTAAAATGAAAAGCTGATCGAACGCGTAAATTGCAATTACAGAATACGAGGAAGGAATATCAATGGTGCTGATGCCGCGACGGAGTTGTGACTTTTCACGCTCTTGAGTATCGCGATGGGGGACGACGATGTGATTTGTTTGTCGTCCGACGACGAAACCAGCCCAGCCGAACCTCAGACGAAGGTAAAAATCTCGCAAGCACTCTCGTCCCCGTAACAATAACAATTGTCAGCATTATGCCGATCTTTGGTTTTTTCGATGTTTATCGGGCTTCGATGTTTATTATTTTGTTTACCGCAACGGCGCGCGCGATTTCGACCAAGCGCTGTCGATAATTGCCAGGTGGAGCGTGACATCGATCAATGTTGACGGAATGTTGACAAACCGACTTCTTCGAGAGGTCCGACTTTCGCTGCGTCATTTTGGGATGAAACCAGCGAAATCCGAGCTTTTGGGATACTAACAGACACGTTGACGATCATCTTGACGATGGCGCGAAGTAGCGTCCGTCCAATCTTTTTTGCAGGATGGGATCGTGGCAGTGGCTTCGGAAGACGCAGAGACAGTTTTTTTTCATTCTGTCAGTTTGAGCCAAGTTGACGGTTCTATGTCAAGTTCGACCTGAGAAAATGTGGTTTTTGTTTGACATGTTTTGGTCTTCAGCGTTCATGAGGAAGCTCTTTGGAAAATACGCAATCTAAAAGACCGTCATTAGCTTTGCTCGTCAACCGCTGCCAATTTCCGTTTCTTTTTGCGATCAAGTGACAACTTGGTGGACAAAACTAAACAGACAATGATTTTTTTTTCTGTATATCAAGAGCAGCGTTTCAAAGTAATGAAAAGTGAATTTCTGACACATGTCAAAGATGCGATTGGTATGTCAGTTCTTCTCTCGGCCCCGAAGGAGTTGCAGCATCCTCGAATTTTTAGAATCCCCAGCTCAGAGGAGGTGAAAAGAGAAAGAATGAAAGACCCACGTGAGAGTGTTTACCCCGAGTGACGAGACGGTCGAATTTTTCCGTGCGAATTATTTTAGTCCAATTCGCTAGTGTAGATTTTCCACTTCGGGGGCAGCAGGGATCCTGCTATTGTTCCTCCTGCGGGGGAAAATGTGCGAGCAGACGGCATCAAAGTCTGCATCGCTAGACTGCAATGGAAATATTTTTTCGTCCCATTACCTAATTTTTTTCTGCTCATTACACTACGGTGATCACTGAAACATTTTTGAACATTCGTATCAGAGATTATTACAAAACCCTCACCTGAAAACTAAGCGTTTAGTTTATGGTGAAAATAATGAAATTAAAAAATTATGAATTCTCGTTACATTCCAACTACGCAAAATTCGATATCATGCAAAAAGTTGTTTCTTTCCGGCGTCTCAGGTTTTTACGTTTGCCCTTCGGCATCTCTTTTCTCCTTGTCCTTCTTTAGCCTCCTATCTCTTCCGGCTTGGCTCGTGTTTTTTGTTACAAAAATGCTGAATTGTTTGGAATGTAGAAAATTCTCTGGCATTTTTCAAGAATTCACTTTCTGCAAGAATTACGGAAAATGAAACCGACTTGAAAGAAAATGCAAAATATAAAAATCAATATTTTTGTATATTTTGGATAAACTTCCGAAAAGTTTACACCGAATAATTTAGAACTTCGTTTACTTATGTATTTTGACTCGCTGATCACGAATATGATAGTGGAAATACCCGCAAATTTTATTTTAAAGATCGAAACTGAAAAAATCGGTTTTTTGTAGTTTTTCTATTTTATTTTAACACATGTTGATCGTAGAGAAAAATGTCTGTTACGAAAGTTGTAGCCCATCAAAAAGACGGATAATTTATGTTATATACAAATTTTATCTAAAACCATTATTTTCCAAGAAAAATGGGATAATATTCCAATGAGTTATTTTGCTAAACTCTATTAGTTTCGATGTTATCTATTTAGGCACTTTACCACGGGGAGGTTACAGTTTAGTCTTCAAAGTGAATATTGTTTTTGCTTTTTTGTATTATATTCTATTTTTTGTATTTTAGTCAATATATGAAAAAAAAATTTAAGTGGCTAAAGAGAAAAGAATGGAAAATTTCAAAAATTAAAAACTATTTCATTCTAAAGTTCCGTGCATTTGCATTCGATTTATCGATACACAACCACACAATTATTACTGCAAATAAGTGTTTATATTATTGACCGTTTTTTTTATTGCCACCGACATAAAATTTCTGTTTACAATAAAGAACAAGTTTTGTATTTGCTTCTAATATATGTTTTTTTTTTACTTTACAGTGTTGAGAATATTTTTCGAATTGCAGTTTTTGAGAATATGTTTATTTTAATATTTAACATTTCCATACATTTGATCTCAAAAAGGAGTATATGCAAAAGCCGTGTGAAAAGTCTGGAAACGTCATGGAATTTCTGAGTAAACAATTCGTAACAACCATACGTTAGTAAACTTCGAAATTGACCTTTGACCGTATGTGTCGGAGGCTCGCTCAGTATCCTTTATCGTTATCTGAGTGAAGCGAAGCTTGAATAATCGTTTGTTTGCAGAAATCCAAGATCGTCGAGGAGCCGATAAAACGTGAGTCGGAGTCGTTCGAGTACCGTCGCGACTCAAATCTCAAGAGGAAATCAAGTTCGAGTAACGGCGACGCGGCCGGGGTCCCGAAGAAGCCGCGACTGTCCGCCAATGGCGACGTAGAGGAGATAACCGTGGAGTCGTCTCGGAGCTCGACCAACGGCGAGTCGAAATTACGTGCTCGCACAGAGTCGAGAGAATCCTCGAGGTCTTCAAGTTCCAGGAGCGATTGGAAGCGTCCCGAGAGACGTGACGTCGGGGCGTCGTCTTCGAACGCTACGGGCTCCAGGAAGGAGGAGAAGAGCCGCCATGGATCGCAAGGGATTCGAAGTTATTTTGTCAAATCGACCGTCGGGGTGTCGTCCACGGATGCTGCGAGTTCCAAGAAGGAGGAGCCGAGGCGCCTCGAAGCGCAAGGGATTCCGCGTTTTTCCGTCAAATCGGGCGAGCGGCGCCCTTCCTCGGGGCACCGGGAGGCGGAGAAGCAGCCGCGGACTTCGGGAGGCGAGGCGTCGAGCGTCGCTCGCAAAGACAGTAACGAGCGGGCCGGTGTTTCGAGATCTTTGGGCGAGTCGATGCGACGGAGGGTCGAGAATTTATTCGGGATAGTCACGAACGCCGAGCCGGTACCCTCGACGTCCCCGACCGCGAGGATGTTCGAGAAGCTTCGCGAGAAAGTCACCTCGGTGAGCAACGACGCGCGGCCGAAGAGCTCCTTCAAGGTTCCGGAGAGAGAAGCCGGCGAATGCGTAGCCGGATCGTCGAAGTCGTCCCGGGGAAGTACGGACTCCCGGACTAGTCGCGAGGACTCGTCGAGAACTTCCAAGCGACACGAGCACGAGTCCAAGTCTCATCGTCGCTCTAAAGTCCCGGAGAAATCCAGCGAAGCGGCCTCGAGGCACGACGCCGCGGACAAGTCGGTGGTGATCGTCGGCGATAACGAAGTCTCGAGACTCGAGCGATCCAAGCGTTGCTCCGAGGACAAAACGAAGGAACGCTCATCCAACTCCCGGCGAAGCTCCCCGTCCACCAGTCCAAAAGGATCATCCTCGAAAAGCGTTCGAACATACGCCGCGAAAAGCAGCTCGGAAAGATCCTCGAAGAGTTCGCCGAGCTCGAAGACATCCCCACCGGAAGTGGAGATCGTCGCGGCCGCGAAGACCTCGGGGAGCGTCGATGCCGAAGTCACCGACGTCCCGAGGCCGAAGGACAAAAGCTCCTCGGCGAGAGACCACGCGACTTCCGGTAGCAAGGTTTCCTCCTCGGATATTTCGCGAACGCCGCGGAGCACTCCGAAGAAGCATGACGCGGGTGACCGCAAAGAACGCACGAGCCCGTCGACCTCGTCGAAGCTCCCGCTGGTGAAGACCGTCGCGATTCTCTCCAAGAGAATACAACCCACGAATTTGGCAGTCACGGGAAAGTCCTCCGAGGTCGAAACGAAGCCGAGAAGCGAGTCCAAGGACGACGGGTCACCCAAGTCGAGAAACGAGTCCAAGGACGACGCGTCATCCAAGCCGAGAAGCCAGTCCAAAGACGACTGGTCATCCAAGCCGAGAAGCCAGTCCAAGGACGACTGGTCATCCAAGCCGAGAAGCCAGTCCAAGGACGACTGGTCATCCAAGCCGAGAAGCCAGTCCAAGGACGACGGGTCACCCAAGCCGAGACGCGAGGCCAAGGACGACGGGTCACCCAAGTCGAGAAGCCAGTCCAAGGACGATGGGTCACCCAAGTCGAGAAGCCAGTCCAAGGACGATGGGTCACCCAAGTCGAGAAGCCAGTCCAAGGACGATGGGTCACCCAAGTCGAGACGCGAGCCCAAGGACGACGGGTCACCCAAGTCGAGACGCGAATCCAAGGACAACGGGTCATCCAAGCCAAGAAGCGAGTCCAAGGACAACGGGTCATCCAAGCCAAGAAGCGAGTCCAAGGACAACGGGTCACCCAAGTCCTCGAGGGATCGTGAACGATCGGCAGAGGCGTTCGAACCGGTCGCCGGTTGCTCGAAAACCCCCGACGAGGTATTCGCCGATGCTTCCTGCTCGTCGTCGACTCGCGACGAGTCCAAGCCTCATCTCGTTGTCAAAACTAAGGAGCCCGTCGTCTCGGCCCAGCAAGACACCTTCGCGATGTTTCTCAGTCTCTGCTTGCAGACCGATCGAAGCCCCCAGATGGAAAAGATCGTCGCTAAACTCAAGCGCAATTACGAACAATTGGAGCCCGCGTACGCGCGATCTCGCCTCTTTCTCAAGCTGGTGAACAAGACGCGCGAGAAGATCTACACTCACGGGAGAGTCTATTATTACATCGGCCAGGTAGCCGAGGAGATGAAACTACGACGAAGACGCGACAGATCCTCGAAAACATCGAGAGACAAGGAGACGATAGCGGAGAACGGCGAAGACGAGGCTCCGGAAGATCCAGCCAGTAAAGACGCGGAACTCGATGAGGATAGTCGAGAATCTCGTCGATTACGCGACAAGATCAAAACTATCGAGACCGCGATGAAAAAATGTTCGAAAAAGATTGAACAGCTCGAAGTTGCCGAGGTCGACTTTGACGACGACAACAACAGCCATTACATCATGCTCGAACGCTACAAGGAGAAGATGATCGAGTTGTACGCGAAACTCTGCGAGTACACGAACGAACACGCCGACGCCGGACGCGCTTATCTGCGACCCAAACACCTTCGCGTATGCCAAATTCCCTCGATCGATCAGGCAATCAACAGCTTCGTCAATTCGAAACTCCCGTCCAATCGCAAGAAAACACAGAGCGGCAAATCCTTCGTCGATGGACTCGTTTTTCCCGATTACATCGATATACTCGAGTGCGTCACCAAAGTCAACGAAGAACAAAAACTTGGACTGGACAAACGGAGACGACAAAAATTGGGTAATTGTGAACGGGATTGGGCAGAGGGAATTACGAAAATAGTCAATAGGACAGAATTACGGATTTTTTATCAAGAGATAAGAATTTCTTTTATCGAAAGAATTGATTTTAGAACGGAGAGAATGACGGTGTAGTAAATAGGAGAAAATCGGAAATTCAATCTCTGATAGAGAACTAACGATGAACCTCACTTTGGTGTAGTTCGATTTCGTTAAGGCGTTACCCCCACTTGTAGCGCAAAAAAAGGCCTTTTTCATGAATTTTCTTAAAGAAAACTACAAAACTTTTTTAATCGATCAATATACCATCTTAAAGAACACATATTGAAGAACTTTCAGTAATTTTTTTATTGAAAAATATTACATTGTTTAGTGGCAAATGGCCGTCAATGAAATAATGTTTTTATATACACGGTTTGCGGTGACCAAAATTGCGGCGAAGTGGATCATCTGAAGAAAAAAATGCGGATGGATTTAGTCAAATATAAGTATAAACTAGTCTTTAATCGAAGGATTTTAAAAAATATTCATTTTTCACAAAATGGCGGACAGTCAAAGTTAATGGTTCGATTTTAACGAAAAAAAAACGGCCGTTTTTTGGCTATAAATTGGCCATTTTTTTCGAAAAAAAAAATCGAACGATTAAAGACTACATTTTATGTATTAAATAAGCCTGCAAAATTTCAAGAAGATCGGTTCATTAGTGTTCGAGTAATCTTGGTCACCGACTTCAGAAATGCCATTTTGAGAAAAACGCGTTTGAAGTTTCTCTTTCAACGCTCTTTCAACGCGGATTCTTCTCTTTCAACGCTCATATCTCAGTCAATTTTGTTCGGCTCGACTTGAAATTTTCAGGACATATTCTCAGATACTTATACTTCAAAAAAATGCAATAAAAAAAAATCGATTTTTTCAAAATCGCAAGTGGGGGTAACCCCTTAAAACTCGTGCGTGAAAAACTATTAGATACGTATTTTTTTTTGTCGAGGGTAAAACGGTTTTAAGAGGTAAAACCACCCTTTAGAGTAAAGAATTTGAAGGGCTGACACAGTTTCACCCGCAAGTAATTCACCAATTTCAGTGAAACAGAAACGTAAATTCTTCTAGAGGAAAACGATCAGAAATCCACTATGAGTACATCGGAAAACAAATTTGTCGACTTTTAAACCGTTTCAAGGGTTTATCTAATAGGAAATTTTCCGCTGATTACTAAAAATATATTTAAAAATCAAATTTGTTCCGCAACTCGCCCAAAAATGTATATCTATTTTTTATCGTTCATATCATACTTACGCTTATATGAACATCATATTTTTCTGCATTGCATTCAAGTTCCACGCATTTTTACTAATCGATTTTCCCGAACGCACGTTGACGTTCATCGTCGATTCGAATTTTAGCCGAGGAGGCGTTCACCAGTTTGGGCAAGTACCTGCAGGACGCCAGGCAGAAAGACTACTGGGACACGTTCTCGCTCCACCTGGAAGACAGCAAAGACCCGGCCACGATGGATCCCACGTTGTCGGAAAAATTGCTACAGAATCGGGCGATCGCCGAGAAAAATACACGAGAGATATTCGAGAAGTACGTGAGAAAGCAGGAGGAGGGAAATGCCTCGGATGAGGAGAGCAGTGACAGCGGTACCGACGACGAGGACGATGACGATGACGACGATGGCGACGATGACGAGGATAATGGCAAAAAGTCCAACTGCGAAGTCAGCGACGTTGTACTCTCAGAGACGGACAACGACGACAACGACGACGCCACTGCCGCCGTCGCCGCCACCGCCGAAGATTCCGACGAGAAGCGAGCCGACGACGGATCCTCGAGAATTTTAGAAACGATAACCGAGAGTGCACGAATAACGGCAGACTCGGACCTCGAGGAACAAGCCACAAGGACGAACGTCGAGGATCCAACGAGCGAGAACAATGCTACTTCGACCGGCAAGGACATTATCGAGGTGTCAGCGAATTCACCGAATCAAAGAGAGGAAACGTTGGCCACTAACGAACCGATGGAAATCGAAGGTTTGTTGAACTTTTTGCAAAAACTCGCGTTCGCCACGGGCTCCACGGAACAATTCCTCTAACGGGACAAGCTTATTTTGTTCCACCCGACTTGGAAGTCATTCTTTTTTTAAGCATTCATCCTTATTTTTTTAAGTGAATACTTCTTATGCGACAACGGATAGGCGTTACGAATCGCGTGTGTTAAACCGGGCCAGAGAATGGAGAAATAGATGAGATGAAGAGCGAGAGAGACTGATGTGTGAGCGAGAGGGTAATAGGCCATCCGTAGTATACCCGGGTATACGTGCATCAGTACGTATAGGACAGAAGCGCGCATGCGCGCCATTCTATCCGTTGTATGTGTGAGTCTATACTGCATCTTTGTGCCTCGCGTCGAATTCAAGATTTAATTTCGTGTCTATATATATATATGTTATATATGCTAGAGTGTTAACATTTTATTCGTTCTTTCTAAGTTTATGTGCTATTGTGTGGATAAAAACCCTAGTGGTTTGATATACGGTGTAAATGAAAAACATTGGGAAAATCGAAAGTGTGGTTAGACATGGCTGATGAGCGCGGAACTGATGGGCGATCAACAAACGTTACATTCAATGAAGGTATGTGTTCTTTATATTACATTCGATTATACGTTTATTTTCAATCACAATTTCAACAAAAATAATTACTATTTCCAAAATAATCAACATTGCAAAAAACAAAAGAAAAAAATCCAAGCCGTACAGCGAATGTAAGTAGAAATGCTCTTGTTGCTAGTAAAGGCTGTTGATAGTTTTCATTACGGATAAGAGTTAGCTTCAAATAATGATATTATTTTAATCCGAAGGCCTCCGCAGGCCCTTCGCAGATATCAAAGGTAAAAACAGAATCAGTAAAAAAAAAGTGTGCTGCGGAGGACCATGAAGGTGCTGCAGAGACCTTTGAAAAAGAACAACCAACATAATAACAATTCAAATAATACGAATTCAACAAAATAATAATAAAAAAAAATACAAAAAAAATTAATGTATACTATACGGTTGCTTGTCTATTATCTAATTTTAATTTCAATTGATTCAACATTCTTTTCAGTTTCATCCGAAACTCCTCTATCTGGAATGAAAAAAAGAAGGAAAACGAGTGCAGAATATCAGCGTGACTACAGAGCTCGTAGGGTTCCCGGTGATGCGGAGCAACAACGGAAAAAAATTGCTGTGGAGTATCAACGGAGGTATCGGGCTCAAAAAAAATTGGAAACCGAGAAAATCCGGCTCGAAAATGTGATTCGAATGAGTCACAATGCTACTCGTCAGCGACGGTTTAGAGCTCGTAAAAAAGCAGAGAAACAAATTAAGTATATTCTACAGTAACCTGTCTATCATGCAATGATTTACCAAAAATAATATAAATGAAAGTGGTTAATGCAGTCTCGAATAAGAAAACAAAGAATGTATGACAATTTTCCACTTACAAATAAATCTATTTATTTGTACAAATAATATTGATTTATTATTTGTACAAATAAAAGTGATTTAATTTCTACATGCGTATTAATGCCTACTTTCTTGCTAGCCCTATTAGTTCATTCGCTCACTCTTCCCCGCCTCCCCCCCCCGGCTCACCCTTTTTATCTACAGAAGTAATTTGTTACGTCAGTGGATTGCAAATAAGTATTCACGCCCGGCACGCGTAAGCTACACACACCGTTTTTATTTTTATAATTTCATTTCATTTTTTAATTAATTTTTTTTGGATTTCATTATTTTTATTTATTTTTCATCAATTAATCGCTTGTATCGTAAAGTCTAGCTAAGGTAGCGGGTCTGTATAACTTTGGAGCCCAAAAAGCAAGTCGATTGCTTCGGAAGGTCGGAGGTTTTATTTGGTCGAAAAATATTGACAAACAATGAAGTTATTACGTAATCGAAGTCTTGCGGTCGTCGTACTCCCTTTTGTACCAGCAGATAAAACAATTAAAGAAACTCAAATGTGAAAAACTATCCTAGATCGAATCTAACTAATTGCTTAAAGTCGACTTGGCGCTTAAAACCGAACAAAATTCAGATTAAAAAAGTATAGCTATAAAATGGATCCAATATCTCGAATCAGAGCAATTTCCTATTATATTGAACTGTATCACGGTTTACATACAGGTCTGGAAACTCCGGCGTTTTTAAGAGTTGCCTCACCGTTTGTGAGGCATAAACTTAGTTCCTCATCTATCCGCTAGGAGCGCCGTCGCGTAGGGGTCTCGTAGATATAGATATACAGCAATAGATCACTGCCTCTAAGTCTTTGAAACATATTTCCGTGTTCCCTTGTAGTGTCGAAAGAATGTAAACGGTCCATTTAATTCAAACAATGCCTAAAGCGTGCATCGTACCGAACTGTCAGAAAAGTTTCAAAAATGATGGGGGAAAGCGTTGTGTTCAAAGTTACGCAGGACAAAGGATTGCATCGAAAATAGGAAGTCGCAATTCCGCGGATTCAAGTGCTAAGAACGTCGCAACACATTTGCACTAGAATAAATTATATTTTACTGTCTCAAGAGCTCTCATTTGATATTTACAGGTTCCATTAATGAACAAACTTGAGGACTTCCGCTGATTACAAATAGTTGTCGTTCTCGCTGTAGGATCAGTAGGGGAAAAACCCGAATCATTTTCCAATCATATTGTTCTAGAATATATTCTTTATTCCGAAAAATCTCCACCATTGCACAGCTGTTCGGACCTGCTTTCGAATAGCTCACCCCAAGGTAGGAGCGCTTCAGGTGGCACAAGCGGGAACTACCACTTTGCGTCATCTGAGTCACTCCCCACTCCACAAGTTTCCTAACCTGTATGTAAGACCGTGGATTGTATACATAACGAAAAGACACAAAAAAATAGCATAGTATATATTGGAACCCTGTAAGCTCAGCGTTTTTATTATCTATTTAAGACAAGCAATGTTACTCAGTACATTCGTTATAATGTCCGTTAATATTATGTTTTCATATAAGCATTAAAATGTATGTATTGGCCACCATGCCGCCTTTGTAATAGGTGTACACACCTCTGCACAAATAAATAAATAATAATAACAATGAAGTTATTATTTGAAGCAACTCGGGTCATCCGAAGTGAAAAATTTAAAAAAAAAACGTACTTTCAGTGTAATGAAAAAATCTTTCATATGATCGGATATTTTTTTTTTTAATTTGAAAAATTACGAAGACGGCAAGCTGTAAAAGAGTGAATTTTCGACCATTATGCATGCACATCCACACGTTTGCGTATTTTTACAGCAAACCCTGCCGCGGGCAATGTCAAAGACGCGTCTTTCAAATTTTAGAATCTTCATCCGAAGCTCAGAGCCCAACGGAGCAAACTTGCGAACGCGTCGACGATGAGCTATCGTCGGATGCGAGGCGGGAGGAGGATGCAACGAGCGAGAACAACAACGATCTCAAGACCAGCGAGACGATGACGGAAGATCGGACAGGCGCTCCCGACGAATCGGAGGAAGTTTTGATCGAGAACGAAACAACGAAAAACGAAGGTTCGTGTTGTCGAATTTTTCCAGAAGGTTGCGAGGTCGACGAGGCAGAGATAGTCGGACGGAGAGGGACAGGGAGGAGAAAATGAAAAAAAATCGCGTTCCGAACGGACAAAAAGTTAATTGGGGAAAATTCGCCATCCAGAGCGTCGATCGATTCTTGCATCGATGATGCGCGGGCGTGTGTACGTGTGTGTGTTTTATCGTAAGTTGCACCCAACTGGTTAACGATAGGCGAAACAATACGCGAAGCTGATAAAGAAGAGCGGATAAAAAACGCGATCAATTTTTCAGGAAAATTATATACATATATACGCAACCATTACAATCTTAAAATAGTCCAATAGTAGAAGGAACAGCATTGTGAAGTGTTGTCAGTGTAACGAACTTATCAATATTTTGTAGATCCCACTATATTTTCAAAACTAGCTTTTATCTTGCGAGACAAAAGTCGAGTTTACGAACTTATCAATATTTTTTATTGGGATGTTGAACATGTTGTCGCTGTTTTTTTTTCGTGAAAATTAATGCTTCATGTAAAAAAATCATTCTTAATACTTTCAAACCTTTCGAAGCCGTTGTGTGATCAACGCCTAATGATTCTGAAAGTTCAGCTAGCGTCTGGCATGAGTCTTCGTGAAGTAATGTCTGCAATTCAACGCATCAAAATCATTATTTTGGAGCGTCTAAACAAATCTCTGCATGTTGTTACCGACAGAGCATGGTCGCCGTAAGTCTCAACAAGAATTATGGGTGCTTCAGCTGCAGATTTTTTTAAATGAAGTAGTGTAGTAGAATTGCCTGCAAATACTCTTTTTACACTATGGAAAAAAAAGTTGTTTACACTTCCGCGAAATGACACTGAATTTCAAGCTTGCTTATAGTACTTCTTCATAGATGCGTTACCATGTTAAACTACACGCATGCCGTTCTGGTTACGCCATCTGTTGGAAAACAGCGAGAACTTATTCATCGTCCTAATAGACCCTATTATTTAAAAAACTATAACATTCATTTTGTGAAGTAAAAGTCGACTGCCCGATACTTTTGACTATGACTACATATACGTTACACGCATCAGCCGTTTTCAACGGGTTGCACCTAGCTCATGGCCCCGAAAAAGAAGAACTTCCGTGATTTTTTTTTGAAAATATGTGCAGATTTTCTATTTTTTTGTTACATTGAAGAGTATGGTTTTGGGTATCTTTTACGATCTTTGGTATCGAAAAATATTTATAAATGTGGTAGATACAATAGTTTGGGCAGAGCGCTGCTGTTTGAGAAACGTTCTTCACGGTGACCACTGCTTCACGGAAACAAATCATGCAAAATGAATTTCAAAAAAAACAAACGCATTTCGTTTTTGCATGAAAGTGTCAAGTGCCTGCACGAAGGTGTTGGCAAAATACTGATTTTTGAAAAAATGGCCGCACTCCAAAGTGAAAGTATCAATTTTCGGTGAAAAAACGCTCTACTTTCGTTGATAAAAAAAAAACTGCAACGAAAACAAAATTCCTTCGTTGAAACACTGCTTTTTTCTATGTAAAAGAGGCTTGTAAAAATTGACGTTTATCGGTGCCCATAATTCCCCCAATTTTGAACGGATCTACTTGAAATTGCTGAGAAATATTTTTGACATGTTATATATTGATGTGTCATTATAACTTAAGCCCAAACAGTTTAAACTAATTCATTTCGTTAGAACTAGTTTTTCCTAGTTAAGACGAGCTTTAACTAACCTTGGAACATATTTATGGGTAAATTCTCGTTTTTACTAGAAAAAATTGGTTGTAACGAAGGTCGTAAAAGGTAACAATCGACTATGTTTAGAACAGATCCCTTTTGATTTGTCTGAAATTTGAATACGTTATTGTTTCCTTCTAAAAACGCTTGTGTAGTTTTTTTATGTGACGGGATCATTTTTTTTCAAATGCCTATAACTTTCTAAAAGATTGACCAAATATTTTTTTCTTAATCTTTTATTTTGCAATGTACTTAATGAAAAAAATATTCAGTCATCTCCGAGATAATTTTTCAGTTTTTTGACCACGAAACATGATTTTATCGAAGCTCGACATTTTCTATTTTTGATTTGATAAAAAAAAAATATGATCAATTTAGCGTTCTTTGTCGCAACACCCATCTTGGCAAGTTTTTCTTTCTACTTTTTTCTAAAATGGAATACTTACATTTTTTTTCAAAGTGTAGAAGTCTCCTATGATTCAATAATGTCAATTGATAAATTCTATGGTTTAAAAAAAATCAATGTGCTTTTTTATTTAGTTTTGCTCAGAAATAGCAAAAGTGATATTTGAATTTGCCGCTGAAATGTTATGACTACTTACCTGCCATCTCTTGACTTAATTTTAAATTAAATTCTCGAACGATCAAACTCGTTTCACAATGGTCGTGTTCGTTGGGTCTCGTCATTTTGATACGAACAAGTGCGTATGCGCATAATGATGCACAATTGATGATGCACTCGTTTCATTGCGCAGTTGCGCGTTGCGCATCATTATGCGCATGCGCACTTGTTCGTATCAAAATGACGAGATCCAACGAACCGACCAATAATGTGTCGGTGTGGGATGTCCTACGCATGCGCGTTAACGGCGTATCGTGGAACAGGCTTTGGTCGTGTTCGTTGGCTCTCATCATTTTGATACGAACTAGTGCGGATGCGCATAATGATGCGCAACGCGCAAATGCGCTGTGAAACGTGTGATTCGTTTTGCGCATAACTCGTTTCCTTGCGCAGTTGCGCATCATTATGCGCCTGCGCACTTGTTCGTATCAAAATGATAAGACCCAACGAACACGACCTTTATCAGGGAGGTAGAGTGGGAGGAGTCCGGTCTCTTATGGAGAGGCTACAAAAATGTGGTGAAACAGGGATGGCGCCACTATTGCTAAGACCTCGAGAAGTGAGCTGCGTGTGACAGAGACGGAACAAGTAAATAATGAGAAGTGAGCTGTGCATGAGGCAGAATGATACTTGAGAAGTAGGCTGCGTGCGAGAGAGATACAAAATGATATATACCCAGATCGCGCGCAAAAGTTATCCCCTCTCGGGGTACGGGTGACGTCACCCGACGGAACGCGCGAGGCTTTTAGATGATTTCAATGCTTATTTAGCTTTTGATTCTCTGCGTTATTAATGTACACAAAAAAATGTATCGCGCACTCTGATCGCTTATTTTTTTAGTCTATACGTTAATTTAAATATAATAATAGTCCAAATTACAACTTCTAAAAAATTGCAACTTCTAAAAAATTACAACTTCTAAAAAATCTTCTAAAAAATTGTTTGCGCTTTACTCACACCCGTCCTTATGCCAAATAAATTGTAATTCATAAAAGTAAGCGGAAATATATTTATATTCGCATTATTATATTCTTTCTCATATACTATCACCAAGCGATAAAGCATTATCCCCAAAAACAAGCCAATCATCCATCCGACCGCGAATCGTAACTTACGAGAATGAATATAATAATACGACTATAAATATATTTCCGCCTACTTTTACGAATTACAATTTATTTGGCATAGGGACGGGTGTGAGTAAAGCGCAAACAATTTTTTAGAAGATAAATAAGTTGTAATTTAGATTTATTATCACATTTAAATTAACGTACAAACTAATAAAATAAGCGGTCGGAGTGCGCGATACATTTTTCGACACTAAAAGATAACTAATTAAAATAATAATGACGACTAATAAAAATAACTAATCAAACAAGAATTAATAGTAATAATAATTTAAAAAAAAAGCACTGAGCGCAGGGAATGATCCCGCGCCCCTGCGGACCGAAGCCAGGAACGCTACCAACGGGACCATCTCATCGCTTGTAGAATATGCACTTTCTGGTACTGACGATTCGCGGCCGGATGGTTGATTGGCTTGTTTTTGGGGATAATGCTTTATCGCTTGATGAAAGTATGATAATTAATATAATAATACGAATATAAATATATTTCCGCTTACTTTTATGAATTATAATTTATTTGGCATAAAGACGGGTGTGAGTAAAGCGTAAACAATTCTTCAGAAGATAAATAAGTTGTAATTTGGATTTATTATTATATTTAAATTAACGTATAAACCAAAAAAATAAGCGATCAGAGTGCGCGATACATTTTTTTGTATACATTAATAACGCAGAGAATCAAGAGCTAAATAAGCATCGAAATCATCTAAAAGCCTCGCGCGTTCCGTCGGGTGACGTCACGCGCGAGTCGTGCTCAGATTGCTTTTTCCCAGCCCCCTGACACTGGTAGTTAAATGCTGTTCGCAAAATGTCCTTGCCGCACTGTGGCGCTAGTAGTCGTGTGACAGGCATGCATATATATGTATGTTGCGCCGGTGTTTCGAATATCTTACATGAATGAAAGTCTATTGATATATTTGGAATGATTTTCCGTTCTAATGATTGTCCATTTGAACACAATAAATAATGTCGCCATAACGATAACAGGCGAAAGCCACGAAAGTATCGAATCAGTTCAGCTCATCCGAGTATTTAGAGCCGAAGGCTCTCACACAACAGCCAACGCTAGGTAGTGGCGATTTCAAGAACTAAAATGCCGGGACAAAACGCGTTTTCGTTTATCGTATAGGAATAGTAGGCCAGTGTCAGGGGGCTGCTTTTTCCCTCGAAGCCTTCGTTTCGGCTTGGCCGCACATGAACGAGCTCGGCGTCCATGCATTGGTGAAGCTGCCGAAGGCGCGGTCGGGAAACTTCGGCGCGCTCGGCTCTTTCCGAAGATGTCCGAGCGTCGCTCGCTCACGGACACGCGCTACTATGATTGTGTGTTGGGCACGTAAGAGCCTAGAGAGGGGGTAACTTTTGCGCGCGATCTGGCTGCACTGCTCTTTCTATCAAAATTCAATATACACGCCGAACTTGCTGGGATGCGTATTCGATCTTCTTCCATCTCTCTTACACGACATCGATACTCAGCTTACTTCTCGAGGTCTTAGAGATGGTGGCGCCATCCCTGTTTGACCACATTTTTGTAGCCACTTCGAAATGCACAGATTGGCCTCCTCCCACTCTAGCCTCCATGAAGCTTTATAAAGGTGTCGACTTCCATTTTTGTTTTACACTTTCGAAGGTTATATGTTTGTCTCGCGACACCAGTTTTTATCGAGATTCTCATGTGGAATGTTTTTTCATGTCGTTATACAGCATGAAGTGGAAAAGATATTTTGATCGTTGTTGTAATCCGTTTGATTTGAAGAAGCATGTCAAACGGAAAGGCTTGCGACGACCAACTGTCCGTATTGAAAAAACGTTCGGGTTAAATCATTTTTATTTGTTGTGCACTACCTGCAGACGAAAAGTCTCGTCGATAGTTGACCAACAAATTCATGAAAATCTTCGAAAAAAATATGAAAATATTCCTGACACTAGTAAGAACAATATTGGGGATGACGATGATAACGGTGACGCTGACGGTACAGACCTTCAACGATCTTTCGGTAAAAAATTCTATGTTTGAAAATGTTTGTAGCTTCTTTTAAAAATAAATGTATGTAAATTATTAAAACGCAACTGGTGTGCTGGTCTAGTGGTTAGTGCTCTTGCTTCTGAACCAGTACATCACGAGGTCGCAGGTTCGAATCGCAGTCTCTTAGTCTCGAAGAAAAATAAATACGGGCGTCACGTAGCTCCATTTCCACATGGATGTCACGCAAACGGACCTGCACATATGTGTATGACTGTAGCCTGTGATTTATTTGTCGACAAAACGCCACTAGCTCTGAAAGTGGAAAGCGAACTTGGGACTGGCTGTATCGGTATAGGTTTTTCGCAGTTTCCCTATACCCATGGCAGAAATTTCATGGTGAATGCGATACAGAGGAGGAAGTCGGAGGAGGAGGCTGTGCCCGCAAGGTGGGGATGTGAAGTGGAATATGACGGAGAATGTAATAAGGGCAAGAACCCTGTATACATGGAAGCTACAATAAGAAAAAAAAATGATTTAAACGCCGCTGAAATAAATAAATTCATTATTAATTACTTTTAAACAAATCATTGAATACTTACTTCATTGCCGTTGAAATAATCCTTTAAAAATTACGAAATATCATTGGACAACTCTTTAAATGGGAAAACTTTTTAAATATACAGAGTATTGAATGTCATAGAATTAAACATTTAAAATTATTTCATTGTAGGAAAAAGCTGAATTTTGAAAAAATGAAGAATTAAAGTTTTCCAATTTAGAGGAAAAAATAGAACGAAAAATCTTGCCACGATGGGTCTTGCGGGAAAAGAACGCTGAATTTATAATATTTGTTACAAAAAAAATAGTTAAAAAAAATGTCGGACTTCGAACAATTCGTGTTTTAGAAAAAAGTAGAAAATTATATCGAAGATGACTGAATACTTTTCAAATATTATTTTTCATAAAGTACACAAAGTACAAAAAAGATCTTATTTGGCAAAATTTTCAAAAAGTTATGAGCATTGGCCCAATGGCGTCGATTTTTTCAAAAATTCACCACATATTTTCGATCACGCAAAAAAAATGCACCCAAGCGGTTTTAGAAGGACACAATAACATATTTACACTTCAGCCAAATCAAAAGGGGTCGGATCTAAAAGTAGTTTATTTGGCGTGGAATGTCCCATATATATATAAAAAAAATTTAAGGCTTTTTTCAAACATCTGTAATTTGCGTAACAATAATCATATCCTGATATTTCCTAAATAATGAACAAAGTTTACCAAAGCCGTGCGGTTGGGCTTTGAGGATTTATAACGTTTTTCCGTGTAATCTGAATAGAGAAAACATAGAGCGCAACCACTTAAAATCGAGTTGAAAAACTCAAATTTTCAGCGCTGAATTTTTGTATGATGTTCGACGGTATAAGAGTTTTCTTCATTTTAATATATATCCTATCATATTATATTTATGTAACATCAGTGATAGAAATGAGGAAGATTAGATTACATTCATTCTTGCTCTAGACCAAAGTCCTGCTCTGGCACTCTACCTTCATGCACCACGCTGTACGGTGAAAGAGCATGAAACAAAAAATAAAAAAAGGAGATTCGATACAGCATAAGAAAAATGAGTCTCTATGAACATAATAAAAACAATAACCACTCAGAAATAAGATTATAATCGCAATAAAAGAAAAGGAAAAAACACTAATTAAGTGACGCAAGTAAGCAAAAGTCGCCTATATTCCAGGAATTAAAGATTACACTCCCAATGGGATAGAGAGAGAGAGAGAGTAATTTATTTCGTACTCTGGAGCGTATGCGCCCTAAGAGTACCGTGCAAGTTTTCGTACAGACTGCATATGCATATTCTTAGCCCTATATTAGCTTATATAGACTACATAATATTAAAAAATAGCTAACAAAAAATAAAATAAAAAAAAACAAGATAGGATAACTCATTAATAATAATATAGAAAACATTAAAGTTAAAATTAAAATTACGATTTAAAATCGAAAGTTTGGCTACGTTGGAATCAGCTCATAGATTCGTTCAATACTAACCGGCTTAAGGTACGCTTAAACATGAGACGACTTTTACAGGCTCTGATATAAGGGTGTAGAGTGTTCCAGAGGTAACATGAGGTGGTGCAGAAAGACCTAAGATAGTAGTTCGTCCTACAGTTTGGTATGATAAAGTCACTGCTCCTCGGTGGCCGCCGAAGACTATGTAATGGAGAGAGAGAGAGAGAGAGAGAGAGAGAGAGAGAGAGAGAGAGAGAGAGAGAACGAGCATGAGCAAAAGCGTAAAAATGAAGAAACTCTTCGATCTATGAACTTAACAAGAGGACAAGAATTTGCCAAGAGGACACTGCAAACTGATCTTTATGATGTTTATAGTAAATCCCTCTGAGGAGTCAGCGCCGGCGGCGGGAAACGAGAGCGTTACCGAGCCACCGAGAATATTGAGGATACGATCGTTCGCGAAGCCGCCGTCGTCCTGGGCGAGCAGTCAAGAATTGGACAATACGGAGAACACAAAGTTGGCGCCGCCAGCCGTGTTTCGTGAATCGGAAACGATCGACCTGTTGGACGACGATTCTATCACGTTAGACGAGTCGACGACCTCGAAGCTCTCCGAGGCGAGCCTCGTCCCGCGGCCACAGCAGCAGCAGCATCAGCAGCCGCATCAGCAGCAGCCCGCGCTGAACGGCTCGTCTCGCGTCTACGCCCCGTCGAAGCTCGTGAAAATCGTTCCCAAGGTGGGCTCGTCGCTGCCGAAGCAATTCGCTCTATTGCCAGGCGTCAAGATCGTCCCGGTGAACGGCCAAGCACCGCAACAGCGCAACGGCCAGCCGACGCAGCAGTCCGTCACTGCAAAACCCGCGGGAAAAACGGTGACGATAAACTTTCCGCGAAACGTTAAATTCACCGCAATCCCGCCGCCGAGCGCGCCAAATCCTGCGGTAAACGTGCGCGTTTGCTCGTTGGAAAAGGCCCAGCGCATCGAGTTGCGAGTCGCCAAGAATTTGCGAACTTTGCCCCCTGGCCAGTTGAAAGTTGTGAAATTGTCGGACAAGAGTGGCCTCGCCAGAGCCAACGGCGTGCCCGAGAACGCTCCACCGATACCCTTGCGACCGCGACCACCCCCCAATCCCACCCAAACCAACCAAACCAATCAAACCCTCCAGATACAACCGGTCAACAACATGCAAGGCCTCAGGTTACGCGTCACACCCAATACCCAAATCATCCAACAGTCCAAAGCCCAACAGCAGCAGATTCTACGCTTCAGCAACGGACAACTGATGAAGACATCCCCAGCGTCCATACGTCCCGTACAAGCTGGTGTCGCTGCTGTCGCTACACCCGTCGCCTCACAACCACGCGGCATCACCATTCACAATCCTCGCCTCGTGAGATTACCCGGCAACGCCCTGGCCGGCGCCACCGTCGCTCGTCGCACCGAGTCCGGACAATTGCGCGTCGAGAGAGTCGAAAATAATGCAAATTCACGATCACAGAGACTCGTCAACGGTGGCAACCTCAATAACGCACCGAGGAACCCAGGGGGCAGGCCAACGGTAACGACGATCCCGAGACCACCACGGGAACAACGTACCAATCCCCTTCACAAGTCACGCACCGCTCGATAAGACTGGTATAGTGCGATATTCATATATATATATATATATATATATATATATATATATATATATATATATATATATATATATATATATATATATATATATATATATATATATATATATATATATATATATATATATATATATATATATATATATATATATATATATATATATATACATGTATGTATGTATGTATGTATATACCGTTGAAAAAACAACGCGCGGAAAAGAAACAAACTAACGAAAATGATTAATCTAGTGTCTATAATTACGACGATACCACGATGACAATGGAGCGAGTGGGAGAAAGAGAGGGCGACAGACATCGAGTGTGATATATAAAATACTTGGATCAGCTGTGAGAGAGGATACACGAGATAATTTCCAGCTGTTTATTTTAAACGAAAGAAATATAGTTTTAGCATATAGGCGGTAAAAAAATTGAGGTATATATATGCATAATATACATGCATATGTGTATGTGTGTGTGTGTGTGTATTATAAATATGTTATATATATATTCCAGCTCAACTCGGGCAACTATTACCCTCACCATCGTTGATTGAAGATTTTAATAGTAAAAAACCTCACTCCAGTGTCAAACACCTTTTTTTTTTAATTTTTTTCCCCCAGCCTTTGGCGTTCTGCAGCTGCGAAGAAAATTTACACACGTGTTAGGCCTGTTTTGCGCATTTTTCACCAAAACTCAACTTGCTTTTCCGATATTTGCTATTATCGTTCGCGAAGTTACGATTTTGAGGACGATTATTCGATAGTTGGAAGTTAGGCGGGTACGTTTTCGGTTTTGTGAGTGAAAAAAAAACTTCACGAATATGGGTGGAGATGAAATTGAATTCGTGTGGGATGCATGTGTACCGAAAAACTATTCTGACTTCCAAACTGTCGAATAATCGACGAAATGTCACGAAAATAAAATAGTGAATATCGGAAGCACGAGTCGAGTTTTGGGAGAAAGGCACAAAGCAGGTTGAATTATTATTTTATGATAATAGAATTATTTTATATTATTTTAGTTATGTAAATTTTGGGTCAGGATTGACAAAACGGCTTGAGTGGAAGTTCCGATTTTTCGCAGCCGCAGTAGCTTTTCCGCGACTGGAGAATCAACTATGGAGAGGGAAATAGTTGTCTGAGTAGAGCTGGAATACCCCATATATACAGTACCGGCCAAAAGTTTTTGATCACTGAATAATTGCACAAATAGAATAATATAATTCATTTTATAGAGCTATGTAATGTCTTCGTAAAATGAGATATAAAATTAATTATTTTATTCTAATATAATTTTGCAATTATCCAAAGCGTTCGAAAACTTTCGATCGGTAATATATATGTGTATATATATATATATATATATATATTGGAGCAATATAAGCATTGTAAAAAGTAGTTTTGGAAAAATTGAAATCCACCGCGCGCAAAAGAGCGGATAGCGTTGATATTAGTTCGAAACGAGTCCATCAGTGGGCGTTTCGAGCATCCCTTCTAATATCATTTTCGTCAATGCGAAATTTGTATTTTGAAGATTCTCGACAATGTCGAAGTGATCGGTGTCGTTGCGTAGCAACGCAAACTCAACGTTGTCCACGAATTCAACGAGTTTCTGAAAAGAAAAATCAACGAAAACGGAACAATAAAAAAACTGAACAACATTGAACGACTGTGTCGATCCATTGAACGAGTTGAGAAAAGAACAAAAAAAAAACACGTATTAATGATAATGAGAATAGTGGCGATTGGCGCGGTGTGCGTTCGAGATGATCCTCGATAAGGCGAAATTTTGTATTTTTGATACCTGAGCGTAGAGTCTCGATTCCTGTATGAATTTCGGGGCGTCGCACTCGCCCACCGTGACGATTAGCTTGATATCTCGCAGCGGCTCGTTACCCGAGGTCTCCGATTTTACGAAACTGAAGTTTTCGATCTCCGTGCTGGAATTGTATTTCTTTTTTAGGAGGCACGAGCCTTGCGCCGATCAATGTCGAGGCTACTTCTCTTTTTAAGGAGACTAGACTAATGAAAATTCAACTTCGGCCGGTAAGACCCGGTGCATCGTTTTGAACGTAAAAAAAAACATTCAAGTCGAAGCAATTCAGCACAGTTTGTTATGAAAAATCGTGAATTCGATATCAGCATGTTTATAATATTGTAATTATATTGTAATATTATATGTTAAATTTATCGTTATATGATATAATTTATCAATAATTATATGTAGTGTATATAATTATATCTTGGTGTAAACACCCTTGAGGGGTATACCTGGAATAAAAAAAACTACATATGATTAATCAATAATTATGATACTATAATTACAATCATGTGATATATATTACAAGTATAATTATATTATAATATTATAATTTGATATTACCAAATTATAATTACGATTCGATTAATATAATTTTATCGTCACAAACGTTATTTATTATTACTTTCGTAATAGATTATAATTATATTTAACAATCGTCTAAAAAAACGTGTTCACTGCGTTTCGTGAGGATAAAATTCCATCTCAACTCGCGACTCTTCGTAAGAAACTGTGTTGACCTGAATTTTAATATTTTTTTTATTTCGATTTTTCAAACGATGTTAAAAAACATGCAAAAACGAGGTTGAAGTCTCATCGGAAGTTTCTTCTAAAAAAAAAACTATCAGTATCCTCCGACACTATGATGCTTGAAAAAAATCTCAAGGCAAGGATCTCGAGTTCCTTTACGTGATCGTCTTTATTTTTTCTTTTTTTTTTTTCTTTAAGTTTTGATAAATCGCGTTTTGTACAACTTTTAAAAAACGAGTATACGATTTTTTGTAACGCAACTATACGACGACGAGAAAATTATGGAATTTTTTACGACGTTTTTTTTTTTTCTTTCGAAAAAGCGAAAAAGAGTGAGAAGTCGAAGTTTCGTTTTATCGATAGTGGCGAGTGAGCGACGAGAACAATTTAGAACAAAAAGTTGCAAAGAACGTGGCAGTTTGCACGAGGAACTCACGGGCTGAGTTTGAGGGCCTCGTTGTAGCTCGTAGCGAGCAGAGGTTCGAGATTGTAAATTCCAGCGATGAGAACAACGGCCTGGACGAGTTTCAAGCAACCGTTGCTTCCGGCGGTATCGAGCCAGACCTTGTCGTGAAGGAGACTCGCCGCCATGTGCGCCCCGACGCTGTGCCCAGCTATCCAAACGCACCTTGAAACGTCAAGGATATCACGTCCTCCATACAACGCGCACTCGTTAAGGCCTTAGGCCACTCCAGAGGTCGAAAAAATTGAATTTTGGGGATTATTTTTTCGGAAAAACTACGAAATTAATCGAGATTACGAAAAAGGGTGTTTATCGTACATATCAGTGTGTACAATAATTTTTTTTAAGCGATTAATTTCAAAATGGCCGCTGTGCAGCGTTACCTCAAAACCATTTTTAAGTTGGTTGGGAACACAACTCACAAGGAACATCCCTCAGGTGACACCCTTCGATTTTGGTGAAATTTGGATATGTTATAAAGCACCGAAAAGTACGCGATACGGATTTTTTTTTATCGGCGGAAAAACGGCTTTAAGGGGCGAAACGAACCCTCGAAAAAAGGGGTGTTTTTTCGTCGATAACGTTATCGTTCTCATCTCCAATGTACAGTGCACAAAAAAAAGAAACATTGTTGCAATTTGAATTTTTTAAATATCTCAAAAACGAAAAACGTTCCCATTTTTTAGGGTGCGTTTCAGCGGGTAAAACCGTTTTTCCGCCGATTAAAGAAAATACGTATCGCTTACTTTTCGGTCCTTTATATCCAAATTTCAACAAAATCGAAGGCTGTCACCTGAGGGATGTTCCTTGTCGGACAATTTTCAACCGATTCACTTGAAATGTCGAATGTATCTTGAAAAATACATTGTAGGATTTTTTTTTATATTGCACAGTTCATTTGTCATTGACAATTATCTGACGATTTTTTAGGCAAATTTTTGGAAAGTGAAAAATTTCGTCGAATAATTGTTAATAACAAATGAACTGTGCAATATAAAAAAAAAATCCTACGTACTTCCATAGACAATGTATTTTTCAAGATATATTCAACATTTCAAGTGAATCGGTTGAAAATTGTCGGTTTTGTTTCCGGCCAAGTTAAAAAATGCAGTTTTGAGATAAACGCTGGGCAGCCGCCATTTTGAAATTAATCGCTTCAAAAAAATTATCGTATACAGTCACTGATGTGTATGATAAACACCCTTTTTTGTAATCTCGATTAATTTTGTGGTTTTTCTGAAAAAAAAAAATCCTCAAAAAGCCTATTTTTTCGGGCTCTAGAGTGGACTAACCCCCTTAAATTGCCGTTAATTTTACACCTTTATTTCTCCATTTATCGGATGACGGAAAGTATCCGACGGGAAAAACGAAAATCCCAATCGTGCGCCCGTGTGAAGCTGTACGAATCGTCGAAATTGCGGGAGGAGTGTACTATTTTTATCGAATTGTTGTTGGTTTTTTTTTTTTTCAATGCGATGCAACTATTCTCGGATAAATTCCTCCTGCAATTTTTCCGCTACGCCGAATACTTAGAAATCGTGTTTATAATATATTTGTATTATATTTATATCGCGAATTATACATGTATAGTGCTAAAAATATAAATGTACAATAAATATATTATGAAATTGGCATGTTCGCGAGATCGCACGTTCCACGATCACGCATTGGGATTTTTTCCACATGGGCGAATTGACGAGTGGGGAACAACGTCGCGATTCCCACTGTCCCGAAACGCGAACTCACCCTTTTACCCGCGTTGACACACTGGGCCATTTTCACCCGAACGAATTCGAAATAAAATACGTGCCCGAAATTGCAAGTTTTCAATAATTTTTCGCAGTTCAATTTTATACTTACCGAATTTCAATTGTGCAAACATATCGAGTAATGTTTAAAGTGTATCCTTGAATTTTTTAAATAAAAACCGACCGAAGGATTGTCAATGCAGGTGGATCAAGTACCATCTGGGTCAAATTGACCGAGTGTGTCAAAATCGTAGCCCAATATAAGTGTCGACGAAGGGTCAAAATGGAAATTCCATGTGATTGTTGAACAAAAAAAAACGCTAATTCGCCAAATACGATCGAACGAGCTCGAATGCCAAAAAAAATTGTATCGCTTAGCCCAAAATTATACGGCATAACTTTCCGGCAAACTATAAGCGTTAATAAATTTAAGCAAAATTAGAAGCGGAAAGAAATTGCAACAAAATTATAAGCGTTCATAAATTTGAGCAAATTTATAAGCGTTAATAAATTTGAGCAAAATTATAAGCGGTAAGAAATTTGAGCAAAATTATAAGCGGTAAGAAATTTGAGCAAAATTATAGGCGGTAAGAAATTTGAGCAAAATTATAAGCGGTAAGAAATTTAAGTAAAATTATAAGCGGTACTAAATTAGAGCAAAATTATAAGCGTTAATAAATCGATCAAAAAGCAAGCCGCGTCCTCAAAGTGCCCTCGAGAAAGCTAAACGCTTTTTGTTTCTTTTTTTTTTCGAATAATTTCCTCACCTGGATCCGACATCACGAGCTTGCTTGAGAATTTTATCCACCGCGGATTTTATCTGTGAGATTATATCACTCAGGGTGACTAAAAAAAATGAATAAAAATGTCCAGATTGACATCCACAATAGTCGGGTATGTATTTATAATTTTATGGTGTTGAAGTCTGCATCTTTGGAACACAACATTTTTTTTCATCATTTTTCATTTCTTTATTCCTATCACGATCCAGCCTTTTTTGGAAATTGAGGTTGAAAATCGATTTTTTCATCATTTTTCATTTCTTTATTCCTATCACGATCCAGCCTTTTTTGGAAATTGAGGTTGAAAACAAAAAAAAAATAATTTTCGTTGCGTTCCTACGATGCAAACTTCGTCATCAAATTTTTATATATGCCTGAGCATTATTGTAGATTTTGATCCGTGATTTTCAATTTTCATACTTTTCTTGACTTTTTACATTTTAGTTCGATTTTATTTCAATTAGAAAATTTGTGATGTATATTTATTTCAATTGAATTAATATCAGTTCAAACAAATGTGTAATTTATTTTTCTTCGGACTAATTGAATTCTAGTGTAAATAAATTAATATCTCTACTTTTAATCCATATATACAAAAGAATAATATTCACCAGTTGGGCACAAATCGTACCCGACGTTGTAGACTTTAATTCCATTCGACACGAGGCTCTCGACGTGAAACCCAATGAGCTCTTTGCTCAATTCTTGCCAATATCCACCGTGTATATATATAAAAATCGGCGCATCTGCATTATTCGCAAAAAAAAAAACGAAAAATATTAAAAACACGAGATTTCAAACGTATTAGATAGAGCAAGGGAAAAAACTGTTTAAAAAGCTGCCTAAACTAGAATTTTTTACCATTTGGTAAATCGTTGCCGTACACGTCGTATTTCGCCCGGTAACCAGGTCCGTAGGGAATATCGAGCTCGCAACTCACCGACGATCGAGCTTTGTTCGTAACTGGTATGAAAAAAAAAATCAATTTTATAAAAACAAATATTCTTTTTTTTCTGGATTAAGTAATCGTCGAAGTTGCAAGGGTAAATTCGAATAAAAACGACAATATTGATTATTATCAATATTGTCGTTTATAAATAATATGAATATCAAAAATAATAGTAATAATAGCAACAACAATCATAATAACTATAACAATGGTAATAGTTACAATAATAATAATAAATCCATCATTATAGAGAATGAAAAATGCTATACATTTTTTCCTTGGAAAAAAAAGGTTCAATATTTTTATACGTGCTCTGACGAATTTATATATGACAAAAATAATATTTATAAAAAACCCAAACGAACTCCATTATCATAAATGTGAAAAATGATCAAAATCTTACTTTTTTTGCCTGTTTGGATAAAATTGAGGAGAACTTCCGTTCCAGTGGCTCTCTTGCACCACGCGCTTGGCGAGTACGCTTTTTCGTGTTCCTTAATCGGTTTTTTTTTTCATAATTTTTGGGACAAATTTAGTCATGCATGGTGATAAGAGAATAATTGATGGCAATTTTAGAGATTGCATTCACTTACCGGGTCGATCGACATCCTCGACTCAATAATATTCCTGTTTTTTTTAATTCCTACTAAATGGAATAACTTTTTATTGCAATCTATACCTTGGTAACCGCGTAAAAGTGTTTGAAAAAAACTCAAAATTCACTTCCGCTCGAATACAAAAACTTTTGACGGAAATTGGAACTTTTCAATGAACGTATTTTCAAGGTTTATTCAAATATATATGTCAAATGGTACGTGTAATGAGAAAAGCCGAGAACATATGGAATAACTCTTTGTCTCGAGTAATACGACCCTTATTGGATATTTTTGTACGAGAGTCTCGATTGGTAACACGTTCACTGTGTTATCGGAAGAGTTAATCGCGTTGGAACATCAACTCGTTAATTTGTGGGTCACGAAATATTATGTTTATTCATCAATATTTGTACAATTATAAAGAATGATATATATAAATTTATTTATTTGTTAACGATTGCACAGACCGCAGACGCGTATACGAAATGCGAGAATAATATCAGAGCGATAAAAATGTCGCAATGCGTATGTAATGAGACATCTCGTTGCTCTCTCTGACACTCGTTTCAATGATAAATTCCTTCATGAAGCGAAAGCGCTCCGAGAAGTGGATGACCTTCGTCGGAACAGAATCCACAAAGTCGTGCAAAAAGGAGTAAAAAGGTGTTGGGAGACGAAATGATATACCGACCGAGCAGCTGTCAGATGTTTTCGCGGTATTGAGATAGAATTCCGCGAAAATTTCTAAACATCAAGTACAAAATTTCACCACCGGGAGCGCTCCGACAACGAGGGACCGAGCGGTATAGTAATGCCAGAGCACAGGAAACCCGGCACCGTGGACACCAGATACAGGCTTCAATGACTACAATTAAAAGTAATACAAAACTTGCCTGCTTTTTCCTCTTGAAGTAGATTTTTTTTCACGTTAAAATTACGCAAAGAGGCCTCACAGTACTATCAAACTCGCGTTCGGTCTGTGTCGAGTGAAGCTAGCACCGCAAGCCTTCGCGCGATCGCAGCGCCATCCCTGTCGCCCTAATTTTTGTGAACGCTTCTTTCAAGGGACTATACCAGTGTGAACGCTGAAAGTTTGGGTGATTTTCGGGAATTTTTTCGGAAAAAAAGTACTCAATTAAATGTTTCGGAAAATTAAAAATATATTTGGCTATATTTGACCTATATTGAATAATTTTTTCATAGAAAAATATTGAGGTCCAAGCGACTTATGTGCTGCCTTCGGAGGCGCCAAAAAAAATTCCTTCATTGCTGAAATGATTCCGGCCGATTGAGTAGCTGAAACCGAAAAAGGAAAAAAGATCGTTAAACTGGAAGGTATTTCCTGTACAATGACGTAGGATTTTCGAAAAATATCAAAAGATAGGAAAATGGCGTGGTTATGAAAAAAAGTCTGTTTTCTTGCCTGTAAAATTGTCGTTTTTTTCAATGCCAAATCGTCAATTTATATCCAAGCGAAAATATGTCATTGTAGAGTGAATATATTCAAGAGTACTCAGTTCAAATTTCAAGTCAATCAGATAATTGCTCTTTCAGTCACAATATCAGCAAATTGAAAAAATCTCATTTCGAGAAAAACGCGTTTGAAGATTTAACTATCGATTATTGCAAGATAAAATGATAGAGATACGGCCTTGAAATTTTTACAGGATATTCTTGAAAGTATAAACTGTCAAAAAAGGCAAAAAACGATTTTTTGAAAATGTTACACTGGTATTGCCTCTTAAGGTTGTTATGGGGTTTAGCCGTCGGGGGTGAAGTACGCGGGGAGCGCCCTATGCTTAAGCACGGAGCCGATTGCCTGTTACCAACTGATAGCTTTCAAATAATCGTCATATTAAACGTACGTTTTCGAACTATTTTTCTACATCTATTTGTAAAAATATGCATTTTTGAACATTCGGTGATTACATTAAGTGTTTTCATTACTTTATATAATTATTTTCTATATTTCTTTCTTGCTCAATTTACGCGAAACCAATTGGCAATGTCGTAAATTGTAGTATATCATGATGCCCAGGTTGGCAGGAGTGTCGCGAAGTTAGAGACATATGCGCCCCGTGCGTAACCTCAAAATCGGCCCAAGAAGCTGTTAAAAATGAATATCAGACCGAGTAAAAAAAATTCCGCTGGAAAGACAAAATGTGTACTAAAGCAATCTATAAACTCGAAGAAATCAAAAACTTCAAAAATTTTCCGATATTCTAAAAAAAAATTTACGTATGAAAAAAAATCCACGTTATTGTGTATTTGCCTAGAAACGTCTATAAATGTATAATTTCTGAACATAGTTATAAAATTAACATTAAGTAATTATTACTAATTAAGAGAATAAGTACCAATAATGTTCCTTGTTAATTATCCTGACCGAGTAGTTTGAGGTTCCCGAGCATAATTACCGAATACCGATAAGATAGGTAGTTTTTTTTCATACGTAAATTTTTTTTTAGAATATCGGAAAATTTTTGAAGTTTTTGATTTCTTCGAGTTTATAGATTGCTTTAGTACACATTTTGTCTTTCCAGCGGAATTTTTTTTACTCGGTCTGATATTCATTTTTAACAGCTTCTTGGGCCGATTTTGAGGTTACGCACGGGGCGCATATGTCTCTAACTTCGCGACACTCCTGCCAACCTGGGCATCATGATATACTACAATTTACGACATTGCCAATTGGTTTCGCGTAAATTGAGCAAGAAAGAAATATAGAAAATAATTATATAAAGTAATGAAAACACTTAATGTAATCACCGAATGTTCAAAAATGCATATTTTTACAAATAGATGTAGAAAAATAGTTCGAAAACGTACGTTTAATATGACGATTATTTGAAAGCTATCAGTTGGTAACAGGCAATCGGCTCCGTGCTTAAGCATAGGGCGCTCCCCGCGTACTTCACCCCCGACGGCTAAACCCCATAACAACCTTAAGAGGCAATACCAGTGTAACATTTTCAAAAAATCGTTTTTTGCCTTTTTTGACAGTTTATACTTTCAAGAATATCCTGTAAAAATTTCAAGGCCGTATCTCTATCATTTTATCTTGCAATAATCGATAGTTAAATCTTCAAACGCGTTTTTCTCGAAATGAGATTTTTTCAATTTGCTGATATTGTAACTGAAAGAGCAATTATCCGATTGACTTGAAATTTGAACTGAGTACTCTTGAATATATTCACTCTACAATGACATATTTTCGCTTGGATATAAATTGACGATTTGTGACGTCTACGACGTTGCCATCATTGCACAGTCTAATATTTTGTGTGCTTGATTTTCGCACAAATTCGCTATCAAAAACTTTAATAATTTTATAACGGTACTGTGAATCCGCATTTTCACGGTACCGAGGGTTCGTCCGATAATTAGTCAAAACGTACCTCTTTTTTTAGCTCCGTGGTAACACTCACTTAGCAGATATTAATGATGTACTGAAAAATTATCGGGAGTGTTGCATAAGCGTCAGTAATTAGCCCACTAAATACGTCGAGTTACCGATTTTTTTTCTAAAAAACGGTACTGTGGATCGTATTCGAACTGCACAGGATGATGAGCAAAGAGGTTATAAAGGTGCAGAAAAAATGTCAGCTCGGTCGTAATGTGTTGACTTAACCCCATAACAACCTTAACGTTTCCCCATTAGAGTTTAGGCTTCTGTATCTATATATTAAATTATTTTGTATATGTGGTGTTTTGTGGTGCAAAAAAATTGAATAATTCGTAAAGGCTCAGTATAGTCTAGACGATAACATTGATGTTTTTCGAAATTGAATCTTGGATTGTAGCTACCGCTCCAACCTCCTTAACTTTTATTATAACACTGGGACGTAATTAAGGTTAAGGCGTTAGGCCACGGTGACGGGTATAAAATCATGTGCGAATTTAACCATTTTTTTTCGTATGAAAAAGTGATTCACTCATAAAATTAATTACACATCTATTTAGTATGAATATCAATTTAATTCGATTTCTGCCGCTTGGTGCGTGACGGCAAGAGGAAGTAGTGGTGCGACGAAGAGAGAAATAGCTCTTCTGTCCTTTTCCCTCTTGACCGCAACGCATGCGCCGTTTGCCCTAACTTAATTTACCGTACTGTCGTGTAAACTGCATAATATACGAAACCAATAAAAAAAATGTGTTGATTTAAAAAAAGATGACTACTTTCATCTAAAAAAAAACTGAAAACTTTTTGAATACATTAATTCATACCAGCACATATTACGACATTTACATCCTTTTTTCTCCAACGTCTCACAATACATCGTACTTCGAAATGTTTTTCGCACACGTACTGAGACTCTTTCAGTCCCGGAATAGCATCGAGCAATTTTTTGTATCGTTCGACGTTTTTGGGCACGCGAAATACGGAGCATTTCTGCTTACAATTGTTGTACCCCGTTTTACAATTGCGAACCGCGCAACCCTTAGCCATTTCGCATTTTTTTCGAAAACATTACCAAAGAAAATTCACACTTATGCGTAAAAACACGATAAAAAATGTATCACGGTAAATCGAGTAGAACCTTCTTAGTCCAGTCGAGATAGGTCTAACATTCAGTTAACCTGGAATTAATTCCGGGCTTCGATTTTCTTTTTTTATACTTGGGGGGGGGGGGGGTGGTTGGTAGTGTAAATCTCGTTTTTCGGGAAAATCCCCCTAGTGCGTTTGCCGCTATCTTGATTTAAAGAGGGATTTTTTTGTTTTTCGAATAACTCGCTTATTTTCAACCTTCGAGTGAAAATGATATCAAAAGTTGTGGGAAATGTAATTCCCCACAAGTTTGGTGATTAGAGTTTTTACTCTCGGATCGATATTTATAGAGTTACGCTGCAAATAGGGGTAAAAAACGTTTTTTGTTAATTATCTCGTTTATTATCAAGTTTATTGTAAAAATGGTAATAAGTAATCACGTAGGCAATTTTATTTGCTTCAACTTTGGTTTTTAGCATTTTTACTCTCAGATCAATATTTTCAGACTTATACTTAATTTAGGAATGAACTTTTTTTTTATGTTTAGTTATTTCGTTTATTATCAGGTTTACCGTAAAAGCGGTAATAAATAATCGGGTAGGAAATTTTATTTTCTTCAACTTTCGTTAGTACCATTTTTACCCTAGGATCAATATTTCAGGAGTTATAATTAAAATAGGGGTGTAATTAAAAAAAAAAAATTTCTTCAATTTATTGTTAAATTTGTTATAAAAATAGTGATGGAAAACCGGACGTAATTCAAATTTTTCCAACTTTGGCTGTGTTCTCGTCGCAAAGAGCCATTCCAGCAAGTGGAAACCTGTGGATTTTAACACCTGATTAGTTCTTCTAACTTGAAAGTTACGTCAAATTCATAGTAATGTTGTTTCCTTCCATAAGATACGTTCCTCCAATTTTAATCCCGTGTAGGCCCCCACGTAGGTTGTCCTATGCCAATTTTGCTCGTTTTACCGAGGGCCCTGATTGAAGGAAATAAAATTCCCTACCTGACTATTCATGACCATTTTTACGACAAACTTGATAATAAATGAAATAACTGAACATAAATAAAAAGTTCACCCCTAAATTAAGTATAAGTCCGAAAATATTGATCCTAGTGTAAAAATGGTACTAACCAAAGTTGAAGAAAATAAAATTTCCTACCCGATTACTTCTTACCATTTTTACGATAAACTTGATAATAAACGAAATAACTGAAGATAAAAAAAAAGTTCACCCCTAAATTAAGTATAAGTCCGAAAATATTGATCCTAGGGTTAAAATGCTAATAACCAAAATTGAAGGAAATAAAATTCCCTATGTGATTATTTATGATCATTTTTACAATAAACGAGATAAGTTTAAAAAAAACGTTTTTTACCCCTTTTAGCAGTCTAATTCTATAAATATCGAACCTAGGGTAAAAATCATAATCACTAAACTTGTGGGGAATTACATTTCCCACAATTTTGAATACCATCATTTTCACTCTAAGGTTGGAAATAAGCGAGTTATTCGAAAAACAAAAAAAAATCCCTCTTTAAATGAAGATGGCGGCAAACGCACTGGGGGGATTTTCCCGAAAATCGAGATTTACACTACCAACCACCCCCCACTAAGTATAAAAAAAGAAAATGGAAGCCCGGAATTAATTCCAGGTGAAATCCTATTTCGACTGGACTATCTGGTATATGGTCGCAAATAAAGGTTATTTCGACAATCGCGCCACAAAAGCATACGTAAAAACCTTTGGCCCATTCGCCGGTAAGAAGTAAGGGGGAAACTACTTCCCCTTGCTAGTAGCGACGCGTAGCGACGCCTAGTGAATCGAAAAGTGAGTCCGATAAGCGTGCCTACCCCCACCCCGAAAATTTAGCTTCGTATGTAAGACCGTGGGAAATAATCTTCGAAAGCGGTATTTTTACCGACAGCGCGCGTTATCAGCTGACTTTTCGGTTCGCGCGAGCGTCACTGCCGTCAGAGGCGGCCATGCGTCTGATGTGTAAACAAAACTGTACTGTTTTGGCAACGACGAGCCGCACAAAATTAACGTAATGCCACGAAGATAGAATTTCTCTATTTCTTCATTTTTAAACTTGCGACAGCTTCTTTCGAGAATGCTCGCGTCTCGTCCGACCAAAAGGTGACAGGAGGGTTGCGTTCTTCTTCCGCTCCGTTTTTCTTTCACCCTTCTCGCCGGTGTTGCCCTCATCGCGGATACGCGCTCGTCAAGGGCGCGCTAAATTATTGACATCGGGGCTCGTTTGCGTACATACGTGCCCCGGTTATCGACACGGAAAATCGGAGCGACAAAATTGTCCGGTATTACACACACACAGATCCGGAACGACGATGACGACGCTCAAAGGCATTTTTCCGAATCCCAGTGAGTATGCATGTATATTTTCAATTAAAAAATGCTATTATTTTCATATACATATACAGGGTGTCCGGTCATGGATGAATTTCAGTTTAGTAAAAGTCCCACGGTTTTCGAGATTTTGAGCTTTACGTTATTTTTTTAAAAAGCTCGAACTAGTAATTCGATGGTCGTGGGTTCGACTCCCCGTGTGGAGACTTTTTTTTCTTTTTCTATCTTTTTGTCAATTTTTATATTCATTTTCCAATTAAGCAAAGAGGTGAATAATTTATTTTATTTATTTATTCATATGCGAAAGCCATGGAAAAGGTAAAAAATTGTGATTTTGGACTTTTCAACAAGGGATTGTAATTAAAGCGCATACGAAAAGACTTTGTACATGATAATTTAACACTTTATTCGTTGACATTCGATGATTTACATGTGCCGGGATGATTTTTATCATAGAAACAGGGGAAACAATAATTATTTCTGCATCTAGCACATGTTATAAACTTATTGTTACACCCCATTGTTACAACCACATCGTTGTTTCAACGTCTCCATAGGAAAACATACTTGATTGACATTCATAAAGCATTCTCTCTCATCGCAAAGTTTAGAAGCAAACGCGTAACGTAACATGTTACCGAATATTGGCGCGGATAATTGATGATGAACAATCGAATGTATTTTTACGTAGTGTCCTCGGGAAGTTATTTCTTTTTCTTGCTCGATGAGATAAGAGCAATTTTGTATTTTTTAAATAAAGTTTTCAACATGACGATAAAAATATACATCGCAGGGCTGCACCAGTGGAGTACATTTAGGGGGAATTACTTTGATGCAGCACATTGGCAATCGTTCTTGAACTTGGAAGAGATCGTCGTATAATTGCGGATTTGTTTGTCCTCTCCACGAGTCAATCAGCAACTCCAATTTTTCTACGATTATGCGCTCATTAAAAAATGACGTCCTATATGCCTTTTGCGTATAAATAAATAAATAAAATTAATTATTCACCTCTTTGCTTATTCACACCTTTGCAAAAATGAATAATAAAAAAATTAACAAAAAGATAGAAGAAAAAAAAAGTCTCCACACGGGGCGTTGAACCCACGACGATCGAATTACTAGTCCGAGCTCTTACCGCTACGCCAACCGATGCTTGCCAAACATACTAACGTAAATGGCTCATACGGTGCGAGAGATGCGTCAACATTTTTATTTTCTAAACACTTGGCCATCTGGAGTTCCTACTTCGGGTACTTTCATTTCTAGCCAAACCCTGTATGTCCTATAAATTTGAGATAAATCGATGATGGGGAATAGGGAATGCCCCCTTGTCAGAGATTTATGATCTGAATTTGGAAAAAATATTTTTCGACGAAAAAGAAGGTAATGAAAATATAAAAAAGAATTTCCGTTCCATTTCAACGATCCAAACTTCAAAAGCATCACCACCTTGTCTTTCCCTCAAAATGGACGCTTCCAGACGCAACCACCTGATCAACTTGTTGAAATATTCACACCAAAATAACGCAAGCCCAATATTACCCCGTTCTCAGAGCCGACTCGAAGGAAAAATTTCATCCACGAGAACGTGAAGAATCTCCGCCGAATGGAACAATTCTTTCACACGAAGGAGGTGGAGGACCTGCAAAAGCTGCAGCTTCAGAAGAAGCCAACGGACAAGTATCGGGACGTAGGATCGCGAATAAATTCCAGCCTCCGAGGTAGAAAACACAATTCCCTTGGGAAGTCGGCGTTTCGGCACTCGGACAAAAATCTTGCGGAGGATTCGTGTCGTCCTGAGCGCAAGCTCAGCGCTCCAATGGAGAGCAAAAAGTCCGAGCGAAGAGAGACCCGCGGGAGTCCGAAATTGAGCCCGCCGGACAAAAGCGCAAAGCCGGCGGCTCAGGAGGCCGACAAGTGCGGAAAGCTCGAGAGAGCCCCGTCCAATCCGGAATTCTTTCGAGACGCGAGCTCGCGCAACGACGAGAAGGATCGTGTCAGGTGCCGGAATCAGGGAATTCAAACGTTGGACACCTCCGATATGGAAACTCTCTACAGGGAGGGAGCTATCAGGTATTGGCAATAGACATACTTTCGCTATAAAAAAGCAACACTTATTTTATCACGTTCTTATTAGGGTTCCAGCGTGAAAAAAAAAACACTTTCTTGCGAATTTTGTTCATCTATATGGATAGAGTAAATTTATTGATACCTTTTGTACATTGTTAAGTGTCATTTCAAGAACATTCCGTGAAATTTGTACGCGAAAATATCCACAAACAAGCCGGTGAACAAAGCTTTTCCAAGAACGCCTCTGGAAAAACACGATTTGCCGTGTTCACTGTATCTCAGCTAGAAATTATCTGAAATTAAGTACCATTAAAATTTAATCAAACTATCATCAAATCCTCCCTCCAACGGTCTTTGATAATTTTTTTTTCATTTCTAAATTTTTGGTGATCATGTAAAGTAAAAAGTGCTATTTTTCACGAAAAATTTCGCCATTTTGGGAGTGGAAAACCCCCTCAATGTAAAAAAAAGGGGGGAGGTATTTTACATGTGGAAAGTGTGTACCAAGTTTGGAATAAATCGGTCATGTAGTTTTCAAATGGCAGTGAACACGGAGTTTGAAAAAGTGGTTTCGAGAAAAGCGGCACCGGCTTGTTTGTGGATATTTTCGCGTACAAAATTCACGGAATGTTCTTGAAATGACACTTAACAATGTAGAAAAGGTTTCAATAAATTTACTCTATCCACATAGATGAAAAAAAATCGCGAAGTGTTTTTTTTCACGCTGAAACACCTACCCTCCCCTTAAATATACTTTTAAAGTATACCTAAAGTTTGATAATTGTAGAATAATTATTTCTTGGCTTGAAAAATCCCTCAATGTTATTTATTTTTATCCTGTCTAAATGTATATCCCGCCTTAACCAAACACGAATTATTTTGATGCCCCAGATATCCGTCGAGCAGAAGCTCGAAAAACGCGTCCTCGCCCAACAGAGTCGAGACTGGCCAAACGCAACGGGGCGAGTGCCGGTCCCCGGAAACAGGCGACGCGTCCAGTCCCCGCCATCGTCGAGGAACGAGCTCGGACCGGACAGACTCGTCACCCGTCAACGACGAATCCACCGATCACGTCAAACTCAACAAGCAAAAAGCTTCCTCGCTTGCCAGCAAATTCGCGATCCAACTCAACAACGGCGTACTCCCGTCCAATTACCGCAAGGGCGTCGTTCCAAAGTACGAAATCGAAAATCAAGTACAATCAATGAAACCTCGACTTTTCCATAAATATCGTTATTTTTCCACCATTTCAACTCCATTTCGGCTCGTCCTTCGACCTCGGGAAAAATCACGCGAAGCTTCAGCCATGAGCAATAAAAAAATATTAAGGGGCTTCATCTACCTAGAGGCCCGAAAAAAATTGCCAAATTCCGATTTTTTTCTGGCAAACGGTTGTTGAAAAAAGATCGCATTTTTTTTCAACAACTCTACATATATTGAGTCTTTAAAAAAACACCAAAAAATACAGAAGAAAAAAACATGGTCGCTGGCCGATGATGAATTTTTTTTCAAGACGTATGTCTGCAGCTCGTTCAATTTTCGGAATATTTTGATGACATTTTCGAGGAATATAGTTAAAAGGTGATACTGTAGAGTAAAAATATTTTTGACCTACCTGGGTAGATGTAGCCCGTTAAAGTTCCCCTACCGCGACACTTCCTACGAATCCTTAGCTCTAAATCGAATAATCGAATCAAAGACTGAAGAATACTACTCGTTAAGGGGTAAGGCCACAGTAGAATTTTCAAAAAATCGATTTTTTTCTCGCTAAAACGCTAAAATGCTTTATCATCATAAAAATAAGTTACTATTCGATTAATAGCAAGAACATTTTTTTTCACCGACTTTGAGCGTATAACGTAAGCCCACCTCTGGCACGGCCATAGAGTACCTAAAACTTTAAACGCGTTTTTTCTCGAAACAGCTTTTTTCCAATTGGCGTGACCAATAACTGCAACAATTTTCACTCGATTTACTTCAAATTTAAAAGTTATGTTCCTAATTGCATTTCGCAGAGAATTACGTACGGAATTTCTGATTAATCGACTCATTTTATGAGCAGTTTTATACGAAATTTTTCACTAAACATTCATTCAAATACCTACAACTTTTGAATAAAACAATATTTTTTTAATTCCGTACGTACTTCTCTAGGTATTCGTATGTAGATTGACGAGAATTTTTGTTTTTTGTTCTAGGTAAAAAATTGTGGATGCTAAAGTTCACGCCGCGGAGCGCCTAAAAAAAAGATAAAAGAAAATATTCGTAGTCGGCCATTTTGTATATCGAAAAAAAATATATATATATTTTTTAACAGCTTGATATTCATACTAAATAGATGTGTAATTAATTTTAGAGTGAACCACTTTTTCATACGAAAAAAATTGTTAAATTCGCACATAATTTTATACCCTTTACTGTGGCCTAACCCCTTAAGCAACACGAGTGACGGTCATTTCTTTGCATCTCCCCGACAGATATATTCGCGAAAGGAAAGAGGCACTGCAGCAGAGAGACGAGAAAATTAAGGCCGCCGCTACTCGTCCCGACTGCCCGGATGGACACGTCCCCTTGCCCGACGACGAACGCAAGGAAACGTTGCGCATGTTGAAGAAACGTGAGTAAAAAACGTCTCATCTGTCATCATTGTATTGAGGTTTGCAACGTTTTAATGCAACGGAAATATATATATTTTTCACATTCACGAATTTTTTTTCTCAGAATATCTAGGCTACTAAAGTCTCTGAAATGATTTTCAAAATCCTCAGAAAAAATTGTAACCAGGAGCCGCAAAAAAAGATTTCAGATGATAGAAATAAAGAAATGAAAAAAATCAAAAAGAATTTTCGTTTCATTCCAACGATGCAAACGCCAACACCATCTGTGAACGATATACATAGTGTGGTGTTGAAGTTTGATATTGAAATTTGCATCGTTGGAATGCAACGCAAATTAATTCTCCCAATTGTTCGTGGAAATCACTTAAGGGGTTAGGCCACAGTAACGGGTATAAAATTATGTGAGAATTTAACATTTTTTTCGTATGAAAAATTGAGTCACTCATGAAATTACTTACACATCTATTTGGTATGAATATCAAGCTGTTAGAATTTTTTTTTTTCGATGTACAAAATGTCCGACTACTGATATTTTCTTTTGTTATCTTCTTTTTAGGTACTCCGTGGCGTGACATTTAGCATACACAATTTTTATCTAGAACAAGAAACAAAAATTCTCGTCAATCTAAATTAGGATACCTAGAGAAGTACATACGGAATTTGAAAAAATATTGTGTTATTCAAAAGTTGTAGGTATTTGCACTTAAGAAATGAATTTTCAGTGAAAAATTTCGTATATCACGTTCGTTCAAATACCTACAACTTTTGAATAAAACAATATTTTTTAAATTCCGTACGTACTTCTCTAGGTATTCTAATGGAGATTGACGAGAACTTTTGTTTTTTGTTCTAGGTCGAAAATTGTGGATGCTAAATGTCACGCCGCGGAGCTGTTAGATAACAAAAGAAAATATTAGTAGTCGGCCATTTTGTGCATCGAAAAAAATATATATATTTTTTCTAACGGCTTCATATTCATACTAAATAGATGTGTAATTAATTTTATGAGTGAATCACTTTTTCATACCAAAAAAAGTTTTTAAATTCGCCGATGATTTTATACCCGTTATTGTGGCCTAACCCCTTAATCGTTTTTACGTATTGTTATTAGAGATTTGCGATCTCAATTTGCAAAAAAGCAGACTTTGGAGAAGCTTAAAAATACATAAATGAAAAAGAGAACAAAAAATCGTTGCATTCCGACAATACAAACTTCAACGTCATAAAGTTCGCATCTCTGGAGTGTAATAAAAATATTCTTTTCTTTTTCAACTGCAGTTTTTTTTGGCAACTCTATGTTGCCAAATACAAAAGCATTTTTTTCAATTCTCGTAGGAATAATTATTACCTATACCATGAAAAAAAACATTACGCATCATAAGAAAAAATAGGAGTAAATACGTAGAAAAGAATTTGGGTAATTCTTTAGATAAGTGACTTTTCCGAAAAATGACCCTAACATTATTTTGTTCTTATTTCTCATTTATTTGGTTATAAATGATAATATTCAGTCAGAGGAAGTTGAGATAAAAGTTATTTATCTCAACTTGCCCCCATAAAAAGTTATAGGGTTTTGAAGTTTGTTTGGGTTTGTTTGGCTACCGAAACAAAACCAAACACGCCGACATTGCACCAAGTCCGATTTCGATCTCCTATTGTTATATATATATATATATATATATATATATATATATATATAATACGTATTTTCTATATATTATTATCATTATATTATCATATTATTATAAGTTATATATTTTATAAATAATAACTTTTGAAATTTTCGGGTGTTCGGGTTTGTTGTTATATTTGGGTGTTTTCACAAACTTCAAAACCCCATAATTTTTAATGTGGCGGGTGACCGCCGCGATTTCACTTCGGCATCGTGTTCAGGATACTTTTTTATAAATCCCCCCACCTCCGGCGTGAGGGTTTCAATACAGGAGTTTTTTAAAAATTCGAAATTATTTTTAACGATTTTCCGCTCGCAAAAAATTAGTTAACGAAGAAATTGAGCCTCCCGGACTGTATATCATTATTTATAATCCAATAAATGAGAAAATAGAAGAAACCAAATTTAGGCTTATTTTTCGGAAAATTCACTTATCTAAAGAATTACCGAATTTTATTGCATTTCATCGACGGAAACCTAAAAATCGTTGTATTTTTGCGGTTTTAAAATCGATTATTGAAAAAAGAATTACGAAGAGCATTCATTTTTCTTTATTATTCATAAAAAGTATTTTTATCTTTTTTCGAGATATGTATATATCGGGATGGTTGTTGTTTTGGCGATGTCCCGAATTCTTCACGCTCATCCCCAATTTCGGATTCTGATTAAAGTTAAATATTGTACAGCAAATTTCAACGAGCCCAGAAATTTTGAGCACGTGCTACCGAGCAACTGAAACTTGAAAAGTCAAAAGCATTTATTCTTTTCTTTTTTCTCCCTTATATCTTTTCGTAACTTTCGTCGTGTAAAGATATTGTGGATAAATATTTTTTTCCGGCAAATTTGGTGCACGCGCGAAGATTAAATTTCATCGATGAGCCCACAGATTATCAGGAGTACGTGAACGAGTTGAACATGATGCCGATAAAAACGGACACCCTGAGATCGCAGAGGCGGAAGATGGAGATCGAGAAGCAGCTGAACAAGCTGGAGGAAGGCATCAAGGTTTTTTCGCGACCGAAAGTCTACGTGAAAGTAAACGCGTGAAGTGCCGACCGCGTTCCCGTTGCCTCGAACACTCGTCGTCGACATGATTGAGCTTGAAGTTTGCATCGTCGGAACGAAAATTCTTTGTATTTTTTAATCCTTAATTATCAACGAGATCCAAAATCGTTTTTTTTAGTCGCATTGTAGAACTCTAACGACGATCGCGGCAGATTTTTTTTTCGTTTGGAAGATTTTCGTAGCCCGAACATGGCAAAGAATTGGAATTTTTTATTGTTATTGGCACGATGCAAAGTTCAAGCTCGTTCGATGTAGTTGGAAAAGTGCCTTGCAAACGTCGATGGAATTTTCGTCGTTAATTTCGTCCGCGTCTCGTGGAGCGTTATCCAACGAGGCGTTACTGTAAATAATATATTTCTACGTATGTGTGTCTAGTCCGTTGAAGGTGTACACGCCGGCGCAAAGTTTGCGACGACGCGATGTCCAAAGTACAAAAAAAATAAGTCTGTTATTCTTATCTTCGGGTATGTAGAAAATTGCTCGTGTGCAATAAAATTCGTCGCTGCAAAAATCTGTATTTTGCAATAAACACTATAGTTGCGCCGTATACAATAAATTAATTCTTTGCTCTATGCCTCTCGCGGTCTGTCCCGCGCTAATGATCATCTCTCTTTGGCTTCCCCGGTATCGAGGCTCGGATCGATCGTGTGCAAAAATGCGATTGGGTCGAAGCGGATTCTACCCATGTTGTAGAATATCTCCTCGTTTTCGAACCATCTCCTCGCGTCGAATTCTTTGAAGAATATTTTCATCTCGCGCTCCGCAGACTCGAGGGAATCTGTTGGCACAATTCGACGGAATAATTAAAATCCTCGATCAAGCAACACGGAGTTTCGGTTGGGAATTAGACTGACATTTGCGTTATTAGTAGAAGGAACAAAAACGGAAAACGATTTTGATGAATGAAATGAGCAAGATTTGTTCAATAACTAAAATTAATAAAATATTATTTTTATCGTGACAATAGAATATTTTTGTCATGTGAAAAATTAAAAACAGACTTTTTTTTAATAATGAAAATTTATAAAAGACTTTTTTGATAATGAAAATTGATATAAGACTTTTTTAACTGTGAAAAAAACAATAAACGATTTTTTTTGTGTTTTTTTTTGTACAATGAAGGAAAGAGGAACAGACCATGAGAAATTATAGCGAGTTATGAAAAAAGTCTTTTGTTAATAATGAAAGTTAATAAAAGACTTCTTTAATAATGAAAATGAATAAAATACTTTTTTGATTATGAAAATGAATAAAAGACTTTTTTAATCATGAAAATTAATAAAAGACTTTTGACAATAAAAATTAATAGAAGACTTTTTTAATAATGAAAATTAATAAAAGACTTTTTTGATAATGAAAATTAATAGAAGACTTTTTTAATGATGAAAATTGATAAAAGACTTTTTAACTGTGAAGAAAACAATAAAAGATTTGTTTGCATTAACAACAATGAAGGGAAGAGGAACAGACCATGAAAAATTATAACGAGTCCAAACTTTCTCCAGTGTGAGTTTCCAGACGCTTGTTCGGGTTTGTTTTAAGGAAAAACCAATCAAGCCCGTGAGGATTAACAGAAATAAAAGGTGCTTAATGAAACAAAATTGGATGAAAGATTTTTTCAATAACTGAAAATAATCAAAAATATGTTTACTGTGTAAAATTCATAAAAGATTTTTTCCATAATGAAAACTAATGAAAGATTCTTTTAATAACGGGAATTAATAAGAGACTTCTTTTAATAATGAAAATTACTAAGAAATTATAGCAAGACCAAATGGTCTCGAGTGTAAATTTCCAGACGCTCGTTTGAGTTTGTTTGGGTTTGTCTTTAGAAAAAAGCAATCAAGCTCGTGAAAATGACAGCGAGTTGAAACATTCTCCAGGCTCATTTAAATTTGTTCGGAGAAGTGACAAAGACCATGAGAAATTACAGCAAGCCAAAACTTTCTCGTCTGACCTTTCCTAAAATTTGTTGGATTTGTTCGAAAGAAAAAGCAACCAAGCCCACAGCACACATCAGCGACCCCAAACTTTTTCTAGCCTAATTTTCCAGGATCCCATCAAAATTGTTGCAAATAAATAACGTTGTCGAGCGATAAATTCTCATTGGAACGCAATCTCGACTTCTCTCCGCACGTGAGCAGACTAAATTCATTATCTTCAATCCGAAGAGGCGCGTTTCCTATACCTGAGCCGTGAGTCGCGTTCCTCGTGTCCGACAGTCCGTACGTTCCCCTTATAGTATCCGGGGCGGTGATTTGAGCTTCGTAGACTTTGGTAGGCCCCATGAGTCGTCGCCACCTGGAGACGGCATCCTGACCAGCCAGGATATGAATGTCGGAAGGGCCGCTACACATGAAAGTGAGCAAGCGATTGAAGAAAAATTTCTCTCTGTGATCCGCGTAAAAAAGATCCGCCTCTTCGGCTGTCATGACGGTCCTCCTCGATCTGACCACTTTGAACTCATTGTCGATTATTATGTCGCGAATTTTCTGCAAACAAAAATTACCATCGCCCACCGTCGAATGAAACGTTATAAAAAATTGAAAAAAAAAAAAGAAAATTAAAAAAATGGAAAAATTCGCAGAATCATTTTTCAAAAACGAATAATGAAACACCGCGATCGTATTTTCCGAACGAGAAAAAACGCGCGACAGGCGCAGCGTCCGGTTTAAACGAGAGTCAAAATCGCGGGACGATGCGACTTTTTTTTAGGTTAAGCACTCACCTGCAGGGCAAACGGCGATTTTACAACGTGAGGCTTGAGGATGGCGAGTGTCAGTTGCAGAGAATTCTTCGACTTCATGTCCGCGATGTCGAGTCGCGAATTAAAAACTACTATAAATTTGGCAAAAGATATTTCGATGGCGTGATCTCGTCATGTTACTTTGGTATTTTTAATTTCATCGGGTTGCTTCATCGCGCGTGTGAGGCCCGACGAAGTGTCAGTGGCGCGTGGTGATGAGACTTGCGAATTTTCGATTACGCGCGCGTTTACTTGTTCGCTTTGTTTATTGTAGAATTTTATCTTATCGATCGAGCTGCAGGAAATATATACAGTAAACGCTCCCTAGCCACGGTCTTACATACAGGTCTGACAACGGCGGCAGTGGAGGTAGGCACCCTTAGCGGTTGTTTTTTATTCCGATTTCTGCCGCTTGGCGCGTGACGGCAAGGGGAAGTAGTGGTGCGACGAAGAGAGAAATAGCTCTTCTGTCCTTTTCCCTCCTGAACGCAACGCATGCGCCGTTTGCCCTAACTTAATTTACCGTACTGTCGTGTAAACTGCATAATTTACGAAACCAATAAAAAAAATGTGTTGATTCAAAAAAAGATGACTACTTTCATCTAAAAAACACTGAAAACTTTTTGAATACATTAATTCATACCAGCACTACGACCATTTACATCCTTTTTTCTCCAATGTCTCACAATACATCGTTTTTCGAAATGTTTTTCGCACACGTACTGAGACTCTTTCAGTTCGTTAATAGCATCGAGCCATTTTTTGTATCGTTCGACGTTTCTGGGCACGCGAAACACGAAGCATTTCTGCTTACAATTTTTGTACCCCGTTTTACAATTGCAAACCGCGCAACCCTTAGCCATTTCGCATTTTTTTCGCAAACTCTACCAAAAAGAATCACACTTATGCGTAAAAACACGATAAAAAATGTATCACGGTAAATCGCGTAGAACCTTCTGGTATATGGTCGCAAATAAAGGTTATTTCGACAATCGCGCCACAAAAACATACGTAAACACCTTGAGCCCATTCCCAAGGGGAAACTACTTCCCCTTGCAAGTAGCGACGCGTAGCGGCGCCTAGTGAATCGAAAAGTGAAGCCGATAGGCGTGCTTACTCCCAACCACGAAAATTTAGCTTCGTTGCAAGACCTGTATGTAAGACCGTGAGTTAGGAAGAGTTTACTGTACAGCTCTCTATCTCTCTCTCTCTCTCTCTGTGTGTGTATATATATATATATATATATATATATATATATATATATATATATATATATATATATATATATATATATATATATATATATATATATATATATATATATATATATATGCAGGGTGTATCTCAACTACGTCCTTTCTGTTCGTGAGCACATAGTGTGTCTTTTTCCGAGCGAAACGCTTTTTTTTAATGTCGTGGCACAAAAATTTTCCGAATTATTTATGAGTAAACTTCGACGTTGTATGTTATAAAAGAATATTATAATATTCTTTTCTTCAATTTCACCTTATTTTTATGAATTTGATATATATATATATATATATATATATATATATATGTGTGTGTGTGTGTGTGTGTGTGTGTGTGTGTGTGTGTGTGTGTGTGTGTGTGTGTGTGTGTGTGTGTGTGTGTGTGTGTGTGTGTGTGTGTGCGAGTGTGTGTGTGTGTTAGTTTAAACGCGTTTTACTCACTAAAAAGTAGTTTTAACTGAACGCCTTCCCTAAAACTAGCTTTTTCAGTAGAATTTACTTTTTTAACTACAATTTACTGATAAACTAATTTGAATGTTAGTTCAAACTCGTCTCGAGCCCAAAGTAACCCAAACATTTTTTACTGATTGAATATGTTATATTTAAACCCAAACCCAAACGAAGCGAAACAGCTATAACTGATTTATTCCGTCACAACTGAACCCCAACCAGAACGGTTTTACTGATTCATGTGGTTAAACCTGGTCATTTCTAGTTGAAACTGGTTTCAACTGACATTAAAATTTATTTATCAGCGAATTCGAGATTTCATTAGGAAAAACTAGATGTAACGAAAGCGTTCAGTCAAAACTAATGTTTACTAGATGAAACGCATTTTGACTGTGACATACATACTTGCATGCATACATACATACATGCTTGATGCATAGTTACATACACATGTGTGTGTGTATATATTAGGGTGGCACAATTTTGAGCTCTATTTTTTTTCCTTTTTCTCACCATCCAATTATCTTCTTTAAAGGAGAAAAAAAATTGTCGCGGAAGTTGCGAGCGGCCAAACAATATTTAGAAGTCGCTCAAGTCTCCCAAATTACAAATTTTCATTTAAAAATCGAATTTTTTTGTTCGTCCACTTCTTACCCAAGAATTTTATGCTTTATCATTTTTTAATTAACCTCGCGAAAGCTCTAGCGGGCTAATGAATATTTAGTGGTCGTTCAAGAGCTTCGAAATTTCCAATTTTTTTTACTCTTCTCACTCATAAATTTAACGCTTTGTGAAATTTTCAAAACATTGATCCTTTTTTCTTTAGAAATAGATTTTTTAAATTTACCTCACACTTCTAAGCCACAAATTATAATCTTTGTTATCATAAAGTAATTCTATACAGCCCTTGTCCGTAAACAAAATTATAGTTTTATTGGATTTTCATTTTTAATGAAAATGTGAATTTCTGGGAAGCTTGAGCGACTTCTAAATATTTTTTGACGGCTCGCAGCTTTCGCGACAATTTTTTTTTTCATTAAAGAAAATAATTGAATGGTGAGAAAAAGGAAAAAAAATATAGCCCAAAATTGGACCACCCTAATGTATATACATAACAATAGGGTGAATTGAGGAAAATAACGTCACTATAATATTCTTTTATAATGAAATAATACTTTTTTTACGAACTCGTCACTGTGTATATATATATATTTATATATGACATGTATTTTTATATCATTACTATTTATTACAAGTAAAGCTACAAAAATTCTTGCAATTAAATTTGTTATATATATATATATATATATATATATATATATATATATATATATATATATATATATATATATAAAACAAATTTAATTGCAAGAATTTTTGTAGCTTCACTTGTCATTCCAAAAAAAGTCGCGGAAAAACGACCAAAATTTGGCCATTTTTGTAGTCCGAATCTGCCAAAACGAACGAAAAATTAACGAAATGTATTGGGCGAGTAGACATTTTTTGTTGTTGTTTCAACGACCCGCAAACTGAACGATCGGGGATTCACAGACGCAGCGAAAGAAGCGACTCGTGCGACTTTAAATAAAAGTCTGTATTTCATGACTTCGGATAGCCTTTTTCTACAATATATATATTACACTGCAACTCAATGAGCCGGTTCGAAGGTGTAGTGCACCTCGCCTCCCTTCGGGTACTGTTTCGGCTTCTGCGCAAACAAATATACAGAGATGGTCAGGCACTGCACGGCTATCGAGAGTAACGGGTCTAGCGTATTTTTTCGCAAGCGTCGTTTTCTCCAATTTCTTCAATTTCTATTTCAAGTATTCGCGATAATAAAAATTAAGAAATGCAAATTCACAAAAGAATTTTCGTTGCGTTCCAAGGATGCGAATTTCAATAAAACAGGGACTTTATATTATAAACCCAAACACTTTTCCAGTTTCCAGTTAGAAAATACGAATATCCAAACTCGAAACGCGAAATAATAAATTCCTTTCGGAATAAAAATTCTCGAAAACGCCAGCGCGTTCGAAGTGCTCGCGATAGTAAAAGCGAGGAAGTGAAAATAGACAAAAGAATCTTTGTTGCGTTCTAACTATGCCATTTAAAAAAAATAGAGATTTTATACAGTAAACCCAAACAAATCCAAACGTTTTTCCAGTTTCCAATTAAAAAATACGAATATTCAAAATGGAAACTAGAAATAAAGACACTTCAGTATATTAATGTGTCCAAGTTGAAAAAAATTAATCAACCATTACGTCCTTGGAATAAAGTTTTCTCAATTTGTCGCAATTCTCTGAAATCCTCGTAGTTGCGTCTCCACTGACCAAAACCAATTCGGAGTCGAGTAATCTTAAGGGGTAAAGCCACAGTAGAATTTTCAAAAAATCGATTTTTTTTCGCTAAAACGGTGATTTTTCATCATAAGAATAAGTTACTATTCGATTTATAGCACGACATTTTTTTTTCTCTGACTGAGCGTATAACGTAAGCCCATCTCTGGCACGGCCAGGGCATAAGTTACTTTAACTTGCTTTATGCATATGAAACTTTAAACGCGTTTTTCTCAAAACAGCTTTTTTCCAATTACCGTGACACATAACATCAACAATTTTCACTCGATTTACTTCAAATTTAAAAGTTTAATTCTTAAGGGGAGATATACACCTAGATGGTCGAGGTCGAGGATTCAGAAGCTATGAACATTCCCTCGACCGTAGAAGACCTACACTATGAGCCTGGTATCGATGATTCCATGTAAGTTGAAAAACTTCATGATTTATTCATTCCCAAATTTTCAAACGCGTTTTTCTCAAAACCGCTTTTTTCAAATCGGTACCCGAAATTTCTCGAAAACCAATGAACCGATTGCCTTGAGGTTTTTTGTGGTTATTCTATACACCATTATCTAGTACTTGTCATAGGATTTTTTTTCCGTTACGTAGTTTTTGTTTCATAGGCAAAATAATAACTCATTTTTGGCCCAAAAATCACTATTTATGCTCAAACGTCTGCCATTTTGTCATAAATCGATATTTTCAAAATCGGCTATGACAAGTACTAGATTATAGTATCTAATTTAATAATCTTTTTGGTTTTTTTTTTTCAGATGATTTTTGAAGAAACGCCAGTGGGTACCGTATACGTAGATTTTTTTACGACGCTCCAAGGATCATACAATATCCTTGTATAATTTTGATATTTTTAAATAAAGAAAGTTAAACATATTATTGAATGTATATACTTTTAGATAATTAAAACCCCAATCCGAAATTTTAAATAGTTTTCCTTGAAAAAATTCACAAAAATGACCTTTTTTCCGGCTCCTAGGTGCATATCTCCCCTTAATTGCATTTCGCAGAGAAGTACGTACGGAATTTCTGATTAATCGAAAACTTTTCATTTTATGAGCAGTTTTATACGAAATTTTTCACTGAAAATTCATTCAAATACCTACAACTTTTGAATAAAACGATATTTTTTAAATTCCATACGTACTTCTCTAGCCATTCTAATGTAGATTGACGAGAATTTTTGTTTTTTGTTCTGGGTAAAAAATTGTGGATGCTAAATGTCACGCCGCGGAGTGCCTAAAAAAAGATAAAAGAAAATATTAGTAGTCGGCCATTTTGTACATTGAAGAAAAAAATATATATTTTCTAACAGTTTGATATTCATACTAAATAGATGTGTAATTAATTTTACGAGTGAATCACTTTTTCATACGAAAAATTGTTAAATTCGCACACGATTTTATGCCCGTTACGGTGGCCTAACCCCTTAAGAAAGAAGCAGCCAGTTTCTATCACCGTGGCAAGAACGGAAGGGCCGACTTACCACCGGATGGTGCCTGCCGTAAGGCTGGGCCAGCCAGAATCCGACGCCGAAGAATCCCATGATGCCGAAAAACGAGCACCATGCGTAACGCCTCGACACAGGAAACTTCTCGCCATAGTCACAGCGATCCTCGCCCATAATGTGGTCATTGACGTGCAACTATCCAAAAAAGAGGCCGTGAATGAGCGAGGGCTCGTCGCGAGCGAAAATTGTGAAGAAAATCGCATAGAGAAGCAAAAAACGAAAGAAAGTGAGGCTTTACGGGTTCGTTGAAGTTCCTTCTGTGCGTAGGATCGTCCCACGGATAGTAGGGATCCCGCACGGCCCTTCCGATCTCCGGAAGCTGCGGATAGTCGCCGGCGCCGTGGCCGTCATCCGGAATAGGCACGTACTCCTCCGGAGTCAGGCCGTACTTGGCCGCAGCCGCCCTGCGCTCTGCCTCCGTCCTCGGATACGGCCCGGGCTTCCAATCGTTCACATTCACGTACTCTGCGAATCGTTACAAGCGCGTATCAATTCCAAAATCTCTTTGATATCGGCGCCTCTTCGGACTACGAAATTTTCGCAACTCGTTCGGCGAGTCGTCACCTACTAGTCGAGCGATCGCTCGTGCCCTATACTTATGTAACTAACCTAAAAAACCCTCGGGAAATCGTCCCGAAGCTTTTCATCCGCGTACGGGACACCCGAGGGTACTCGGATCGTAATTTCGAGTGACTCACTTGTTCGAACGATGTTGCAGATTATTCCGGTGTTCTTCGACGCCCGGGGCGCAATTATTTTACCGAGCCTCATCAACGACGCCATTTTTACGGGCCCCTTCCGACGACAGCCTCTTCGCGCTGCGATATACAGACAACATCGATACGGCGCGATGAGCTGTATACACGTACGCGAGACGAGTTTAGTTTGGTTGTTCAAACGCAGGATTAACAATTTTCGGATTTTTGGGAATTTGAGAATTTTTTTTGGAGATTTGGATGATAAGATAATGTAGAAAGGAAATTTGTTAAGCTATACTACTTAAGTTAACTTATACTATTAAGTTAAGTATTATTAAGTACAATTAAGTTAAGTAAAGTTAAGTATAATTAATAAAAATTAAGTTAATTAAGTTAAGTTAAGTTAAGTATAATTAAGTTAGGTATTACTACTTAAGTTAAGGGCTACTTTTGAGGTTATGCACGATTTTTCACTCCGATACCTGCCTAATTTCACAGTTAAAATATATATGTGAGTATTCTTCGATGTAAAGCGTGACAATTATGAGGGAACCTCTCTTTAAGGGCATTATGGGAAAATAAACATAACCTCAAAAATGTTTTAACGCAATTTTCTCATAGATGGTTAAGTTTTTTGGGGAAAACGAAGCGTCAGGCCCTGGAAAATCTCCCGACGCGGAACTCGACGATTTTATTTTACCCAAAATATTATTCATCTCGGAGAAATCTCTGTTCGAAAATTTCGGCTATCTCGCATTTGTATGTCACGTGGTACATCTACTTCGGCTTAAGGGCATGTATAAGGTCAACATAACCTCACAAATTTTTCAACCCTATTCTCTCATAGATGGTTAAATTTTTTAGGAAAATCGAAGCATTAGGCTCTGGAGAACTCCCTGACGCAGAACTTGACGATTTCCTTTTGCCCTAAATATTATTCATCTCTGAGAAATCTCTGTTCGAAAATTTCAGCTATCTCTCTCGCACTCATATGTCACGTGGTACATCTTCTACTTCGCCTTAAGGAGAGATGTACACCTAGATGGTCGAGGTCGAGGATTTAGAAGCTATGAACATTCCGTCGACCGTAGAAGACCTACACTATGGGCCTGGTATCGATGATTCCATGTTGACAAATTTCATGATTTATTCATTCCCAAATTTTCAAACGCGTTTTCCTCAAAACCACGTTTTTCAAATCGGTACCCAAAATTTCTCGAAAACCAATTAACCGATTGCCTTGAGGTATTTTGTGGTTATTCTATACACCTTTATGCAGTACTTGTCATAAGATTTTTTTTCTTCCGTTACTTAGTTTTTGTTTTATAGGCAAAAAAATAACTAATTTTTAGCCCAAAAATCACTATTTATGCTTAAACGTCCGCCATTTTGTCATAAATCGATATTTTAAAAATCGGCTATGACAAGTACTAGATTATAGTATCTAATTTAATAATCTTTTTGGTTTTTTTTTTCAGATGATTTTTTAACAAACGCCAGTGGGTACCGTATACGCAGATTTTTTTACGACGCTCCCAGGATCATACAATATCCTTGTATATTTTTGATATTTTCAAATAAAGAAAATTAAACATATTTTTGAATGTATACACTTTTAGATAATTAAAACCCCAATCCGAAATTTCAAATAGTTTTCCTTGAAAAAATGCACACAAATAACGTTTTTTCCGGCTCCCAGGTGTATATCTCCCCTTAAAAAACATGGCGACCTCATAATTGTCACCCTCTATATTTACGTATATAAATATGCTCATATGTGCTTTTTCCAAATGTCGATAACTTCGAATTGTATTTCGCATCCGATCATTCCTCGTTCAAATTTCCCGCCATCGCGGCGTTCATTTTCCCCGGGCGACTTACGTAATCAAATCAAGTTTATCGCCAAGGTGCGATCGCAGAGCTGCGGTGGTGATCGAAAACGATACGATGAAAAGCCACAAACAACCAAAATATTAATAACAATAATCAATCTTCGCGGTACAGCGAATTTACACGATCTTACGTTTAATAAATTTATCAAAACTGTCTTGTCGATGCGATTCCTTGTAATCCACGTCCCGTTTTTCCGCCAATCTGACAATGATCGTTCTCGGTAACTTATACGAAAGATAAATAAAATAAAAGACAAATATAAAAAATGATCGCATGGAATATTGTGTCGAAGGTTGGCAACAACGTTACGAGTGCGCGTGTACGACAGGATGAAAATATTTCAGTATTCGACGACGACGACGACGACGACGACGATGATGAGCAGTGAGGCTGCGGAGTAAAATGGCCGATGGCGTGTGTTCGTCGGTGCGCCGTTCGTATCGATGCCCTTAATGTACGTCTGTCAGCGCGCCGTATTAATTCGTTAGAAATAGTGAACGAGGATATTTCGCGGTGTCGCGCGCGACCCAGTGAAGTAAAATTCATCGGTAAGTGTGATCGTGCGCGCTTTATTTTCCAGCGACCTTTTGGCCCGCTCTCTTATCGTTTCGCTTGTGTACGTTTTTTTTTTCTCCACTTTTTCCACGTACGTAGTCGCGATCATTTGTTCCGAAAGATTTTCACAAGTTCCCGCGTATTTTCTCGGTCGAGTTATTCGCGATCGCTATCAATTGCGGTATTCCGGAAGTACTCACGTGCGGTGTTTACATTTCGAGAGTTCGGTCCCTGCGCGCTATTTTTTTCTACTCTGGACTCGTGGTTCACGTCTTTCAATGATCCTTCGCGTCAACTTGCGGTCTTTGACGAGCAGCTTTTCGTCTTAGCCGACTGTTGCGACGTCACCGTTTTCGGGAGGACATCCGGTACGCCCGAAGGCAGAGGGAAACTGCGGAAAACCCGTGCCGGTAGGGCCAACTTTATTTTTAGGTTTGGTGACAACCTCAACAAAATCCAATCAACAAAACAATCAAAAACAATCAAGAACAAACAAGAACAAGAACAATCAAGAACAATAAAAAACAAAACGTATCTAAACAATACCAAACAAATCAAGAACAAACAAGAACAAGAACAATCAAAAACAAAACGTACCTAAACAATACCAAACAAATCAAGAACAAACAAGAACAAGAACAATCGAGAACAAACCCAAACAATCAAGAACAATCGAAAACAAAACGTATCTAAACAATCCCAAACAAATCTAAACAAACCCAAACGAATCAAAACAAACCGCAACTTTATGTTTTAAGTTCAGTGGCCAACCCAAACGATTCTGAACAAATCCTAATTGACCCAAAGAAAGCTTAAACAAATCTAAAAGAAACCCAAACAACCAAAACATACGCAGAAAAACACAAACAAAGCCAAAAAAACCAAACAACCTCAGTTGCAGTTCCCATCCGCTAGGCAGTTGGGATACTCCTCAGCAGTCACCCATCAGAGTATCGGCCCTGGCCTTTGACACGGGAGATTGCCCCAGCTGAGCTTGTATTGTAAATGACGTTGAAGCTTGCATCGTTGGAACACAACGAAAATGATTGTCTTTTAATTTCCCAAATTCCCTTGCGCAGATTTGAGCTACGAAAAATATTAGGATTCTTATTCAGCAATCTACAAAAAATTTGCCAAAAATAATTTTGGATGATAATGGAAATGAGAAATTAAAAAGAATTTTCGTTGCACTCCAACGATGCAAACTTTAACCCTATGTATTGTAAACCCAAACAAACACAGACAATGTTTTTTCAGTCCATGGCTCAGTTAACGGGAAGAATATTGTTTCGCTTTGTTCGCGCTTGTTTGGGTTTATGATTTTGCAAAACAACCGGCGATCTTTCATTCGGCCGAATATAAATGTTTAGCGGTTTTTTTCTTTTCTTACTTCGCCGGTGCTTTTTCGAGGAGTCCGTCAAGGCGAGACATGTTCTCTACCAATGGCTATGTTCTTTTCCCCTTTTTGCGAGCTTGTTCGCGTTTGTTTGGGTTAGGACGAAGGCTTACTGTACGAGAGACTTGTGAAATCGAAGTTTACGCAGTTGGAATGCAATGGGAATCAATGTTTTTAAATTACCTGAATTTCTTACGACAGATTCAGATGACGAAATTTGCGTCATTGGAATGCAACGAAAATTATTTTCTTTTAAGGCGTTACCCCCACTTGTAGCGCAAAAGAAGGCCTTTTTCATGAATTTTTTTAAAGAAAACTACAGAACCTTTTTAATCGATCAATATACCATCCTAAAGAACACATCTTGAAGAACTTTCAGTAATTTTTTTTATTGAAAAATATTACATTGTTTAGTGGCAAATGGCCGTGAATGAAATAATGTTTTTATATACACGGTTTGCGGTGACCAACATTGCGGCGAAGTGGATCATCTGAAAAAAAAATGCGGATGGATTTAGTCAAATATAAGCATAAACTAGTCTTCAATCGAAGGATTTAAAAAAATATTCATTTTTTACAATATGGCGGACAGTCAAAGTTAATGGTTCGATTTTAACGAAAAAAATCGAACGATTAAAGACTACATTTTTTTGTATTAAATAAGCCTGCAAAATTTCAAGAAGATCGGTTCATTAGTGTTCGAGTAATCTTGGTCACCGACTTCAGAAATGCCATTTTGAGAAAAACGCGTTTAAAGTTTCTCTTTCAACGCTCTTTCAACGCGGATTCTTCTCTTTCAACGCTCATATCTCAGTCAATTTTGTTCAGATCGACTTGAAATTTTCAGGACATATTCTCAGATACTTATACTTCAAAAAAATGCAATAACAAAAAATCGATTTTTTCAAAATCGCAAGTGGGGGTAACCCCTTAATTGCCCAAATTTCCCTGGGCGGATTTCAGCTGCGAAAATCAGGCAAACATTTTGTAGGATTTTTATTTAGCGATCTGCAACAAATTTGCAAAATATGATTTTGGATAGTAATGGAAATAGAAAATGGAAAAGAGCTTTTGCTGCATTCCAATGACGCAAACTCCAACCCCATAGATTTTCCCGTGTTGAAGTTGGCATCGTTGGAAAACAATGAAAATTATGTGGATATTTTTATTTCCTTCTTATTATATCTAATACTTTGGTCACATATTTCAATTGTGGATGTTCGAAGAAGCATCGTAAAAAATCGTTGAGGGACTTTCATAGGAAAATAGGAAAAAAGAAACTCATCCAATGACAAAAAAAATTCCATTGCATTCCAACGATGCAAACTTCAATTTTCCCGACCAAAATCTCTCAATCATTTTTTGAGATAGTCATCCAGAGATCTACGCGAATCGTCTACAAAACATTTTGCACGATGATAAAAATGAGGAAATGAAAATGGACGAAAGAACTTGCATTGCGCTGCATACTTCCAAGTAATCCTACGGTATCGAAGTATGCGAACTTCGATACCGTAGAGACTTGACATTAGCAAGCTTATGTAAAGCCAAGGAAACCCATGGCCGTTGAGCATATGGAAAACGGAGAGAACCGAAAAAACTCATGAAATTTCTTTCCTCCTGGAATAATCAGGGAAAAGTCAGGGAACTTTTAAAATTCTCTGGCGTACCTCCAGAATTTACATTTTGCGCAGAATTATGAAAAATGAAACCAACTTGACAAAAAAACGGAAAGGTGTAAAAATAAATATTTTTGTATATTTTTAATATTCATATTATTCTTCATTAATTCAAAAGAAAAGTTATGTCAGTGCCAAACATTGAACATTTCAAAAACTGGAAACTCAGTTACTCTAAAGCTCTCTACATTTGCATTCGATTTGTCGATACACATCCGCACAATTATAATTGTAGATAAGTGTTTGTAATTATTTTTTATTTATTGGCACCGACATTAAAATGTTTATAACAAAGAAGATGTTCTGTATTTGCTTTTAACGTCTTTTTTTTACTTTACAGTGTTAAAAATATTTTTCGAACCTCAGTTATTTTTTTTTATATTTAATATCGAACATTTTCATATATTTGAACAAAAAAATTGTTCTTTATTTAACCCCAATCTCTCGGAATATTTGCAAAACTTGTGAGGAAAATCTGGAAAATTCAGAAAATTTCTGAGTCAATAATGCGCACCAAGCACAATACATTTTGGCAACCACCAGCACTTTCCAATTCTCTTAATCAAAAATCTTCAGAGCGTCGCCAACTCCGTCAAGCCAGCTACTCCGCTTTCCCCCCCAAAAACGTTGGGTTTTTGCGAGTTCGTTGTACAGAACGAAGATCAAACGTGTCGAAAGTGTCTTTAACCGATGATTATTGCGTCTAACAGGAGACGATAGGGGGCTAGTTCGAGTTCGGAGGGAACATGGCGAGTCCCTCGCCTCAGTCGTCTCCAATGCCCCCGCCGCAAGCTCCGAGTCCGATGGGTCCGCCGCAGCAGTCGCCGTCGCCAGCCTCCAACCTTCAGAGCAGCCCGATGGGACCGCCCCAGCACCACGCTCACAGTCCGACCCAGGCCTACCAGGGTGGGCCGCCGCCTGTGCAGGGCGGACCTGCGATGTCTCAGCAGCAATCGTCGCCTTCTCAGCAGCCGGGCTATTCGCCGCATTCCCAACAAATTCCAGCCGCCTTGGGACCTCAGGTCAGTACCGGGTTTACAACAATGTCTCCCAAACGATCTCTCCGCCACCAAAACTCCATCGATACGAATTCACACCACAAAAAAAACGCGCCGCAAAGACATTTTTTCAATAGGAAAGCGTTCATATGCGAAGGCTAATACTCAGGAAACAAAAACTCCTGCGTATTAGTCTTAAATATTTATATATTTATACATATATACTAGGTGCGCAATTAAGTTCCCGGGTTTCACACATGGATGGCGCTAGCGACACATGTAGTCGGCATACAGGTCTGATATTGGGTGTCTTTATAGCTTGGACATCTGTTAAGAATACCCAGTCGTAATATAAACAAATATCGCAACACAACGACCTTTTTTCTAACCTCGAAAATGTCAAAGTTTGTGCCAAATAAACAGCATTTGCGGGAAGCATTGCTTTTCTGCTTCAACCTAAAAAAAACAGCAGCTGAAGCACGTCGGTTACTTGAGAAGGCCTACGGCGAACACATACCATAAAAAACAACGTGCGAAGATTGGTTCAAGCGGTTCAGAAGTGGCGATTTTGAGACTGGGGACGAGGAGCGCTCGGGAAGACCGCAAACATTTGCGGACGCCGATCTGCAAGCGTCATTGAATGAAGATGACACTCGAACAGAAGATCAACTCGCCGAGGCATTAAATGTGACTCGGCAATGTATTTCGAAACGTTTGCGCGCCATGGGAAAAGTTCATAAGGAAGGAAAGTGGGTGCCGCATGAGTTGACTGAGCGACAAATGGAAAATCGAAGAGCCACTTCCGAAATTTTGCTTTTGCGGCAGAACAGAAAGAGTTTCCTGCATCGAATTGTTACTGGCGATGAAAAATGGATATATTTCGAGAACCCCAAACGCAGAAAATCGTGGCTTTCACTTGGCGACGCGTCAACATCGACGGCACGGCCAAATCGCTTCGGAAGAAAGACAATGCTCTGCGTTTGGTGGAACCAGAAAGGAATCGTGTACTATGAGCTGCTGAAACCGGGCGAAACTGTCAATGGGCATCGCTACCGACAACAACTAATCAATTTGAACCACGCATTGCTCGAAAAACCGCCAGAATGGGACACGAGACACGAACGTGTGATATTGCAGCACGACAACGCTCCGTGCCATCGCAGTTCCATCATCCAGGACACCATAAAAACACTGAAATGGGATCTGCTAGCGCACCCGCCGTATTCGCCAGACCTGGCCTCTTCAGACTATCACTTGTTCCGGTCGATGGCGCATGGCGCTTGGGTGGGCTACACTTGGCCAATTACGATGCGGTACAATATTGGTTGGACGAATGCTTTCAGTCCAAAGACGCGTCTTTTTATCGTCGCGGTATTTATGTATTGCCAGAGAGATGGCAAAAATGTGTAAATAGCGAGGGACATGCTTCGAATGAACCATTTTTTGTATTTGTCTTGAAACTTCGATTTTTTATTGGTCAAAAAAACACGGAAACTTAGTTGCGCACCTAGTAAATATTCTTATATTTATCTATGCATATAAATATCTACATATTTATTGTTTGCGTCTTATCCATAATATTTAGGAATGACATTTTTTTGTGCAAATCATTTATTCGCTCGAGTACAAAAGGCTTCAACAGTTTCCGGTCAAGTTGACGTCGAGTGGTTGGGCGTCCGCTTCCTTGAACAAAACAACCAACTGATCCGCCAATTTGCGATTGCAAGCGGCGACCACTCGCGGCTTCATGAGATCCAATTCGCCACCTGGAAAGTAAGTGCATGCGTTGCACGGAACCAAAAGTATCGAGTGAATGGATAAAAGCGATAAGCAATGATAATTTGAGGCGACGATCATTGTGTCTTCTTTTTCTTGTTAAATTTTTACTCGGCTGGGGATTGTTGTGAGAAGCTTACCATCGGTGTCAATGACAACACCGCCAGCCTCTTCGATGATCAATTTCGCCCCGGCGACGTCCCACGAATCAACGCTCTCTACGTGGTAGGCTTCGATCGATCCCATGGCTACGTAGCACAGCGTCAGAGCTGCCGAGCCCAGTGATCTTATTCTGCGAAGAACGATTTTGATGATCGATCGATCGAATTAATTGATGATCTTTGGTTAATCGAATTAACTGGTAATTTTTTCATTAATCAAATGAATTGACGATCTTTGAATAATCGAACCAATTGATTAACTTCGATTAAACGAATTAGTTGGCGATCTATGTTTGATCGAATTAATCGATGCGCTTTGATTAATCGAATTAATTGACGATCTGCGATTGATCGAATTAATTGATGATCTTTTATTGCTCGTATGAATTGATGATCATTGATTAATCGAATTAATTGACGATCTGTGATTGATCGAATTAATTGATGATCTTTTATTGCTCGAATGAATTGATGATCTTCGATTAATGTATGAATTGATGATCTTTTATTACTCGAATTAATTGATGATCTTTTATTGCTCGAATGAATTGATGATCTTTCATTACTCGAATTACTTGATGATCTTTTATTAATGGGATTAATTGATGATCTTCGATTAATCGTTGGAGTTGATGATTTTTCATTAATCCAATTAATTGATAATCGTATCCCGGCTTGCTCCCGTGCGATCGTCTGGATGCTTTTTGGGACACCCATTGGGCAGGTTTATTTAAGTTTTCTGCACTATTAGAATGTTTCTTATGTAACGCCTAAATACCCGTGCGTTCGGTGGATGAGGGCGTTCATTCTTCTGTACACTTGAGCCCTGTAGGGCTCTTCCTTCGCGAGCCAGGGCTCCATAGCCACGAGTGATTGCGATAGATCTGAAAAAAATAATATCGAGATCACTTTTACCTCATGCTTGTTGCTTTGTGATGTTTCCAGTTCATGAGAGAGTCCTCTCTCTCCCTCTCTCTCTCTCTCTTTCTCATATGTAGTTTGTCCTTTACCCTCAACGTTCGACGTCCTTATGGGTTTGCCGTTGAGAAGGGCACCCTCTCCCCGGCGAGCGGTGAAAAATTGGTTCATCATGGGATTGTAGATGATACCGATCTCGGCCCTCTTGTCGATCATGAGGGCGACGGCGACGCACACTTGAGGAAAACGATGAACGAAGTTTGTCGTACCGTCTATTGGGTCTATTATCCACGTTGGGTCGTTCGTTAAATCGGGGGTGAAACCATTCGCAGCCGAGCTCTCCTCGCCGATGAATCTTGAATAAATTGAAATTCGCCAATTATATTCACATCCTCCCAGACTTCTCCGTCCCTATGGTATACTTTCTGCTTTTGTATTGTGCGCAATATGTCGATTTTTCGACTTTGTTCCAATCCTGTTGGGATCCTCGGTCTACTTAACAAAAACTCTACATTAAGGGGTCTTCTCACTTTAGACGCTAAAAAAGGCAATTTTCGTGAATTTTTTTGATAGGTTTGTATTATATATATTGATATAAAAGTTGTTACACTTAATAAATACACTTTCGAAATACATTCAAAATTGTTTTTTTTTTAAATTTGTGTTACTATTTATAGACGAAAGTGGTAGTTAAAAAAATGTCATAAAAAGATTGTAGGTCTGCGCCGTTGATGAAATCTCGGAGATGGATCATCCGAAACAAAAAAATCAAACGGTTTTAGATTCAGTATGTTAATGGCTATAGCGCATCAAAATGAAAATTTAAAAAATCCCTGATATGCGCTATAGTTATAGTTGTAATGAATATGTGGTTAAAATTTCATAAGGATCGGTTCAGTAGTTTCGAAGATTTTATCGACAAGCCGTGGAAAAACGTTGTTTCGAGAAAAAAAAACGCGTTTAAGGCCCTAGGCCACAGTAACGGGTACAAAATCATGTGCGAATTTAACAAAAAAATTTCGTATGAAAAAGTGATTCACTCATAAAATTAATTACACATCTATTCAGTATGAATATCAAGCTGTTAGAAAATATTTATATATATTTTTTTCTATGTACAAAATAATCGACTATTAACATTTTCTTTTCTTTTTTTTAGGGGCTCCGCGGCGTGACATTTTTCACCCACAATTTTTTACCTAGAACAAAAAAAAAAAAATTCTCGTCAATTTACATGAGAATACCTAGTAATGTACGTACGGAATTAAAAAAATATTGTTTTATTCAAAAGTTGTAGGTATTTGAACTTAAGAAATGAATTTTGAGTGAAAAATTTCGTTATAACTGCTCATAAACTGCTCACAAAATGAAAAGTTTTCGATTAATCAGAAATTCCGTATGTACTCATCTGCGAAATGCAATTAGGAACACAACTTTTAAATTTGAAGTAAATCGAGTGAAAATTGTTGAAGTTATTTGTCACGCCAATTGGAAAAAAGCTGTTTCGAGAAGTTTCGAGTACATCGAAAAAAAATATATATATTTTCTGACAGCTTGATATTCATACTAAATAGATGTGTAATTAATTTTATGAGTGAATCACTTTTTCATATGAAAAGAAATTGTTAAATTCGCACATGATTTTATACCCGTTAGTGTGGCCTAAGGCCTCAAAGTTTCTTTGCGTTACATAAATACATTTAAAAAAAAAATTTCAATGCATTTCGAAAGTGTTTTTTATTAAGTGTAACAACTTTTATATCAATATCTATAATATAAACCTATAAAAAAAAATCATGAAAATAGCCTTTTTTAGCATTTAAAGCGAGAAGACCACTTAATAATTAATAATACTAAAAATCCCAATATTAATCAATGAACAGCAACAACAACAGTGGTAAATGAAAAAAATAATGGCAAAAATACAAAAAATGGAGATTCCTCATTCTTTTTTTCCTCTAATTTATAGACTCTTCTAGATACGGTCTCCGTGCGTTTTATCTCACCAAGCAGTTTGCACGATACTTAATGATTTTATCTCCACATAGATCAGAAGACCAGCGCACATGCAACGTGAGGCATTAACGCTGCAGCGAGCAATTATTTTTATGGCATTTGGAAAGAATGCACGCTACTCGAGGCTTGAACTCGTGCCAGAAACAGATTGCGTTGCCTGTTGGAAAAATCATTGGCCAAACGATGATCGTTTGGTGTACATTTGCTGGTATTTGCCATTAGAATACGATAACACTGGTGTCAAAGACTTTTTATACGAATTTGCCGAGCTTGCAGTCGCAATTGTGCATCGGCTAAGGGGGGAAATCTCGTTAGGCAGAGGAGAATCAACGAATCTTCAAGATTTTTTTCTGTCAAAATTCATTTATCAAGATATTTATTTTCTGTTTATTCTACATAATTCAAAAAATTTGTACATATTATTACATCTGTTTCTTATAAATAATTTTCTGTCGAAACTTATTTATTAAGAAACTTATTTTCTGTTTATTCTGTATAATTCAAAAAATTTGTACATATTATTACATCCTCTAATTTTCGAAATTCTTCTTCTCAATATTTATATGAAATAATTAAATTCAAATGAATGATAAATAATGGTCTGGTGCATTGATGTAAAACATCACAGCCAAGAAGTTTTAGGATTTTTAGACCCACACGCTCTATGGGAACCTAAAAAATTCAAAGAAAAGTGAAATTTCGAAAAATGGTATGTGTTTGGAAAAATGATTCATTTTTCGTGGAATTGTTATCATAGTATTTGTTTTAAGAAAGGTAGTTTGAAAAAAAAATTTGGAGATACTTTAGGTTCAAATAGAGCGCGAGGGCCTTAGTACTCTAAAACTTCTTGGCTCTGATGTTTCAGATCAATGCATCAGACGCTAAGTTGTGCGGCGTGGAGCAACTCAGGTGACAACCGTCTCCAAGCAAGTGTCGTACCGCTTCCATTTTTAAATGTTGAAATTTTTTTTGGTACAATTAAACGTGTTTAATATAAACTTAATAAAATTTTTAAATAAATTCAACAATTAAATTAAAAAATTTGATTGAATTAATTAAAAAATTAAAAATTAGAAGAAAAAAAATTAATAAAAAATTACACGTTTTGAACCACTATACGTGCATAAAATTGTTATTATGTAGAATGAATAGTTTCGACACAAAGAAACTCTTGAAAGTTCCCTTTTTTTCGGCTGCCCAATGGGATCTTCCCTCTTAATTCTGTAGCGCAATAAACAAATGCACGCCGCGATATTTCTCGTCGATGATGGGTCTTCGATTAATTTCTATAATTTATCGTCCCGATCGAAGAAGTCGATAATTAAAACGTCACTCACTTGTGGCTCGGGAATTTCTTCGACAGGCTCGTTACCAGAGTTTCTTCGACTCTTCGATCGTACTCGGTTACCATATCGTAGTCGATGGTCTTCGTTTCGGTGACTTTTTCCTTATCGATAGCCTCGGCTATTACCTTCGAACAGGGAAAAAATCATTCTGGCGCATTCGAACGTTTTGCAGCTCCATGAAAGCGTAAGAATGAATGACCACAACAGGAAAATATGCATTTCAGGAATTTCGTGGCGAAGCCAGCATCGTTGCAATGCGATGAGGAACAATTTTTTTTGTCAGATATTCAGGCTTCGCAAATCGTTACAATCTTTTTTTTTCTTTCGGAATCCTTATTAGCAATACTTAACAATTATTTAAATAATATTGTTCAATTTTGCTTCCTTCGCTATAAAGCGAAATTGAATATAAAAACAGCGTTTTCCTAATAATAATGTGATAATAATGATAACAATAATATATTAATAAAATTAAAGAATGTGCTATTTTTTCTTCGCAATTAATTAGCATGAAAAACAAGTTTTTTTCATCATAATAATAATACCAACAACAAAAAGAAATAGAAATCATAATATAATGATAATAATAATAATATTACTATTATTATTGCTTGATAATTATTAATACCAAAAATGATCAACCGATAATAATTTATTATGATAATATTTTTATATTATAAGCATAAGATTAATAATAATTAATAATAATTCATGACAGCTATAGGAAAAAATATATATATAATAATAATGTATCAAGTAAATAAAAAACGTGCCCTTTTTTCCTTCGTCATTAATGGATAATTAGTTACCTTTTGGATATTTTTTTTAGTTTAAGTTTTTATTAAATAAAAAAAAATATGCCGTCTATCTAAACAAAAAGTCGCAATTAATTTGCAACCTACAAAAAATGTTTTCGACAATCACCAAAGATGAAAAAAAAAAGCAATGCAAAAGAAAAAATAATGTTTGTATCGTTGCAAAAAGAAACAAAGAATCAAAAGGTCTCCAATTCTCATACGTAGTTGAAACGATGGGGTTGAAATTACCGTCGTTGGAGTGCAGCGTTTTTTTTTTGTAATTTTCTATTTCTTCATTGTTTTTATTATCAAAAACCTTTTTTTTTGCAAATTGTGGTGGTAAATTTCCGATGACGGTACGTAAAAGTGTTTCAGTGACTTTCGCACCCTGAATCGACAAAAAAATGTTTGTAAATTGGAAAAAAAAATTTTCGTTGCGTTCCAACGATGTACACTTCAGGATCATTTCGAAATGTGCCTGTGTTTTCGTTTTTTCCTGCTTTGACTCTTTCTCTTATTTTTTCACGCTCGAAAAGTTCGACCTTCGAACGCAGAGGCGAGCAGCACTCGACTCGCTCGTACACTCTCGCGACTCTCTAAAAATCCCTGTCACTCACCTTGCCCGCATCGAGAACGAGTCCCTCGATAACTTTGTAACACTCGTCCAAGTTCTCCTGGCTACGCATTTTTCTTTCCATCTTTTCGCGAATCGTATCCGACGCGTGCTCGTTGTTTTTTGTCTTATCTCGCGCTGGAAGAATCACGTGGATGGTGGTATTTTCCTTAGGCGACAAACACAGCGACGATTTTTCGGATACACGATATCGGCACAATATTTTATACATGGACGCGGCGAGGAGTATTTCGCGAGCGATCCGGGCACGCTTGAAATCGCGTATGACAAACGACTGCGAGACTCCACGCCTCTCGGGCAATCGTTTTTTTTCCGGATCGTTCTCCAATTGCACAGAAGTGAGGGTATTTCGGTGGATGAATTTTTTTCTTTTTTCTTCCTTTATTGAATTGGGAGTGATCGGTCGATCGTAAAATGATACGCGACGAGGATAAAGCGAATCTATTCTCGATTCCAGAGTCGCGCAAATTGCATGAAAAAAAATTCAAATAAAGTAAACAATTTGAAATGAATTCAAAATAAAATTTAAAAAATGGGAATAAAATCAAAATAACACGGAAAAATTAAAATAAAATCAAAGTAAAATGAAAAAATCAAATGAAATCAAAATGATAACAAAAAATTGAAAAAAAATTATAGTAAAATGCAATAATTAGAATAAAATCAAAGTGAAATGAAAAAAATAAAAAATAAAGCAAAATAACATTTCCAAACGTAAAATACAAAGTATAAAAAAAGTATGAATATTCAAAGTAAAAAATTCAAACAAATCCAAACAAAGGTGAAACTTGAAATGAAGCTAAAAATTCGGCTAAAGTCAAAACTTCCTAATGAATTCAATTCTTCGAATAAATAAATAAAAAGTTGGAACAAAGGAAACCATCTAAACAGAGTCCAATTAGATTTAATCGTAAATTTTAACTCGCGTCCGCGTTATTTCCAAAAGAAGATTTTTGCCTCAATGAATTTGACGATCCATTAATTATTGCGGAGTTTTATGGACCCAGAATTGGACCATTCTTTTCTTTATAATTGACATTGATAAAAAAAATTACGTGTTCATAATAATAATAAGATTTTAATATATTAATAATATAATCAGTATATTATTATACCAATATTATAATAACAATTTTATTATTATTATAAACAAACAAAAAACAAATAAAAATAATAGCAGCAAAAAGCATTGACAGGAATAATTAATAATATCTTATTAAATAAAAAATGGCAAAACTCTTCTTCGCATTACTATCTCAAATTAAAAAAAAACGAATTTTCCATTAAACAAATAAAAAATATATTAAAGAAACACAATAATTCATTTAATGCATCAATTTTCCCGAAAACAAAGTGAATTTTATTTTCTCGACACCGACCCGGGGATTCCCGTCTAGTTGAACAGCACACTCGGCTAAAACGCGCGAAATTCAATTTCGCACTCGACACAAGTCCTGTGTTTAGATCCACTGGAATTATTCGTTGCGGTTGAACAAGTCTCGATATCTGCCCGGCGAACGATTCTTCGCGATAATGATGATAATAATAATAATCATATGGAAAAATGAAGAAAAAAAAGTCAACATCTGTCCGAATAATCTCTCTCGGGCGAATCTGCGACTCAACCCTCTCAGCTCGATCAGCCTGTCCCCCACTCTTGGGACACGTTGCACGTGCGTTCGTGACGCATCTTTCTTTGCTTCCTTATGCAACGTACTCCTCCTTCCACCGCACTCGCGTCGACAGCCCTCGTGCTTCAATTAATCGAGAGGATTAACCATCAAGATCGTACTGTCTTGACATAGTAGAATATTTTAATTGAACATGTTTATTGACGTTTTCGGAATGATACAACTTTTACCACGATTTTTTTTTATTTAAAATTTATTTTCAATGCATTTCGTTACCTTAATTTTTGTCAATTAATTTTTTAATGTTTATTGATATTCATTTACTTTTATTTTTCTTCATTTATTTTTATTTATTTATAATTTAATTATAATATTTTTTTCCCAGGCACACAAAAATGTATTGCAACTGTGAACAGAAGTACCTAAAATTTGAAATATCACATTCGAATATATCTTTTTTTTTTCAATTAAATAAAAACCAAGTATAAAATCAAACGAATATCAATTTTTCGAAATATATTTTTTTGTTTTACGTTTACAGTAAGGATGGCGAACAAGTCGATGATGAATTTTCCTAATCGACAATACAAGTATTCAATTATTCCCGTATCGTCACGGGAAATTTGTCTTTTTTTGTCTCCAGTTTTTGTTTTTCTCGACCTCGATAAAAAAAAATCCCGGCATTCGCGTGCGAAAAGATTTGCATCTCCGGTACGGAGCACATCGTCACGCGATACAGCTGGTCTGTTTGGACGGATTCTCCGACATGTAAACCGAGAATTTATCTCCTAGGTCTCATGCATGGGAGAAAAATTCGCAACGTGTAATAAAAAAGAAAAAAAAACAAGATAATAGTTTCGTATCTCGGAGACTCGATCTTATCGCGATTTATTACTCGCGAGAGTCGGAAATATTTCCTCTATCCTCGGTATGTTCACGCTACAATATTTCGTGCTGAAGGTAGTTCTGTAGTTTTGGTCAAATCTTAGGAATTGGCTGAAATCTCAGTATGGTGTAGATGTGACCTTCATGGACTGATGGCCAAAAATTCAATTCGATTCACCGTTTAGTTCATGAGATAATTGCAATTGAATATGGGTATTTTTGCACGCGATCCCTATACCTAACACGTAAACCGATAGGAGTTTTCTCGCATTTCTCGATATAGGTTCTAAACGGATCTTAGGATTTCAAAATAAAAACACACGTGTACGCAGTACCATTGTGGGATTGATTAAAAAAAAAATGACACACATTGACCGTTTACGTTCGGAGATATCGACTTATGAAAAGTGGTAATTTTATTCCACACCGAACTCGGGCCCAACCATCTGTAACGGAATGCCAACAGTGTACGCTGCAGCCAGCTGATCGGCGCGTGGTCTGGGAACTCGAAGCGTGTTTTTTCCCCGAGTTCTAGTAATTCTGAGACGGATGCGAAATAAATTTATTCCGCAAACAAATTTAATTTGTTCAATTTATGCATGTATTTATGCATGTATTTGTCTTTGTTACTGCGAATACAATTAAAACTGTCGGCAAGATGTTGTAAATCCACGATCCGACGTCCTTCGACAGCGAATTTTTGTTGCTGATCGTTGAGGTTATGGTTATTCTCATCCCGTTTAGCCGCATTTCCTTCACACATGGCTGTCACAGCTTTCAGTCTTTTAGCAAGCCCCTTTTTTCTTGTAAACTTTCCTTTGTATCGTATTTGGGTTGACATTTTCACGCTTTTTTAAATTTATATAAAATGTTTCGCGGAAGACGGATCGTAGGAAGCTCAACGCTATGACTGCAGGAAAATGGCGCTGTTGCCACGATTACAGCGCCGCTCTCTATACAAGTATGAGACCTATCTATGCATGAGGTGCGAATGTGTGGGACATATAGAGGGTACACTGAGAAAAAAAAAACCAATTGATTCAAAAAAATATATTGGTTGATCCAAATAAATGTGCTGCTGCGGAGTGCCACCGATATATGATATTGTTTCAATACTACACTAGGCAAAATAATTAAAGGATATTGAAAAAGTCCGCCAATTTTACGGTCATTTTCAAATAGCTGTAACTCCTCGAAAAATGGTCGTACAGCAAAATAAAAAAAAAAGCAAATTGAAGGTGTGAATCTCTAGTTTTGAGATCTTGAGCTCAAACATTTTTCGAATCAGCCAATTTTTAGTACCCATCGAAAAACCAAAGTAAAAAAAAATTCAAATTTTTGCTCATCTTTCACAGTCTGCACAGACTTTAATCAATTTTTTTGAATGATCGGATTAAAAGGATCGTCTAGCTGGATTCTTCGCCTTTAATTTGAGCGGTGGGAAAGCTCTGTACGTTTTTTTCTCGCCGAGTTATAGATGTTCAAAGCAAAAATGACACTTTTGACTTTGATGACTGATTACTCGGAGACTAATAGTCGCACAGGAAAAAACCAGAGGGTTTTGGAAACTTTGAAGTATTCTCTATAAGATGCTTTTATCATTTTTTATCAAGATTTTTTTTTATGCGGGAAAATGGATTTAAAAAAACGTGAAAAATGGCATATTTACGAATATTCTTTTAACAAAGGATTATTTTGCCAATATCGAATAGATAAAAAAAAATTTGGTTTTTTATGACCTCAAAGTACCCTAGAAAAGCCCTCGAAAGTTTAAACCCCAGCGATTTTTTTTTTTCATTTTGTTCAGAATGATCGAAATTGTGGTTTTTGCCAATAATCGATTAAAGGCTAAATCTACCACCTTTAATTCGTCTTTTGAGAATCACAATTTTTTTGGCACTGATCCGAATTAATTTTTTTTGTAAAAGAAAACTTTTAAATTAATTTTTTTTTTCGTTCAACAAAAATTTGTTCCTGTTGTTCAACAATCAACATTTTTTAGCACCGGAAATTCGGATCAGTGCCAAAAAAAATGTGATTCTCAAAAGACGAATAAAAGGTGGTAGATTTAGGCTTTAATCGATTATTGGCAAAAACCACAATTTCGATCATTCGGAACACAATGAAAAAAAAATCGCAGGGGTCTTTTGAGGGCCTTTTTAGAATACTTTGAGGTCATAAAAAAACCGGTTTTTTTTTATTCGTAAATAAGCCATTTTTCACGTTTTTTTGAATCCATACTTCAAGGTTTCCAAAACTCTCTGGTTTTTTTTTGTGCGACCATTAGTCTCCGAGTAATCAGTCATCAAAGTCAAAAGTGTCATTTTTGCTTTGAACATCGATAACTCAGCGAGAAAAAATCGTACAGAGCTCTCCCACCGCTCAAATTAAAGGGGATTTTCGGTTCGCGCTACGCTTACGAGAAACGAGCGCGCGTGCGGCCTCTAGCGGTTAGTCCGAGAACTATGGGTTTCCTTACACCTTTCGGTGGCGCTCGGCCATGATTTCGTTAAATTCTTTCAAGCAAATGTGCAAGAAACAAATTTTACTTTCGCATAATTTTTTAACCAATTCACACATTTGCTTAATATTTTTTAATAAAAATAAAATATTAATATTTTAACGAATAATGTACTTAAAATCAATATCGGATATGGTGAAAACATTAAAATAACATATTTACTCAATAGAAATTTTATTTGAATCAAACGAGCGAAATTCAATTTTTCTTGTGTACTCGAATCAACACTATTCATGTTATGAATTGAAACGCTTTTTTCGTTCGTTGCAGAAATTGCATTCAAAACTATTTAATTTGTTCGCGATAATTTTTTAGATAGTTTCAATAATACATTGTTCTCGGCTAACAATATATCTTTTGAATGAAAAGAATCTTTTTATTTTATCATGTCATTGAAGTCAATAGCGTTTTGTTTGGACAAATAAATCCGATTATTTACACCAACAATTTTACAATCGAATCAACGAAATTTCATTCAATAACACCAATGATATTGGAACAATGATTTTTTTTCTCAGTGTACAAGCTCTGTCGAAAATGTACAACCAACAGCATCGTGTAGGCATTGGATGTTACTATACGCTTCGACCGAAACTTTTGGCTCATACGTGTACCTACAGAACTACCTTAAACTCGTCTTTTCTTCTTTTTCCTATTTTCTAAATCGGCGAAAAAGAGCACAGGAATTTTGTGCTCTATTATTCTTCGAATGTACACGGAAATGTGCAGGTTATTTTTACCTTTTATTTTGAAAATTGTTTACAGGAGACGTATTTTTTTATTTACTTCTACTTCGGGCGAAAAAAATATATTTTCTCTATTTTAAGAAAAAAGATCGAGAAGAAATTCGTATAAAAGGAATACTTCGAAAAAATCAAATTCTTCACCGAAAATATTTTTTGCGATGTACTCGAAGAGTAATTGAGAGAAAAGAAAAGAAAGCGTGACGAAAAACTGGTAGAGCTAATTTCCTCGTAGTTCGACTCTCCTGTCGGCCTCGCCGATTATTCTCACGAGATCGTTGGCTATTTTTTCGTTGCACGCGCCGATCGCCCTCGGTCTCATCAGATCCACCGTTTTCCCTGAGTACACAAAAAAGAAGAAATTACATTTTTCAAATTACACAGCACTCGGTTTTTTTTGGCTTTTTTTTCGTTATTTGTTCGGGAAATATTGCAACAAATTGTGTCTTTGGGTTTTTACCTGTCACCCGATCGATCACTACGCCCCCAGCTTCGGAAATGATCAAGGAAGCTGCGGCAATGTCCCAAGTCGAGATGCCTGGGCCCTCGATGTGATAACCTTCGACTACTCCAAGAGCTACGTAGCACAGAGTTATGGCGGCCACGCCGAGAGTTCGTATCCTTAGAGACGAAAAAAAGACAAAATATAAGATACAAAAAAGAAAATCCATAAATACCGATATACTTTATACAAGTAAACGAATTTATGAGATTTATCAAACTCAGGGAATATTTGTAGAATTTGGAAAGTCGTGGAATTCAACTTGGCCTACGAATTACGTTCGTTTTTTCTCGTTTGGGTTTGTTTGGGTTTGGGCTTCAACGAAACGTTCCACATTAAGTCCACGAGTTGGAGAATCTTGGTTAATAATTCGTTAAGGGGTCTTCTCACTTCGGACGCTAAAAAAAGCTATTTTCATGATTTTTTTTTATAGGTTTATAGTATAGATATTGATATAAAAGTTGTTACTCTTAAGGCCTTAGGCCACAGTAACGAGTATAAAATCCTGTGCGAATTTAAGATTTTTTTCGTACGAAAAAGTGATTCACTCATAAAAATTAATTACACATCTATTTATTATGAATATCAAGCTGGTAGAAAATATATTTTTTTAAAAGGAATTTTTTTAAATTTTGCTATTTACTTTTTTTTGCCAAAAACGGTGAAAAAACGTTTTTTTGTTTTTCCAGAAAATGTTCGTCATTTTGTTATTTTTGCATATATCAAAAGTCGTATGGCGTCGTCCACTAATCACGTGAGGTTTTTTCGGCCACTCTTTGAACCCCCCTCCCCCATGGTGATATGTTGTGAGGTTTCTAGCCAGCCCCCCCCTCCCCCCACATCTCGTGTATTTTTTTTGTTGAGAAACATCTGACACAAGCAATAGAGAGTGCGGTATTTTATTATGAAAAACGAAATAATATATAAGTATTGTGAGCATACTTAAATGGCATTGTCCGTGCAGTTACAAAAAAAATATACGTGATATGTCACAACACCCCCCCGCCCCCCAGCGTGATCAATCGTGATGTTATCCACCCCCCCCCCCCCCCTATTTGAGCCTCACGTGATTAATGGACGACCCCTATGATATGCGCTATAGCCATTAACATACTGAACCTAAAACCGTTTGATTTTTTTGTCTCGGATGATCCATCTCCGAGATTTCATCAACAGCGCAGACCCACAATTTTTTAGGACATTTTTTTAACTACCATTTTCGTCTATCAATGGTGACTAAACAAAATTAAATTAAAAAAAAATGTATTTCGATAGTGTATCTATTACGTGTAACAACTTTCATACCAATATCTGTAATATAAACCTATCGAAAAAATTCATGAAAATAGCCTCATAATGTTATCTATACAAAATAGTTCCGTGGCTGACTGACTGCCTGACGGAATGACTGACTGACATATAAACAACGCACAGCCTAAAACGCTGAAGATAGAAACATGAAATTTGGAATATATGTTCCTTAGAAGGTGTAGAGGTCCTTAGAAGGTCTAGATGTGCACTAAGAAAGGATTTTTCGAAAATCAACTCCTAAGAGGATGAAATGGGGTGTAAAAGTTTGTATGCAAAAATTGTATCCCTTGTGTGTATCAAGGCAAGCAAAGCCGCGAGCGGCAACTAGTCCACATATAAATGAGGTGGTTGCATATGAAATCGCCCATCATTGGAGCGAAGTAAAATTTAGGCGTTCGCATTTAGAGTATCGCCCATCGGAGAAGAAGAGCTTGGCCCATCTTTTGGCCAAAAATCGGATTCCAGGCAGGAAGAATTCGGCTTTAGATGTAATCCAGTCATCTAGCCATTTTTCGACTGCTTCGTACGAGGTGAAGTGCTGCGCCGTAAGTGATGACTGCATCGACCGGAACAGATGGTAATCGGAGGGATGTCTGAGCAATGTGGCGGGTTGGGTAGGATTTCCCCATTCACTCCTTCCAAGTACTCCTTAACCGGTTGAGCAACATGCGGCCTGGCGTTGTGCTGCTGAATCAACTTGTCATGTCGATTCTCCCATTCCGGCCTCTTCTCGTGCAGAGCTCGCGGCAAACGCATCAGTTGCAGTCGATAGTGATCCTCCGTGATGCTTTCCGACGCTTTCAGCAGCTCGTGATACACGATAGCCCCCTTTTGCCTGGTTTCCCGGGCTCTGTTGTCCATAGAGAAATAACGACTTTCGAAGCGGCGAAAGAAACTCTTTACACGTTGTACTCGATGGAGCATCTTCGGCATATGCCTGCTCTAGCAAACGATGCATTTCCGCGACTGATTTATTTGCCAGAGAATAGCGAAGCATAACTTGCCGCAAATGTGACGAATTCGGAAGAAAACTAGTCATCGTGATGACAATCAGAATGGATTTGGTTAACGCCTCGCACAAATGTCATCTATGGCGTTTTAGCGGGACTCAACGGACCTATCGTCTTGTATTGCCAGCATTTAAGTCGAAAAAATATTCTACGATGGTGAAGTTTGCATCGTTGGAATGAAACGAAAGATATGATTTTTAATTTGCTCCAATTTCTTTCGAAAAATCTCAACTATGAAAATCCCTCGATAATTATTAATTTTCTTATTAAAAAATCTATAATATGAATTCGCAGAAAAGATTTTTTGAATAATGAACAGGAGAAAATGAAGATATTAAAAAAAAATTTCGTTGCACTCCAACGTTGCAAACTTCAAGATCATACATGTGGCGGTACTGCCATCTTCACCACCTTCGACATCGAAGTATTTACCGACGGAGCAGAGCAGCAAATCGAACGGTGGCGACAATCGCCACCGGCGAAAGCAACAACTAACGCCACGGGAAGTCTTCACGACTGAGCGCGAAGCGCGTACTAAGAACGCTGGATAGTTAGCGGCGGGCAAAAAAGAAAGAACGATCCACGCGGTTGAAAAGAAGCTACGAAATTCTGTGATATTTAAATAGAGGCTAGATTATCGTGAAGTACGCCGCAGTTAGTATTCAATCTCCCTCGCATATCAAGTCCTACATACGTATTCTACCTAACGCCATCTATCGCCAGCGGGCCGTATCATATGCAACCGCCCATCATCATCTCCACCCATCATCATACTTATGTATATACAGGGTGCCCTGTTATGAATAGATAATCCTGCAACTGTCGATATGTCAGATCATGCTGGTATACCATATGCTGGAATTTCAGTTTAGTAAAAGACCCGCGGTTTTCCAGATTTTGGACTGTATGTTATTTTCTGAAAAAAAAATCGTCTGCTTTTCGTTTTTCGAATGACATTTCTACAAATGATATTAATCGACAATAACTAAGCAACTTTTTAAGGGGTTTTCTCACTTTAGACGCTATAAAAGGCTATTTTCGTGAATTTTTTGATAGGTTGACATTATAGATATTGATATTGGTTTACATTATAGATATTGATGTAAAAGTTGCTCAACTTAATAAAATACTTGCGGAATACTTTTTTTTTTAATTGTATGTATTTAAGTAACCCAAACAAACTTTAAACGCGTTTTTTCTCGAAACAACGTTTTTCGACGACTTGTTGATGAAATCTTCGAAACTACTGAACCGATCCTCATGAAATTTTAACGACATATTGTTTACAACTATAGCTATAGTGCATATCAAGGATTTTTTTACATTTTACTATTTTTGTTTTGCCAAAAACGGTGAAAAAAAACGTTTTTTTTTTCGGAAAATGTTCGCCATTTTGTTATTTTTGCATATATCAAAAATCGTGTGTTATGCGCTATAGCCATTAATATACTGAATCTAAAACCGTTCGATTTTTTTTGTTTCGGATGATCCATCTCCGAGATCGACAGCGCAGACCTACAATTTTTTGGAACATTTTTTTAACTACCATTTTCGTTTATAGTGACTGAAATAAATATAAATTTAAAAAAAAATGTATTTCGAAAGTGTATTTATTAAGTGTAACAACTTTTATATCAATATCTTTAATATAAACCTTTCAAAAAAATTCATGAAAATAGCGTCTAAAGAGAGAAGGCCCCTGGAAGTAAAAGGCACGATATGCGCAGTACACTTTTTTTTTGCATCGCAGGCTACCACAGTCAGATGTTCGAATTGGTTTGTATGAAAATTCTACATAAGATCTTTTTTCATAAAGTTTCCTTAACATTCAAGGTTAAAAAGAAGACTTTACCAGATAAAACAAATACCCAAGAGTATTCTTTTAAAACCGGGACAAAAAAGTTTTTTATAGAAATGGCATGCGAAAAACCAAAAGCAGATAATTTTTATGTCGAAAACTGTGGGACTTTTACTAAACTGAAATTCCTGCATATAGTAAGACATGATTTGACATATCGAAAGTTGCAGGCTTATTCATTCATAACAGGACACTTTGTATAACAGCATAAGCTAGGATACGCTGGGTAAAAGTACTTATTCCTTAACCCTTTGAAGCATATACATTTTTCTTTACGTGCACGTTTTTTTGCACTTTCGTTATTGATGACGCCCACTACGTGAAAAATAAAAATTCAATAGGTATGTTTTAGTACTTATCGAAGTCCTAGGTACCTTGAAACGGATCTACAATCGCCATATTTAATTTAAAAAATTAAAACCCGCAAAGGGTTAAATGAATAATAAAAAAAGGATCATAAAAATATGAAAATATTTCGTGTTGAATTTTGCATCGTTGAAATGCAACGAAAATTCTTGATTTTTCATTCACTAATTTTTATTGTGATTTGAAATCCTTCTTTTGCAGCTTTTGGTTATAAATGTGAATTTCATAAGCCCAATGTGCAAAAAAAATTCGTTGCATTTCAATGCTGCAAACTCTAATACCACAATATTTCAAATGCCATTGTATATTATACCCTTGAGCTTCACGAGCGACCGCGCGAATCCTCTCCATCATTTTGTCCCTCAAATTGTCGACCTTTATGAAGCCCGGCTCCAGGCACACGAGAGCCTTCGATATGTCTGACGGAAGGACAAAAAAAGTTCCCCCTCGTATTAGCTCGTCAAGAATATTAATCCTGATAAGCGTTTTTTATTCTCTCGCATATATACGCTAATTCAGAGCCCAAACGTCGTGAAATTATGAATGAGAAAAAACAAGACAACGCGAACCTTGAATTTTGGAGGTTTGGATCGGTCGCCCATTGAGAAAGGCACCGCGGCCTTTTCTCGCTGTGAAGAGTTGCTCGAGTATGGGATTGTAGACGATACCGATCCGCATTTCCTTGCCGATCGAGAGACCGATCACGACGCACGTGTGCGGAAATCCGTGAATAAAATTCGTCGTACCGTCTATCGGGTCTATTATCCAGGTCGGATCGTTCGTTAATTCGGGAAGATTTTTTCCCGTCGATTCCTCGCCGATGAATCTGCAAATACCGAGGGCCATTTTTTTAAATCGATTTTAAAAAATTATAAAAATATTCAAAATATTATTTATATCGAAAAATTACAATAATAATCATATGATAATAATAATAATAATAATAATAACTATTATTATTATCAGATGTAAATAATATTTTGTATATTATAAATTTAATATTGTCATATATATATATATATATATATATATATATATATATATATATATATATATATATATATATATATATATATATATATATATATATATATATATATATATAATGCAGTAATATTAGTAATGATAATATAATTTATCGAATACAATCAACGATAATATTGTACACAGATATTAAATAATATTTTTAAACGAGTAGTCAATTTTTTCCGAAATTCAACCGAGGTAAAAAAAAATCGAAGCAAAGCTCCAGAATTTGTGCTATATTTAAAAAATATGCATTTTTTGTTTGTTTTGCGGACCTATGATCGGGAAACTTTTTTTTCAACTTTCCCATGATGATATCCTCGATCTTCCGATCGTATTGCGTAACGAGATCCCAGTCGCCCAGCTTCTCGTCGATCGTCTTTGTGTCGGTGATGGAGCTTCTGAGAACCTTTGAGAATAATTCATCGGTTAATGCGAAACATTATTTTCTTCTTTACCGGAAGAGCAAATTTTTATCGAGGACAGCCAGGAGGACGTTTACGATCGAAGCTAAAAAATCACTCGCTCTAAAGTTTGAATATTCCTTATGTTGGAAATAAAATTGATTGACGCGAAAAGAAAGACGCGTGATCCAAGCTAGGAAAACTCGAGTATTTCTGTTCGGAGTACTTTTTTTCTTCATTTTTTCATTATGCGAAACAAATCAACATTTTTTAAAATCGAAACTATAGTTTGAAAAATTAAGATTTTTATTTCATTCATTATTTCGTAATAACGTAATGAAATTTCGCAACAATAATTTTATGTGCAACAAAAACGAGAATAATAACAATAATAAAAATAGTAGAAATAGAAGTAATAGCAGTGAAAAAAGAATTATAGGATCACAACAAACCCAAACAACAATTAGAGTAATAATGAAATGATAATAGTTGCCATAACGTAATTTTTAATAATAAAAAACCATAATTGGTAATAACAATGGCAGCACTTATAATAATGTGCTAGTAATAATGATGAAATATGCAACACCAATAACAATAAGAATAATGATAAACTACTACTATAAAAAACTATTACTACTAATAACAACAACAATAATAGTAACAAAAGTCAATAAAATATACAACGCATCAATAATAATCATGATAAGTATAAAAAATTGTAATCGAAAAATAATAATCGAAAAACAACAATAATACTAATAATAAAGATAATAATAATGATATTCAATACACCAACTGCAATATCAACAACATATATTGTTTTAAGAGTTAATTATTAATATATTGTTTAAAGTCTTCTCACTTTAGATGCTAAAAAAGGCTATTTTCATGGTTTTTTTGATAGATTTATATTATAGATATTGATATGAATGTTGTTACACTTAATAAATACACTTTCGAAATATATTTTAAAAAAATGTTTTAATTTATTTTACTTACTTTTAAAAATTACATTAAAAATACATTAAAAAAAAGTATTTATTTAAGACAATATTTATAGACGAAAATGGTAGTTAAAAAAATGTCCCAAAAAATTGTAGGTCCGCACTGTTGATGAAATCTCGGAGATGGATGATCCAAAATTAAAAAATCAAATGGTTTTAGATTCAGTATGTTAATGGCTACAGCGCATGGCATACGATTTTTCATATATGCAAAAATGACAAAATGGCCGACATTTTTCGAAAAAAAAACGAGATTTGGAAAAAAATTTGGAAAATTTTGAAAAAAAAATAGTAAATATGAAGATTTGTTTTTGGAAAAAAAATAGTAAATATGAAGATTTTTAAAAAATCCCTATTATGCGCTATAGCTGTAGTTGTAAAGCATATGTGGTTGAAATTTCATAATGATCGGTTCAACAGTTTCGGAAATTTTATCAACAAGCCGTCGAAAAACGCTGTTTCGAGAAAAACGCGTTTATGGCCTTAGGCCACTCTAGAGGCCGAAAAATAGGATTTTTGGGAATTTTTTTTCAGAAAAACTACAAAATAAATTGAGATTACAAAAAAGCGTGTTTATCGTACATATCAGTGACTGTATACAATAATTTTTTTGAAACGATTAATTTGAAAATGGCGGCTGCGCAGCTTTTATCTCAAAACTGCATTTTTTAAGTTGGCCGGAAACATAATTCAGACAATTTCCAACCCTTTCACTTGAAATGTTGAATATATCTTGAAAAATACATTGTCTATGGAAGTACGCAGGATTTTTTTTTATATTGCATAGTTCATTTGTTATTAACAATTAACTGGATTTTTTAGGCAAATTTGTGGAACGTGAAATATTTCGTCAGATAATTGTTAACAACAAATTAACTATACAACATAAAAAAAAAATCCTACGTACTTCCATAGACAATGTGTTTTTCAAGATATATTCAACATTTCAAGTGAATCAGTTGAAAATTGTCCGAGTTATGTTTCCGGCCAACTTGGAAAATGCAGTTTGGAGATAAACGCTGCACAGCCGCCATTTTGAAATGAATCGCTTCAAAAAAATTATTGTATAACGTCACTGATATGTATGATAAACATCCATTTTGTAATCTCGATTCATTTTGTAGTTTTTCTGAAATATAATCCCCAAAGTTCCTATTTTTCGGTCTCTAGAGTGGCCGAACCCCTTAAAGTTTGTTTGGGTTACATAAACGCATTTTAAAGAAATGCTTGTATTTCGAAAGTGTATTTGTTAAATGTAATAACTTTTATATCAATATCTATAATATAAACTCACAAAAAAATTCATGAAAATAGCCTTTCTTTAGTGTCTGAAGTGAGACGACCCCTTAATCATAAAAAATCGTCATTGAAAAAAATTATTATTACCTGAGCTGCTTCTAGCGTAAGTTTCATTGCAAAATCCCAATAGACATCTTCCTCTTTTTCGCTCATTTTCCGGCGGTCTTTTTGTTGTTTATTGAAGACTTTATTAACGCGATTAGAGAATGAAAAAAGAACAAAAGAATACTCGCATCTATGTCAGCGAGTACGTCGAGTCGTACTGACTTGCGAACGATCGTTTCGCTTTGTTTTGTCGAAGTAACGAGGAGGCAGGAGGTACTTCGAGTCCTGGAATAACGGCTGTACCGCTCTATTCTCGCGCGCGATTTACATTCTCCCCCGAAGGTTTTCGATCGTCGAGACTCACGCCACCTCCATCGACGATATACTCTCTGTCTCTGTCATCGATTTGGTTTGAGCTATTCTATTTTTTTCCCTGCCAATCGAGGCCTCGGCTGGAAAATCTCTGCCTTTTCCGATTTTACCTGTCGTGTTTTTTCGTGCACATCAACTGCACAATCAGGCTGCAGTCGACAAATCCTGATAACGATGATATATTTATGATGACGCTCATAAACGACGAGCTTTTCAGACGACCGATAAATCAGGGTTTTTAGTCCATTACGCAATTTTGTTAACCTACCCTACATTTCTGGAGTATATATATATATAAAATAATAATGATCATAATAAACTATGCAATTATATACGACAATTAAAAAAACTAGGAACTTAAGAAGGAGACATGAGAAAGCTGATGTAAAAAGACTATTGTAAAGTCGAAGGGAAGGGCACTCATGTAAACACCCTCAAAAGGGCGTACTCAAAATAAATACTACTTCTAATACTACCAATACTACTAATGATAATAATGATTTAAAAAAATTATTATTATTATTATCCGTATTAGGTGTACAAAAAAGTTCTTAGCCGGAGAATAAAAATAGCTGTTTTGAATATTTGAATGAAAAAATATTTCCCTTCAGGTCTGGTTACATATAATACCAACCTAGTAGACTGTTTTTCCGAACCAACAGCTTAACATAACCTCAAAATATACATCGTGAGTACAGCGAGTAAAATGAGTTGCAATGACGCACCTATTAAGCACTGTATGCTTTCCGCGTTCGAGTTGGGAAGAAATACTTTTTAGGCTAAGCAAAAGAGTCTCTTTTGCTTAGGTGTTACTTCCATTAGGTCTTACTAATGGAAGTAACACCTAAGCCTGTACCTAATGGACCATTAGTCTGTACCTAATGGAAGTAACAGTCAAAAGACGAATGCTGTATGGATTCGAAATTGGGGGTGGAAGAGGCGAAAACAGGTGGACAAATTTCAAGCAAGTTATGGTAAAATGGCCATGCGAATTATTAGAAGCACCCCAAACTATATTTGGCGAATGGAGGCGGCGTGCAGGAGAATGGAAGTTGAAGTATGGAAAAGGGCCTCAAGGTATCTACTTGAAATAATGAAGATGGGAGATGGTAGGTGGTCAAAGAAATGCTTGAAGGAAGAAGTAAGAGCAACTATCAGTGGTCACCCGTCAAAAAGGGGAAAATAAGTGAAAGAAGCAATGGAAGGCTAGGTGAGAGGGACAATCTAACAACCCGTATCAAATGGAAATGTAAGGGAGCTAGAAAGAAAAATAGAAAGAGGCGTAAAAATTAAAATTGAACGAGCAATTCAATAGGATTGGGGCAAAATCAATGGTTCAATATACTGCAAGGAATACAAACATGGGAAAACAAGTATACACATTGGAAATACTTCGAGGACAAGATGATTAGCGGAGAATTGAAAGAAACGTGGGCGAGGATAAGATGTGGAAATGTCGGGAAAGACGAGGAAAATTGTATGTATACGCCAAATGTAGAATATACAAGCAGGCAATTGAAAATTTGAGACATATTTGCTAGTGTACGAAAGTTAAGGGAAAACTAGACCAAGAAATAGTAAATAAACGGGAGCTGTGGTTGTAAAATAGCAGGAGGTTAGAAACCGACCGGAAAATAGAAGCTCAACTGAAAATGCAACCGGCAAAGCCACTATGCCATTACATCAGACAATTTGAGAAACTAGGAACTACGATTGATATAAGAAGACCAATGTAAAATAATTTATGTAAATGAAAAGGGAGGGACATTTATGTAAACACTCTTAAAAGGGTATACAAGAAACAAAATACTACTAGCCCTACTTCCGGCTAAGGAGATGACTTGTCAGGCATTCGGGAAAGATGCCGCATACATTAGTACCGTCAAGAAGTGGTTTCAAAGGGTCCGAAGTGGAAATTTCGACCCCGAGGGTGACGATAGAGCAAGACGACCAACAAGTTTGATGACTAGGATGTAGCAGTTGCTGAACGAAGATTCTTGCCAAATGCAAATGGAGCTTGCTACGGCATTAGGAGTTACCCAACAAGACATTTCCAGTCGCTTAAGGGAGACTTTGTCCTTGGAGTGCCATATTTCAGGTGCTTACATTTTATTTTTTTTAAAGGAAACGAGTAAAGCTTTGTGAGTGCGGTTTTTTTCTTGCTTTTATTCATGATATACAGAACGTTAACAAAAAATTTGTTTGAAAAAAAAAAACCAAAATGGCGGCCGTTGCAGCTCCGCGAAAACAGGTCCTCAAATCGCGGGAGGTAAACGGCTGACATCACTGCCCCCTCTTTATTGATCTGAAACACAAATTCAAAGCATATTATCGATCTGTGACCCTTTGGTCATGGAATGACGGATGGGTTTTTCGTTTAGTACAAATTTCGGGAAATGGCGGCAATTTAAAAAAAAATCGAGTTTTCGCGTTTTTTTTTCGCATAAAAAGATAAATAATAAATGCAAAAATGTATCTATCGAAAAAACGATCCGTCATTCCGTGAAGACATATTTTCTGAGTATGCTCTCCAAATTTCAGGTCGATATGTTAATTACAGCGGTCAGGAGAATGTCAGCCATTTTTAAAAACGTGTTTTCGAGAAAAACGCGCTTAAAGTTTTGTAATGTGTTTACACAAATGTGTTTATAATTACCGCTAATCGGCAATGCCTGGTCCATAGAGGCATCCCTCCTCTTCTTCTAGCTGCTCATGTTGAGCCGCTAACATCCCCGCCGATTTCAAGGACGAAGTCTCCCTTGATGAATCATTCATTTGAGCCTCTGAATTGACCCAAATAAAGATTTGGTAATAGTTTAGAAATGGGTACTATGAAACATACCCCTTTTTCAACAGCCAATAGATATACAGTTGGTCTAACCCAATGCTTCGTATTTATACTATAAATACTTGTTTCCTATAACTGAGGCGTTATGAGATCAGTGGAAAAGTTCTCCCACATGTAAAGGATGGTTGAGTGAACGATATTTTATATTCGCACGACTTCGGAGATTCGTGTATAGTTACCAAATGAATATTTGGACAAAGTCATTAATTGATTGCCGGGAGATGAATGTGCAGTTGAATCAATGTAGCACTATAGTGCTAGTGGACAAGTAAAGGAACAACTCTCATAGAATATGAGAGTTGTTCCTCGCTACTTGTAGAGGGCAAATTCGTTGGACAACGATTTGTCCTCTACAAGTAGCAAGTCCGTTACGTCGGAGGACAACAAAGATGGTACCATCAATACGTCGTACAGCAACAAACAACTCTCATAGATAATAGGCGGTCAACTGGTCCCCCGGTACACGGCCACCCCTGCTCTAATGCGTAATTTAATATTCTCTATATGCATGACAATGCCAGAGCACACAGCAAAAAGGACCAGTGACGCTTTAGATTCGTTGAGCTGAGAAGTTTCTCTCTCGCATTCTTCATGAAATTGCGTACGGAATTTGCGATTGTTCATTAACTTTGGGTGTACTTCCGCAAAGTCCACACCGCCGAATAATTTAGAACTTCGTGTACTTATGTATTTTGACTCGCTGATCACGAATATGACGGTGAAAACACCCGCAAATTTTATTTTCAAAGTAAAAACGAAAAAAAACTTTTTAGTTTTTCTATTTTATTTTAACAAATATTGATCTTAGAGAAAAATGTCTTCTACGAAAGTTGTAGCCTATTAAAAGACTGATATTTTATGTTATATACAGGTATCGTCTAAAACCATTATTTTTCAAGAAAAATGGGATAATACGTTAATAAGTAGATTTTGCTAAACTCTATTCTTAGTTTCGATGTTATCTACTTACGCACTTTACCACAGGGAGGTTACAATTTAGTCTTTGAAGGGCATATTTTTTTTGTTTTTTTGCATTCTATTCTATTTTTTTGTTTTTTTTTTGTGATTTTAGTGTTATATAGGGAAATATTCAGGGTTAAGCAATATAATAACGAAAAACTTATGTGGCTTTGCCGGGATAGCAAATTTTAAAATCGGCGATCTATTGTGGGAAAGGGTCTACGTTTAATTTTTGAATAAAGTGTAATAAAGTTAATTTTAATTTTTAGTTAATTTTAAAGTTAATTTTAATTTTTTAATAAAGTGTAATAAAGTTTTCCAATGAATTTTTTACTGCTCTCATTGAACTCGTTTGAAAATTTCTTTAAATTAACCTTTTTTAAGAGCTAGTTTAATTTTTGAATAAAGTGTAATAAAGTTAATTTTAATTTTTAGTTAATTTTAAAGTTAATTTTAATTTTTTAATAAAGTGTAATAAAGTTTTCCAATGAATTTTTGACTGCTCTCATTGAACTCGTTTGAAAATTTCTTTAAATTAACCTTTTTTAAGAGCTAGAGTAGCTTTAGTCCTTTAGCTCATGGATTAAAAACCTAAACTGGTATATGAGCAATACGAGAAAAACAGGCAGAGTATACGTTGGAACTCAGGAAATAAGAAATATATATAGCTCGTTAATTTTATAAATTTGTACAGTTGTAATATTCATAAGACTCCATAAGTTGCTGTTTTTTTCACATTTTTCTTCAATACTATGAAGTAGGTATAATTAATACTCTAGCGAGTGTGGAATTGCGAGGCCTCGTCGTATACTTGTGGAGCATTCTTCAACTTTTCATGCGGAACGTCATTTCAATATTTACGCAGATGTGTTTTTCCTAATCGTTTGTTTTTTGCTGTCGAGATATAATTGCCGAGGTATCATCGACTCACGTTTTTCAAAGGGAAGTGTTTTTCGATTGGTTGCCTTTTTTTGTCCAATTTACGAGAAGGTAATTGATTGGACGATTTTTTTAGGTTCCTCGTCAGAGATCTATAACTTAAGGGGTCTTCTCACTTTAGACGCTGAGAAGATAAGGCTATTTTCATTAATTTTTTAAATAGATTTATATTATAGATATATAAATAATAGTATAATAAATACTACAAATAAATAAATAATAGTTTAATAAACACAAACAAAAAAATTTCATGTATCTGTGTAACCCAAAAAAACTTTAACGCGTTTTTCTTGACATAACGTTTTTCGACGGCTTGTTGATAAAATCTTTGAAACTATTGAACCGATCCCTATGAAATTTTGACCACATATTCTTTACAGCTATAGCGCATATCAAGGATTTTTTTTAAATTTTCATATTTACTATTTTTTGCCAAAAACGGTGAAAAAAACACGTTTTTTTGTTTTTTCGAAAAATGTCCGATATTTTGTTATTTTTGCAAATATAAAAAATCGTATGATATGCGCTATAGCGATTAATTAAACATACTGAATTAAAAAGCGTTTGATATTTTTGTTTCGGATGATCCATCTCTGAGATTTCATCAACGGCGCAGACCTACCATTTTTTTAACTACCATTTTCGTCTATAAATATTCTCTTAAATAAATACTTTTTTAAAAATGTATTTTGAAAGTGTTTTTATTAAGTATAACAACTTTTATATCAATATCTATAATATAAACCTATTTAAAAAATTCATGAAAATAGCCTTTTTTAGCGTCTAAAGTGAGAAGACCCCTTAAGTCTCGGACAAAAGATTCGTGCTACAAAAAAAAAATTGATTAGTCGTTAATCAAATCGAGTTTTATTTGCACAACTTTTAACAGTTTTTTAGAGAACTTAAAAAAATGATTACCATTTTTACAACTGAGAAAACAAAGATTTTTCTTTCACGGTTAAAAAAATATTAACAAGCGACTTTTTCATCATGTGATGAGGCAAGGAAAAATTAATGTTCACCATTTTCACAATGAAAAAGAAATTTCCCAACTAGTAAAACCAAAACAACAACAAAAACGCTTACAATTAAAACTCAAGATGAAAGAAAGCAACGACAGACTGTCACAATTTAAAAAACAAATTTTCACCATTTTGACAATGAGAAAGAAGCAAAAAGACATTTCACCAAAAAAAAAAACACAATTTTTTGCTCTCAACACAAATAAAAAACGAAATTTTCCCTATTTTTTCGGTATCGAAAAAATCTTGCTTTTGACCATTGGACAAAAAATGGAGAAGAAAATGAACGAATCAAAATTTGACCCTCCTAGAAAAGTTTATTGTTCTTATGTACATTCTCGTGTACAATCTTCGTTTCTTCTTCCACGACTCGATGAATTTGCAAATTGTTCGACCATCGAATCATGCCGGTGAATACGCAAAGTTTGTGCGAGTTCTTAAAGGAGTTTCGACGAGCTTGGTACTCTCTTCAAACGTTTCCGTTGAGTCTGAAGATCCGTGTCGACGATAAGCTTCGAAATTTCTCTCGCGAGGACTTCCGTCGCGGCTCCGATCGTTCGCGGCTTCATCACATCGTGTGGACCTCCTGAAAATAAGAACGAGAAAAAAAATTACAGCAATAACACCAAACAAAACAGACATACGAGAAAAAAAATAAAATGGGTAAAAGACGTTTTTTTTTCTTACCCTTCGTGTCGATTATCGTACCACCAGCTTCCTCCACTATCAAAACACCTGCTGCAACGTCCCAGGGCCCCAAGTGCTCCATTTGAAAAGCGTCAAGTGTCCCACTCGCTACGTAGGCTAATGCCAAGGCCGCGGAACCGATACTTCTGATGCTGCCATTCGGAAATCCAAATAGCCCGATATAATATACATTTTTTTTTTGCAATTTTGCCTCGTGATTATTTTGCTAATTTTTGGCATTGGGATGTTTAATTATGACGTTGAAGTTTGCATCGTTAGGATGCAACGAATTTTTTTTTTATTTTCCCCAATTTCCTTCGTCAAAATTTGGGCTACGAAAATCACGCAAACAGTTTTTACGATTCTTATTCAGCGATCTACAACCTAAATTCGTAAAGTACGATTTTGGATAATAACGAAAATAAGAAATTGAAAAGAATTTCGTTGCACTCCAACGATGCAAACTACAAATTCCTTGTGTTATTTGGTTTTTTAATGTCTCGGCTGGCATAGTGAATAACGGACCTTTCCTGGAGAATACATTTTTCGTATACTCGTGACAAAAAGTGTTCATGCGATGACGATTCGAACGAATCTCGAACTTATTATCATCATTATTATTATATATATGTAAATATTTAAAAAATACAAACAATTCAGTCTCATGAATTAGTATCGATAAATCATTACATTTATAATGTTGCTAAACAATATATTATTTAATCAAATGTGCAAACTTTATATTATTTTTTGTCATATACATATATATATATGTAATATTATGTTTCTCTATTTTATTGAATTTTCTTCGCTGCATATATTGCAATAATAAAATATATTTTTGCAATGTATACAGTGAAGGTTGCATGATCAATGATAACGCATAAAAATGGGGAAAATGAATAAAATAATTACTGGAAAGCGTAGGTAAGGGGGCAATGAAAGGGAGCATTGTGAGGGAGCTTGGAAGAAAAATAGAAAGAGGTACAGAAACTTTAATTGAAAAATAAATTCAATACGATTGAAAACCAATGTAAAATAATTCATTTAAATGAGAAGGGAGGGTCATTTATGTAAATATCCTTTAAAAGGGTATACAAGGAATAAAATCCTACTATATATAATTCGTAAATAGAAACGTTGCATTAATTTTGATATACATATATATTTTTTATTGGATATGTGTGTGTTCCGAAAAAAAAAATTGGTTTCACTCAAAGCATTTCATCGTGCCATCAATCTACTGCTCAGTTGGAGGTAATAAAATCAAATCAGTTCTAGTTGCCACTTGCATAGTTCTGGAGTTCTATGTACTTTTCATCGATAGTTCGGTTCTTAGTTACGATTTTTTTTCCGTCAGGGGGCTGGGGGGCAACTGCATGAAACTTTCTCGAGTGTACCGTTGTAAATATTCTTCTGATCAAAAAACGTTGTAAAGCTATTTAACAGAACTCTTGCGGGGGCAACCAGAACTCCGAAAAAAAAATTCATTTTTCCGAAAAAAAAATTGGTTTCACTCAAAGCATTCCATCGTGCCATCAATCTACTGCTCAGTTGGAGGTAATAAAATCAAATCAGTTCTAGTTGCCACTTGCATAGTTCTGGAGTTCTATGTACTTTTCATCGATAGTTCGGTTCTTAGTTACGATTTTTTTCCGTCAGGGGGCTGGGGGGCAACTTCATAAAACTTTCTCGAGTGTACCGTTGTAAATATTTGTCTGATGAAAAAAAGTTGTAAAGCTATTTAACAGAACCCTTGCGGGGGCAACCAGAACTCCGAAAAAAAATTCATTTTTCCGAAAAAAAAAAATTGGTTTCACTCAAAGCATTCCATCGTGCCATCAATCTACTGCTCAGTTGGAGGTATTAAAATCAAATCAGTTCTAGTTGCCACTTGCATAGTTCTGGAGTTCTATGTGCTTTTCATCGATAGTTCGGTTCTTAGTTACGATTTTTTTCCGTCAGGGGGCTGGGGGGCAACTTCATAAAACTTTCTCGAGTGTACCGTTGTAAATATTTGTCTGATGAAAAAAAGTTGTAAAGCTATTTAACAGAACCCTTGCGGGGGCAACCAGAACTCCGAAAAAAAATTCATTTTTCCGAAAAAAAAAATTGGTTTCACCCAAAGCATTCCATCGTGCCATCAATCTACTGCTCAGTTGGAGGTAATAAAATCAAATCAGTTCTAGTTGCCACTTGCATAGTTCTGGAGTTCTATGTACTTTTCATCAATAGTTCGGTTCTTAGTTACGATTTTTTTCCGTCAGGGGGGTGGGGGCAACTTCATAAAACTTTCTCGAGTGTACCGTTGTAAATATTTGTCTGATCGAAAAAAGTTGTAAACGATGTGTGTGCGCGCGTGTGTGTGTGTGTGTGGAATAAAAATATTTCACGAATTACTGCGGCAATAAAAACAATTCTTACCCTTGGGAACTGCAAATTAAAGTTTCCAATCTCGCGACGTAAATGTCGCGATCCTTGCTGGCTACTCCAATCGTTCCGGGCTCCATGAAAACTAGCGATTTTTTCAATTCTGTGAGAGAAAAATGAAGAGGAATAACAAACGCAGAGATAAGCCGAATGATAAGAGTGTCTCGACGATCTTATGTACCAATAAGAAAAGTTCTTTTTTCCCTATATATATATATATATATATATATATATATACACACATACATACAGGGGGTCCCAAAACCCAACGATAACATTGCAGGTGCTGACAGGCCAGCTCACAATGATCCCGAATAACCAATTATGATCTCAGTAAAAGTGTCATAGTTTTCGAGATACTCGCACTTTTTTGAAACTCGTGAAAATCTCTACCTCAAGGCAATACTTCACATATCCACAGCTATCAGTACGGCTATTCGTCGGTTCGGTTTTTTTCGTGCTATCAATAACCATAAACATTTACATTGTCAACTCTTTTGAATTTTTCATTACTCAGTTTGATTGATAGTGGCATAATAAACGCACGACGCCGAACTTGCAACATGTCTAAAAAATGGAGTCATTTAGTCTAGATGTAGAAGAGACGAAACACGTCCTCCGTGTTCCGTCTCTTTTAAATCTAGACTAAATGACTCCATTTTAAAGATATGTTGCGAGTGTCCGGAAGTTTAGTTATAAGCAATAGTAACTTATAGTAAGTTACCATTACTTATAGCAAGTAATAGCAACTTATTATTAAGTAATTTACTTAATAGTAAATATAAATTACTATAATGAATAAGTAAGTTACTATTACTTATAGTAAGTAATAGTAAGTTACTGTTAAGTAATAGTAGGAAGTAATAGTTACTTATTACTATTACTCACTATAAGCAAGTAATAGTAATAAGTAATGCCATGCTTACTTAGTATAGTAAGTATAGTAAGTAATAGTAACTTACTACCTTACTATCTAAACTTCTTACTGTATAAGATAGTAAGAATTTGATATATCATTATAAACATCATTTTTTTACTGCACCAAACAAATCGCTACTTTATTACAAAAAGACATGATTTTGGAATTATTTCCTTGATCTGTATTTGTACTTATCTCGAAACTATGACTCGTACATAGGGGGCGTCCATTAATTACGTGAGGCGTTTAGGGGGGAGAGGGGGTCGAGCGAAATCTCACCCAATCTCACGTGGGGTGAGGGGGGCTTCGGCAAATATCACGTAATTTTAGTAATTTTAGTAATCACATAATTTTTATCACGTAGGGAGAGTCTCCCTACTACTTTACATGGTGGAGTAAATGGTACTATAACCGCAGTTACTTCTCCTACAATTTATTTTCCGTGAACGTATGCATTCTAAAAAATCTCACGTGAGATTAGGGGTGGGGGGAGGGGGTCGAGCAAAATCTCACGACATCTCACCAGGGGGAGAGGGGGGGGGTCGAAAAATTGCCAAAATCACCTCACGTAATTAATGGATGCCCCCTATCTCGAAAACTATGACACTTTCACTAAGGTCATATTTCGTCATTCCGGATCATTATGAGCAGGCCTGTCAGCGGCTGCAATATTATTGTTGGTTTTTGGGACACCCTGATATATATATATATATATGTGTGTGTGTATATATATATATATATATATATATATATATGTATGTATGTATGTATGTATGTATGTATGTATGTATGTATGTATGTATGTGTGTGTGTGTGTGTGTGTGTGTGTGTGTGTGTGTGTGTGTGTGTGTGTGTGTGTGTGTGTGTGTGTGTGTGTGTGTGTGTGTGTGTGTGTGTGTGTGTGTGTGTGTGTGTGTGTGTGTGTGTGTGTGTGTGTGTGTGTGTGTGTGTGTGTGTGTGTGTGTGTGTGTGTGTGTGTGTATATACTCACCCGTGATTTTTGATGTTTCGATGCGTTTTCCATTGAGAAAGGCGCCTTCGCCCCTTATCGCTGTGTACATCTCATTATTGGACGGATTGTAAATCAAGCCGAGCTCGATGCGCTTACGTACCGCTAGTCCGATCGAGATGCAGCATTGCGGAAATCCGTGAACAAAGTTAGTCGTACCGTCGATCGGGTCGATCATCCAAGTTGGCGTATCCGTCAATTCGGGCAACTTGCCTGACGACGATTCCTCAGCTATGAATCTGGCGAGTGCGGACATTTGCTTGATTTATTTATTTATTTATTTATTCTCAACCATTCGTTCTTCGTTATGTGTTGGAGAAAAAAAATACAGGTTTTTTTTTTTTTCAAATTGAAGCAAAGGTATCGGGAAAAAAGCTTTGAAAAAATGTAGGGTTCAAACGAGACAAGCGGGATCTCGTACTTGAAATCGGGAAATTTCGTTGACAGTCCATCGACGAGCAGGTGCTCGATTTTCTTGTCGTATTCGGTCACGAGGTCCCATTCGTCGCGCTTCGTGACGAACTTTTTATTCGAGACGATAACGCTTTTGAAGATCTCAATCGCAAACGGGAAAATAAAAACAATAATATGTTTACATGATCGAAGGCGACGGAAATTCATTTTTTGTTGGTTTTTTTTTATTTCTTTTTTCGGCTCGTTATTTCCCATAATCAGTTTTTTGCACGTGAATGTTTTACAATAATGATAATGACAATAATAAAAAGAAAAAGAAAAATAATAATAAGATTAAGAATAATAGTAATGCACACATAAATGCAAAAATTCGTAAGTTATACTTTTTTATCCTGTTTT
>OY723393.1:37977921-37997973 GCA_963210295.1 Ophion ellenae
TATGGCTATCTAAAGTCTACTTTTTATTTGCAAATTGAGGTCGTAAATCCCTGATAACAACACGTAAAAACGTTTGAGTGATTCTTGCAGGCAAAAAAATTTGAACACAGAAAATAAATAATTTTCGTTGTATTCCAACGATGCCACCTTCCATATTATATTATTTCAATATTTTATTCATTTTATATATGTTTATAAAAATATTTACTACATTATACACTCTTATGTAAATTTTAAAAACTACAATCATTCAAATATCCTATGTATCTGGGATTATATTTAAAAATATATTAATTCATATTTACGCAGCGTGAAATTATTTAAATAAAACCGATCTCTCTTACTAAAATTTTCTTTTTCTAATCTCTTATCACAAAAATACCAAAAATCATATAAAAAAAATTTTTCAATAAAAAAAATTCCTCATTCAAAATAAAATCAATTCTAGCATCACATTCATTCTACCAATATTTTTTTTCTAGCCCCTCAATACGCAAGTTCAACAATCATGTTAAATAACCTGTATTTGAAATATTTTTTGAATCAAAAAACCCTTACCATTAACCTGGGAGCTCCTGATGCGTTTCCCATTGAGAAAAGCCCCGTGGCCCCATCGGGCCGTGAACATTTGTTCCAACAGTGGGTTATAGACGATACCGATTTCCAGATTTTTCTTCACCATCAGAGCTATAGATATGCACGTGTGAGGAAACGCGTGTACGAAGTTCGTTGTACCGTCGATTGGATCGATTATCCATGTTGGCGAGTCGGTCAGTGCCGGCAAGTCCTTCGAGCTCGACACCGTCTCCTCACCTATGAATCTTCAAGAAATATCAATATTAATTCGGTCAAGTTATATTGCAACGAATTTTTTTTACAACCTTTCGTATTTTTATTTCTTGAATACACCTCATTGGCATAAATATTTTTTTATTAATATAAATATATGAATCATTTAAATAAATAAATCATTTAAAATCATTAAGCAACTTAATATAATTGATCCTCTGGGTGATACACTTTAAAAAGCTCTTGGGGGAAGGCGAGGCGACGAACGGCAATGGACCTAGGAAATTGGAGAAGAAGAACTTTGGAAAGTGTTAAGGAAAATGAAGCAGGGAAAGCAGCAGGTGAAGATGGAATCTCGAAAAACGCGTTTAAAGTTTGCATGGGTTACATAAATACGTAAAAAAATTTTTTTAATGTATTTCGAAAGTGTATTTGTTAAGTGTAAAAACTTTCATATCAATATCTATAATATAAACCTATCAAAAAATTCATGAAAATAGCCTTTTTTAGCGTCTCAAGTGAGAAAACCCCTTAAGAACGGGAACGAATCGAAATGGGGAAATGAAATTAAGACTGCGATAGGGGAAGTATAGAAGGCAGAGTACTGGAGCTAATGAGAGATAACAGCAATAAAGGGACAATCAGAGATATATTAAGGGGTTACCCCTACTTGCGATTTTGAAAAAATCGATTTTTTTTATTGCATTTTTTTGAAGTATAAGTATCTGAGAATATGTCCTGAAAATTTCAAGTCGATCCGAACAAAATTGACTGAGATATGAGCGTTGAAAGAGAAGAATCCGCGTTGAAAGAGCGTTGAAAGAGAAACTTTAAACGCGTTTTTCTCAAAATGGCATTTCTGAAGTCGGTGACCAAGATTACTCGAACACTAATGAACCGATCTTCTTGAAATTGTGCAGGCTTATTTAATACATAAAAATGTAGTCTTTAATCGTACCATTTTTTTTTCGAAAAAAAAATGGCCGTTTTATAGCCAAAAAACGGCCGTTTTTTTTCGTTAAAATCGAACCATTAACTTTGACTGTCCGCCATTTTGTGAAAAATGAATATTTTTTAAAATCCTTCGATTAAAGACTAGTTTATACTTATATTTGACTAAATCCATCCGCATTTTTTTCAGATGATCCACTTCGCCGCAATGTTGGTCACCGCAAAGCGTGTATATAAAAACATTATTTCATGGACGGCCATTTGCCACTAAACAATGTAATATTTTTCAATAAAAAAAGTACTGAAAGTTCTTCAAGATGTGTTCTTTAAGATGGTATATTGATCGATTAAAAAAGTTTTGTAGTTTTCTTTAAAAAAATTCATGAAAAAGGCCTTTTTTGCGCTACAAGTGGGGGTAACGCCTTAAAGGAGAGAATATAAAAAAAGAGGGATGAGGACGTTCAGAGAGATTGAGTTATTGAATTCAAAATTAAATAAAAAATGGGGAGGGAGGTATTCTGGGAAGACAAGGACTTAAGGGGGCACATAAAAGCGAGGAAAAAATTAACAATAAATGGGTTAAAGGGCTCGACAAATGGAGAGTTTTTTTTTTATTAACCGCTAAATTACAGTCTGTCTGACTAGTGACAATAAGTAATTGTGATGTGTGTTCATCGACATATTTTTTATGATTGCTGGAGAGGAGATAGGTGGGGGAAAGTTTAAAAAACTTGTGGATAGAAACGCTCAAAGGAAAAATTATCAAGGAACTAGGAGAATACTCAATAGCTTTGTGTATAAGCATAGCGTTTTTATAGATATAGGTATATATTCCGGGTATAAGAATAAACGCTTGTGAATTATTTGTAAGAAAACGGCACAACCAAAAAATCTGAAGAAATTTGTATCTACATGAATAATACTAGAGAATATATTCACCAAATTTTATTGATCTATCACCATTTTGCTGAAGCTAGTGTACCTCCTTAAGTAAATGTAAAAATATAGATGAACAATGTAACGAATATTGTAAGTGGAAAATGTCAAAGCAATGGCAAGTCATGTGGAATAAATCTATTCCATTCTATAATTTGTCATTTTTTAAAAATATTCATGATCATTTTTAGCAATATAATATATAATTTTTTAAAAATGAAGTATAATTTAAAAACACAATTTACATTTTATTGAAATTCTAATTATAAATAAAACTGCTATTATTATTGATAAAAAAATTGTTTATGCTAATTTACAACTTTTAGTTGGCAACATTCCACACTACTCACTTGTGGCTGGGAAATTCCTTGACGAGGCCAGCTATGAGAACTTCCTCGACTTTTCGGTCAAACTGCGTCACGAGGTCCCAGTCGCCAGCTTTCGTCTCGATATTTTTTATTCCTTGGAAAGCATCTCGTATAATCTATAAGAGAATGAAGCAGTTTTCTTTCGTTATATGCACTTATAAAAAAAAACTAGATGTAATTTTAAGAAAAATAACACATGACTCAGAAAATAATATAATTTTTGTCATATGTATTTAATATATAACAAAATAATATAATATATTTATAATATATAAAAGTTATATATATTTAATATATAATAAATTTACTTTTCGAGCAGCGTACTTTGACTAAGTCAGAACCTATGTTCACAAATGCGATTTTAATTCGAATAAATATATATTTTCCCCTGTCGCTTTATTTAAAAAAATATCTCAAAATTATAATTAAGAAAAAACGATCAATTCATGAAAATTACATTAAAAGATTAATTTCTAAGCAGTCAGGAATTAATTTGTAAATCTAATTTTCGTGAAACTATGGGTCTTTTCATATCATTTTTTTTAAATAAATATTTCGTTAATAAAGTGATACGAAAAAAACGGCAATTGAATCGCATTACCTTGGCGGATTCTTTGGTGAGATTGAGCACGAATTCGTAGCAGTGATCGAGTTCCTTCCGATCGGCCATAGTGGAGTAGATCGGATTTTGCTTCCAAAAAAAAAACAATTCCAAAAATGACTATTTTTAAAAATTGTTTTTCAAAAGCGTAATATTTCGCAAGAAGATGCGCAGAAAAGTTGAATAGTTCTCAAAAAAATTCTACCGTGAACGATTTAAAAATGTGAGCTTCGTGACGCGGAACTGTCAAAGTCTATCAAACTCGAAAAATTGTAACGTTGCGACCGCCTTCCCGCACTCGAACCTGACTCCATCTGGCGAGGGCGGTCTATTTATCGGGTGTCAAAACGAACTATGACTCCTTATCCCCTCCACTCGCTTGAGCGATTTTCCTACTATCACAGAATTATTGACCAAATTTTATCGGTAATTAGCCACGGGACTGGACAAATCCCATAGACCGTAGGGTGGCCGTGCGTTTTTTAAGGGCGCGGACATCTTTCGACCGAGAAAAATATAATTCAACGGTTTTTCAATTCTTCGAAAAAAAACATAGCCTATTTTGCGACAAGTAGTATTTACGAGAAAAATTTAGCATTTTTGAAAAAAAAATCTAAATTCCATTTTGAGTACAGCAGAATGAAGATAATTTAATTTCGACTACGAAACACTCCTGAACAAACTTTTTTTGTGCATCCCGACGTCGAGAATTTTCAAATTTCATTTTAAATTGTATGGATGGATTCCATTTAAGAAAAGTTTTTTTCACGAGTGTCTCGTATTCGGAATGTAATTATCTTCATTCTCCTGAATTGAAAATAATATTTCGATTTTTTTTCTAGAATGTTCTATTTTTTTTGGTAATTTTTACTCGGTAAAATAGGCGATATTTTTCTTGGAAGATAACTTGAAAAACAATTAAATATCATATTTCTCTCATTCACAGAATCTCCTCGCCAGAGCCTTAAAAAAACATGGCCACCTTATAATTGCCACCCTGTCTGTATAAAACTATATCATGACTGAAGTTTGCATTGTTGAAATACAACGAAAATTAATTCTCTTTCATTGCTCAATATTTTTTGTTGCCGATTCAGACTCTGAAGATCACTAAAACGCTCTCACGTATTCTTATTAGAAATATATAAATTGAATACGCAAAGACGACTTTGGATGATGATAAAAATAAAAGAAAAGAAAGAAATAAAAAAAAAGAAATGAAAAATGAAGGAAAAAAATCGTTGCGTTCCAACGATGCAAATTTCAAAGTAATATTATATTAATAATTGCTGGGGAACAGTAATAAAATAAGCAATGGAAAGCGTAGGTGCGGGGGCAATGAATGGTAATGTAAGGGAGCTGAAAAGAAAAGTAGAAAGATGCATACAAATTAAAAGTGAACAAGAAATACAATAGGATTGGAGTAAGGAAATAAACCAAGAAATAGTAAATAAACTGGAGCAATGGTTGGAAAATAGCACGGGATTAGAATTCACCGAAAAAAAGAATCGCAACTGAAAATGCAACTGGCCTAGCCACTATGCAATTACATCAGACAATTTCGCGAAACTAGCAACTAGCAAGGAGGATCCCTCAGGTGTCGTCCTTCGATTTTCTTGAAACTTATATATGCTATGAAGCATTAAAAACTAAGCGACACGTATTTTTTTTATCGACGGAAAAACGGTTTTAAGGGGTGAAACCAGCCCTCGAAGAAAGGCATGTCAAGGGGTAAATTTGCAGTTTCACCCACAAGCAGTCGACCGATCGCAATGAAACAAAAATGAAAATTCTTCTAATCCGAAACGATGGAAAATCCACTACAGAGTTATCGCAAAAAAAATAATTAAGGGGTGATTCACCCCTATTCGAGGGCTGCTTTCATCCCTTAAAACCGTTTTTCCGCCAATATTTCATAACATATATAAGTTTCAACAAAATCGAAGGACGACACCAGAGGGATGTTCCTTGTAGGATAGATATAAGAAAACTAATGTAAAATGATTGATGTCAATGAGAAGGGAGGGACATTTATGTAAAAACCCTTAAAAAGGCTATACAAGGAATAAAAATACTACTGCTATATAATGGAATTATTTATTATATAATGTTTATTATATAATATAATAAACGGAACTGAAGAACCGAAGGGAGGTTAAAAACCCGCAAGGGCATATATGTGAAATTATTTACTACTACTATATAATATAATATTCATTATGTAATAAATAATTTTAATACATATAATAAATCATTTTTATAATTATTAATATTAAAAATTTAATTTAAAATGATTAAAATTTAATCATTTCAATCATCTTTAATAATAATAATATATAATAAATAATTTTAATAGATCTATAATCTCAATATATCTATAACAGGGGTGGCCAAACTTTTAAAGTGTGTAGTTGGCACTACGATTCAAAATATCCCAGGCGGTCTACCGCCGGAAACAGTTTTAAACCTAAACATATTGTTGAATTGATTTTACTCCCAGAGGCTACTGAAATCGTCTAGGTGGTCAATTGGTCGATAACTTCAATATATCTATTATTCTAATATATTAATAAGTTCAATATATCAATAATTTCAATATAGGTTTTTATTCAAATCATTTCCATTTCTATTTGCACATATACCTTTATTCAAACCGGAACAGAAAATAAAATGGGAAAAAAACACACTCAATATAACTGTCAGTCGCCCCTCAATGATTATTTTCCAATCCGAAAAGCCTCACTGGCACATCGAACACGCATTAATTGCCCCAATAAATATCATAGATGCATCCCCGATAGTGCTGCATGCCCCGATAAAGCAATTTCCAATAGCAAGGGCATCGCGTGTACCAGTGAGTCCGGCTCACGCGATATTTCCGCATTTTTATACATTTTTTCGCTTCAGCCCCCTTGCGAGCCACTGAAGCAACTATAAATTATGTTCGGTACGCAGGGCGGGGGAGGGGGTGGTCGGTGAACGTTCAATCGTGGATCATAGCAACGGACGTTGATGATAAGGGCAAAGAACGTTGCGAAAACATAGGAAAAATTATCGTGGCAGGTGTGCACTGGCGGTTCCGTTCCTCATAGCACGTGATCGTCGTGTGCAGTATGGGTGTTCGCAAGGAATCGGCTGTTCTTTGTTTTTAGCAGCCGACTGTACGTGCTGATGTGTGGCTCATTCGTACTCGTGTTGACGCATCCTTTGGTCTCTCTCTCTGTCTTTTGACGCCACGAGTCAATCTTTGTCACGCACCTCGTGCATGTGACAAAGATTGGACATCATTTGACATGTGACTACCCCATGGACAAGTTATGGAAGCTTCCACAGTCGAAACGCAACCAGAATGTTTTTTTTTTCCTTCGATTGACAGATCAGTTTCTGGCGAATTTAAGTCACATCAATCACCCAAAAGATTCCCAGGGTTTTCATTCTAGAAATTTGCCATTCGTAACGTAAACTGGCAGGAACAATTTTCACAATGATCATAGATCATTGTGTCATGATCATTGTCCATATACATCACAAAGGATTTCGAATAATAATTGACATAAAAACGTGTGAACAGAAAGAAATGGCCATTTTTCACATCTTTATTGATACTGAAAATGTGTGAGGATTTTTATATGGCAGATGTTTTTCTACGTTTCGATTTGTATATAATAATAATAATTATCATATTCATGTCAACATGTCATCATATCATCACAATAAATAGTAGATATGAGGGGCGGGCCTATGTGTAAACCCCCTTAAAGGGTATACATAAAGACTATAAAAGAAATATAAATAAAGACTATAAAATAATAATATAATTAATAAATAATATAGCGATGATAACGATGAGAGAATTATTATCATATTTGCCATTCGTAACGTAAACTGGCAGGAACAATTTTCACAATGATCATAGATCATTGTGTCATGATCATTGTCCATAAACATCACAAAGGATTTCGAATAATAATTGACATAAAAACGTGTGAACAGAAAGAAATAGCCATTTTTTCACATCTTTATTGGTACTGAAAATGTGTGAGGATTTTTATATGGCAGATGTTTTTCTACGTTTCGATTTGTATATAATAATAATAATCATCATATTCATGTCAACATGTCATCATATCATCACAATAAATAGTAGACATGAGGGGCGGGCCTATGTGTAAATCCCCTCAAAGGGTATACATAAAGACTATGAAAGAAATATAAATAAAGACTATAAAATAATAATAATAATATAATTAATTAATAATATGGCGATGATAACGATAAGAGAATTATTATCATTACCTGGGTCCAAATTTTTGACAATCCATAACGTTTTCAAATAATTTCAATTGATAATTAATAATAATAATAATCGACAAACAACAAATCGTTTCGATTTGTATTTAATAATAATCATCCTCATCATAATTACGATGATAACAATAAATAATAGAAATGAAGGGCGGGCCTATGTGTAAACACCCTTAAAGGGTATACATAAAGACTATAAAATAATAATAATAATGTAATAAATAAATAATATGGCGATGATATCGATAAGAGAATTATTATTATTACCTGGGTCAAAATTTTTGACAATCCATAACTTTTTCAAACAATTTCTATTGATGATTAATAATAATAATAATAATGATATTGCGATGACAACAATAAGAGAATTATTCGAATAATGTTCCTTCAGTACATTTCTTTTTCTTCATTGTCAAAAATCGTTTTCGGGCAAGTTCCGTTTGTGGATCTCCAAATATGGATACAAAAAAAACCGTTCAAGTGATATGTCCAGCGTGAGTCTGCCGTAATAAAAAAATTAGACCAATGAAAAACAAAGTGAGCCCATTGCAACGCAGCAAACTTCGAGATCATCGGAGCTGGACGATCGTAAAAGCCATTAAGACTAGAATTGATAGGAGTGGAATTTACGACGGGCAATCAAGCCTAGACGAGCCGCGACGTCGTACATTTTTGCGCAAGACATTTTTTATCTTCCACGCGTAGCCATTATTCGTGACATTTCATTCACATTACGACCGATCATAGACTATCGGTTAATGAGCTTGATGATTTTGTGTTTCAGGGTCAGGGAGGTCCGATCGGGTCTGTGCAGCAGCCCGGAAACGCAATGGTCCCGGGTCAGATGGGTCAAGCAGTGGCGGGTGGGCCCGTCCAGATGGGCCACGGTGCGTCCACTCAGATGGTACCGGGGGGCCCGAGTCACATGGGCCTCGGTGGTCCGGGCCAAATGGGCCCGGGCGGGGGGCCCGGTCACATGGTGCCGGGCGGTCCCATCCAAATGGTGCCGGGGGGACTCGGACAAATCGGTATGTCTGGACAGATGCACGGTGGTCCGGGCACGATGGGGCCCCAGGCTGGCCACATGGGACAAGGCGTCGCTGGCTCTCACGTGGGACAATCGGTTGGGCTCCAGGGCCCGTCGCCGCACATCACTCAAGGTGGTCCTCCGGGTTCCCACATGGGAAGTCCCCCGAATCCCCAAATGGGACCGGGAGCCCCCGTACACATCGGTGTGCCTCCGAACGCCGGCCACTTAAATGCCAGCCAGCCCGGTCACATGGGCCCGATGCCGCAGAGCGCCTCCGGTCACATGGGCCCGGCCTCTATGAGCTCCGGTCAAATGGGTCCTAACGCGGCCGGACAGATGGGGCCCAATGGCCATCCTGGTAATGATAGCTCATACCGAATTTAATAACTTTATAGTAGTTTCAGTAACATTACAGTAATCTTGATAATTGTATAGTAATTATAGTAACGTTATAGTAGTTTGAGTAGCTTCGTAGTAGCTTTATAGTAATTTTAGTAACTTCATAGCAATTTTAGTAACTTTGTTCTAATTTTAGTAACCTTATAGTAGTTTCAGTAACGTCATAGTAATTTTAGTAACTGTACTGTAATTTTAGTAATATTAGTCATTTTATAGACATTTTAGTAACTTTATAGTAAGTTTATTAACTTTATAGTAACTTTAGTAACGTTGTCGTCACTTTGGTAATTTCATAGTAACTATATAGTGGGAATCTAGTTTTCATAGTAAGTTTATGGTGATTTTAATCACTGTATAGTAATTTAGTACTTTTGGGTCCGTTAATCACTTTGTAGTAACAATAAAGTAACTTGAGTAGCAATATAGTAACTTTAGTAACTTTATAGTAGTTTGAGTAGCTTCGTAGTAGCTTTGTAGTAATTGTAGTAACTTTTTAGTAATTTTAGTAACTGTACTGTAATTTTAGTAATATTAGTAATTTTATAGACATTTTAGTAACTTTATAGTAAGTTTATTAACTTTATAGTAACTTTAGTAACGTTGTGATCACTTTGGTAATTTCATAGTAACTATATAGTGGGAATCTAGTTTTTTATAGTATGTTTATGGTGATTTTAATCACTGTATAATAATTTAGTACTTTTGGGTCCGTTAATAACTTTGTAGTAACAATAAAGTAACTTGAGTAGCAATATAGTAACTTTAGTAACTTTATAGTAGTTTGAGTAGGTTCGTAGTAGCTTTGTAGTAATTTTAGTAACTTTAGTAACCTTTTAGTAGTTTCAGTAACGTCATAGTAATTTTAGTAACTGTACTGTCATTTTAGGTATATTAGTAATTTTATAGACATTTTAGTAACTTTATAGTAAGTTTATTAACTTTATAGTAAATTTGGTAACGTTGTGGTCACTTTGGTAATTTCATAGTAACTATATAGTGGGAATCTAGTTTTTTATAGTAAGTTTATGGTGTCTTTAATCAATGTATAGTAATTTAGTACTTTTGGGTTCGTTAATCACTTTGTAGTAACAATAAAGTAACTTGAGTAGCAATATAGTAACTTTAGTAACTTTATAGTAGTTTGAGTAGCTTCGTAGTAGCTTTGTAGTAATTGTAGTAACTTTTTAGTAATTTTAGTAACCTTATAGTAGTTTCAGTAACGGCATAGTAATTTTAGTAACTGTAATGTAATTTTAGTAATATTAGTAATTTTATAGACATTTTAGTAACTTTATAGTAAGTTTATTAACTTTATAGTAACTTTGGTAACGTTGTGGTCACTTTGGTAATTTCATAGTAACTATATAGTGGGAATCTAGTTTTTTATAGTCAGTTTATGGTGATTTTAATCAATGTATAGTAATTTAGTACTTTTGGGTTCGTTAATCACTTTGTAGTAACAATAAAGTAACTTGAGTAGCAATATAGTAACTTTAGTAACTTTATAGTAGTTTGAGTAGCTTCGTAGTAGCTTTGTAGTAATTTTAGTAACTTTTTAGTAATTTTAGTAACCTTTTAGTAGTTTCAGTAACGTCATAGTAATTTTAGTAACTGCACTGTAATTTTAGTAATATTAGTAATTTTATAGACATTTTAGTAACTTTATAGTAAGTTTGTTAACTTTATAGTAACTTTAGTAACGTTGAAGTCACTTTGGTAATTTCATAGTAACTATATAGTGGGAATCTAGTTTTTTATAGTAAGTTTATGGTGATTTTAATCAATGTATAGTAATTTAGTACTTTTGGGTTCGTTAATCACTTTGTAGTAACAATAAAGTAACTTGAGTAGCAATATAGTAACTTTAGTAACTTTATAGTAGTTTGAGTAGCTCCGTAGTAGCTTTGTAGTAATTTTAGTAACTTTTAGTAATTTTAGTAGCTGTACAGTAATTTTAGTAATATTAATAATTTTATAGACATTTTAGTAACTTTATAGTAAGTTCATTAACTTTATAGTGACTTTAGTAACGTTGTGGTCACTTTGGTAATTTCATAGTGAATATATAGTGGCAATCTAGTTTCCTTACAGTAAGTTTATGGTAACTTTAGTAACTTCGTGGTCACTGGCAATTTTATAGTAACGCTATATCAATATAGCAACTTTAGTAACGTTATAGTTACTTTAGTAACTTTGTAGTGACTTTATAGTCACAACATGCCAACTTAATGATATCTCTAGTAACATTGCAGTGTCTTTAGTAACAATATAGTAATTTTAGTAACTTTATAGTTATTGTACACTATCTTAATTCACTTTAGCAGTTTTAGTAACTACAGTAATATTCTTAATAATATAGTAACTTTAGTAACTCTTATAACTTTACTCTAACTTTAGTAATTTTAGTAACTTATTATTGATATTGGCAACTTTAGTCACTTTCTAGTCATTTTGATAACTGTACCGTAGCTTTTGCGACATTATATTAGGACTTGGAATTAATTCGTAGCGTTTTTTTTAATGAAAAAAATATATATTTTAAATGAAAATAAAAAAACACATTAATGAAAGTATTGCCCCTCGCTTTCTACTACTTTTGACCATCTTTCGGGCAGAGTACGAATACCGTGTCGGAACAACGCCTCGTCTTTAGATGCAATCCACGAATCAATCCATTTTTGACCATCTTCGTAAGAAGTGACCTTCTGCTCAGACAGGCTATGAGCCAGCGAACGAAACAAATGGTAATCAGAAGAAGCGATATCTGGAGGATACGGCGCCGCGGCGGGTGGGGTAGGACTTCCCATTTAAGTGTTTCCAGATATGTTTGTACCGGTTTTACCACGTGGGCACAAGCACTGTCGTGCAGCAAAATGACTTTGTCGTGTCTTTCGGAGTAGACCGGCCGTTTTTCTTTCAATGCACGGCTCAAGCGCATCAATTGCAGTCGGCAGCGATCCCCAATTATGGTTTCATTCGGTTACAGCAGTTCATAATAAATGACACCCCTCTGATCCCACCAAATACAGAGCAGGAGCTTAGACCGATGGATATTTGGCTTTGCCACTGACGTTGATGGTTGGCCGGGAAAAGTTATAAAGCCAATTTATGAGGATTTATCCAAAGAAGAATTGTTAAGCAGATACCTGGGAGCGGAAACTCAAAATAATAACGAGTCGCTCAATTCGTTAATCTGGACTTTTGCTCCGAAGCACCTCCATTCTGGGCCAAAAGTGGTTGATATCGCCACGTTTTTCGCTGTCATAATCTTCAACGAAGGATTCAAATCTATCCTGAAGACCTTGGAAACCATGGTAGTGAAAATCGGCCCACAAGCTGAAGGATATGTTCAACAGCGTGATAGCTCTCGGATCGACCGTTCAGAAAGGCGCACGAGTGATGTTGTAAAACAGGCCCGAATCGCGAAAAGGGAAGACGGAGCAGCTCTGCGTGACTTCCAAGAAGAAGAGGAAGGCCTATTGTATGGTCCAGGCATAGCAGATTGACGGTGAGATGAAATTTTCTCTATAAATCACATGCGCGAACTTTCAAACGCGTTTTTCTCGAAACACCATTTTTCGAAACGGTGACCACGATATTTCAGAAACTACTGCACCGATCGTGTTCAAATTTATACAGCATCTTTAATATGTTATAAGCCAGCGATTGAACTAGGATTATCATGATTGCTTCGATAGTTTTTTTTTGTACGAGCGAAAAACTTAAGAAAAAATGAGTAAAAAATAGAATGTAATTTTCAAAAGTGTATAAAAAAGTCAATTTTTGTAATTTAGAATTCACTCTAGTTCAATCGCTAGTCTTAAATATGAAGATTGAAATGCCGTTTGGTTTTTTGATTTCAGATAAGCAGAACAGCCGCAATCTTGGTCACCGTCAAGCACCTCTTTTACTTGATGTCTTCCTGTCGGCCACTATAACCTTTATTCTATTATATATTTTGACTTAAAAAAAATTGTAAAGCTTATTTAAATGTTAATAAAGATTATGCAAAAACAATGAGATTGATTATTTCGATGCTTTGCCCGTAAAAAATTATTGAAAAAGCCGTAAAAAAACAGCCGCGAAACTAGAGGACCGCGTTAAAGTAATTAAGTAAAACTCTCCGCAACACCAATTTATTCAACACAAATGTTGACGTACTCAATAAATTACAAAGTGTTGTTATTTGCCATTCAAAAAGAGGTTATGTACAGCAAATTACATCCAATAATAGGTTTTTCACGCTGAATACATTACTGTCGGTAACAATGAAAAATTGCACTACCAACGCCATCTCGTGTAAAACGCTACGAATTAATTCCAACACCTAATAGTAACTTTGATAACTTTATAGTAACTTTCAACATACTAGTACCGCAATACGGCAATTAAAATTGCGCATTGCCGAGAAAAATTCTCTTGGACAGCTCTCGTTCGACATTGTCAAGTGAAAAATAAAAACTTTACCACCCTTGCCAATGAGAATGCTCACGAACTCGGTCTCGTTACCAGGTCACGGTCAAATAAGTCCAAACGGTCCGGGCCATATGAGTCTGGGAGGGGGAGCCGGAGGAGGTGGCGGTCCGGCGAGCCAGCTGGGAATGAGCGGACCCGGGGGGCAGATGAGTCCGGCCGTGCCGGGCGTGCAGATGGCCGCGAACGCGCCCGGAAGTCAAATGGGCCCTATGAGCATGAGCAACCCAGCGGGTGGTCAGGTGGGCCCGAGCGGTCCGGGCAATCCGATGGGGAGTGGAGGCGTGGCGGCGTCCATGGGCTCGGGGGCTCTGATAGGATCGGGTGGCAGTCCCAGCACTCACATGCCACTGGGCAGCGGACCAGGGAGCCAGATGGGCGAGAGCCGCGTCCCAATGGGCCCGAACGACGGCCGCGGGAGCGGTCCGATGGGACCGGGGAACACCTCGGGCCCAATGAGCACCGGGACGCCGACGCAGATCGGAGGCGGCGGCGCCGCGGCTTCCGGAATGACCGTACCGGCCAATCAGATGAGCCAAACGGCCACGGGTGGCAACGTGCCAGTCTCGTCCGCCGCCTCGGGACAGGAAAATCTCAACGCACTGCAGAAAGCCATCGACTCGATGGAGGAGAAAGGCCTCCAGGAGGATCCTCGCTACTCGCAGCTACTCGCCCTTAGGGCTCGACAGGGCAACAACATCGGGGAAAAACAAACATTCACGTCGCAACAATTGCAACAACTGCGGTACGCAAACGAACGATAGCGTGGCTGTTACGCATATGGAGAACAGGGAAAACTGAGAAAACTCAGAGAAGTTTCTTTCCGCCTGGAAAAATCAGGGAAAAGTCATGGAATTTTGAACTTTATCTGGCATTCTCCCTGAATTTACTTTTTGCAAAAATTACGAAACATGAAAGCTGAGGAAAACTGAGAAAACTCAGGGAAGTTTCTTTCCGCCTGGAATAATCAGGGAAAAGTCACGGAATTTTGAACTTTATCTGGCATTCTCCCTGAATTTACTTTTTGCAAGAATTACGAAATATGAAAGCTGAGGAAAACTGAGCAAACTCAGGGAAGCTTCTTTCCTCCTGGAATAATCAGGGAAACGGCAGGGTATTTTGAAAATTGTCTGGTAATCCAGAATTTACTTTTTGCAAGAATTACGAAAAACGAAACCGACTTGAAAAAATAAATGAAAAGTATTGGGGTGTTGAATGAGTTCTCGCTGTTTTTTCGTGAAAATTGATGCTTTATTTAGATAAATAATTCCTGACGCTTTTGAGGCCTTATATACACTTGTAGCGGGCCGAGGGACGTGATTTTCTTGATTTTTTTTTTCGACAGGACAATCAATGTTTATGGAAAAACTGTTAACAACATCGAATAGTGCATATTTTCATGTACTTGTACGATTTTTTTTATTCAAAATTATTTCATAATGGCGGAACTCCAGCTGTCTACCTGGAGCGCCTTCTTTTGAGCATCAGTTGCGATGGACGTGATAACTTGAGAATGGTTAATCTGAAATGAGAATTTGAAAAAGATTTCATTAGTATATAGCATTGGATTGGGCCGGGACGAAGGATTTGCAAAAAAATTGACTTAAAAAAAATGACGATAATTTTTAAAAAATCATTGTTCATGTGCTAAATTTTCGCATTTTTATACCAAATTTTTTTTCACAAAAATTCCAAATTTCCAAAATCCAGGCCCTAGCTATTATAATACATAAGAGATATACATTTGGTATGGATCGGATTAATAGTTTCTTAGTAATCGTGTCCACCGCAAAGGTGTTTCTCAAAAAAGACGATTCTGCGATAATCGCGTTTAAGATTCGAGTATGTTTCTTTTACATTTGAAGTTAATTTATTCATACTATTTATTATTAAGGCAAGATTTTCGAAAGTGAAAAATTTGCATAAAAAATCGTCAGATAATTGTTAATAACAAATGAATTATGCCAAGGAAAAAAAATCCTACGGACTTCCATAGACAATGTATTTTTCAAGATATATTCAACATTTCAAGTGAATCGGTTGAAAATTGTCTGAGTTATGTATCCGGCCAACTTAAAAAATGTATTTTTGAGATAAACGCTGCACAGCCGCCATTTTGAAATTAATCGCTTAAAAAAAATGATCGTATACAGTCACTGATATGTATGATGAACACCCTTTTTTTAATCTCGATTTATTTTGTAGTTTTTTTCTGGAAAAAAATCCCTAAAAAACCTATTTTTTCGGCCTCTAAAGTGGCCTAACCCCTTAAAGAACACGCAATCAAAAAATTTTCCATTTTTTCGACCATCACAAGTGTATATAAGGCCTTGACCCTCAGGGTACGGACTATAAAAATGTAACGGTCCGTATGGGCATGGGTTAGGCTAACCCGGCAACTTCGATCGACTGCATATTGGACTGTAATTCATCAATTGAAACATTTTTTGTTCAATCGATCGGGAATTTTCTCATAAATGCGATGGTTTTATCAGATTTGTGATATTTTTCAGTAAGGGATAACACCACACTAGCGGCAGAAAATAAGGCCTAACTTTGACAATTTATTTTGGCAGTATGAAAAAAAGATTAGGATTTCTTTCGAGAGGGTTTATTTACCACATAGTGAAGTATAAAAAAATAATTTGTATTATAATTTTCATACAAAACGGCGGCGACAGAGCCCATCTTGAAAAACGTGTTTTTTACAAATAACTTCACGGGAGGCCGGTCTTCTCATAAAGTATGAGACCGGGAACAAAAACCGAAAAAAAGTAAAACATTATTAGCTATGGGACTATGTAGGGATTTTTTTTATCTGATATTGAAAAAATGGCGCACTTTCAAAGAAATAAATCGATTTTTTGCCGAAAAAAACAAGTAGTAAATTGTTAAAAAAAAAACAATTAGATTTAATGAAAAAATGGCTACGTACTCCCATAGAGAATGTAATTGTGAAGCTACTATCGAAATTTCAAATCGATCCATGCAAAGGTGTTCGAGTAATTCGTCCTCCCAGTTTGAAAAAAGTGGTTTCGAGAAAAACGCGTTTAAAGTTGCACGAGGCGCCTGAAAGAAGTTCGAGGCGCTGCGGCAAAATCGATAATTGAACCTTTGAAAAAAAGATCGCTACAGGACCAATTTCCCATTGTTTTTCTGACCTCAAAGTATTTTTTAAGCAAAAAAACGATTTTTCCAAAATCCGAGAGTGGTGTTATCCCTTAAAAAAATTATAGTTGAAAATGTTAGGTGTAGTAAAAAGAAATCCATTATTTATGCATAACATTGAAGGCAACAATAATGGATTTCTTTTTACTGCACCTAATATAAAGGACTTTTTGCAAAATGGCACTACTTTTTACATCAGCACGGGTTACGCCAACCCAGTCCGTACCCTGAGGGTCAAACGTTTCGAAACTGTTGTGTGATCAACGCTTAATGATTCTACTTCATAAAGTAATGCCTCTAATACAACACATGAAAATCATTATTTTTGAAGCGTCTAAACCAATCTTTGCATGTTGATTCCGACTGAGCATGATCGCCGTAAGTCTCAACAAGAATTCGGTGCGCTTCAGCTACGGATATTTTTTTAAATAAAGTAGTGCAGTAAAATTCCTCGCAAATACTCTTTTTGGCACGAAATTTGGCATGTTTCACACGATGAAAAAAAAGTTGTTTACACTTGGACGAAATGAATTTCAAGCTTGCTTATAGTAATTTATAGATGCGTTACCATCTTAAACTACACGCACGCTCTGCTTTCAACGCCATCTGTTGGAGAACAGCGAGAACTCATTCAACGTTCTCATATAAAAATAAATATTTTTTTATATTTTTAATATTTTTATTATTCTTCATTGTACACGAAAAAAGTGATGTCAGTGTCAAACATTGAAAATTTCAAAAACTAAGATAATCTAAAGCTCTATACATTTGCATTAGATTTTTCGATACACAGCCATTCAATTATTATCGTAGATAAGTACGATAAATAAATAAATATTTATTTTTTATTTATTGGCAACGACATAAAAGTTTTTATTTATGATAAAGAACGGCTCCTGTATTGGCTTTTAATGTACTTTTTTTACTTCACAGTGTATAAATTATTTTTCGAATTTCGGTTTTTTTTTTTCAATTTATTTTGAAATTTAATATTTCCATATATTTTATCTTAAAAAAATTGTGTTCTTTATTCGACCCCAATCTCCCTGGAGTATTTGCAAAACGTGGGTGGAAAACCTGGAAAAGTCATGGAATTTCTGAGTCAGTAATGCGTAACAACCACGGATGGGCTATTAACTTTCCAAATCATGGTGTTGAAGTTTGCATCGTTGGGACGCAGCGAAAATTCTTTTTTTTTTTTAATATCTTTACTTTTATTGCTATCCAAATCCCTTTTTCCATATTTAGGTCATGGAACCCTAACAAGGATTTTTTTTTAAGTGTCAGTGATTTTTGTAACCGAAATGGGCCCAAAGAACTGGCTAATACGAAAGACAAAGATTATTTTCGTTGCACCCCAACGATTTAAGGGGCTACACCAGTGTGAACGCTGAAAATTTCGGTGATTTTCGGGATTTTTTTTGGAAGAAAAGTACTCAATTAAATGTTTCACAAAATTAAGAATATATTTGGCTATATTCGACCCATATTACATAATTTTTTCATAGAAATATATTGAGATCCAAGCGACTTATACGCTGCCTTCGGAGGCGCCAAAAAAAAAGTTCCTCCACTGCTGATATGAAATGTCGTTAAACTGGAAGGTATTTCCTGTACAATGACGTAGGATTTTCGAAAAATATCAAAATCTAACAAAATGGCGTAGTTATGAAAAAAAAGTCTGTTTTCTTGCCTATAAAATGGTCGTTTTTTTCAATGCCAAATCGTCAATTTTCATCCTATCAAAAATAGCCTACGTCATCGTAGAGTAAATATATTCAAGAGTACTCAGTTCAAATTTCAAGTCAATTGGATAATTGCTCTTTGAGTTACAATGTCAGCAAATTTGAAAAATCCCATTTCGAGAAAAACGCGTTTAAGGGGAGATGTACACCTAGGAGCCGGAAAAAGGTCATTTTTGTCAATTTTTTCAAGGAAAACTTTTTGAAATTTCGGATTGGGGTTTTAATTATCTAAAAGTATATACATTCAAAAATATGTTTAATTTTCTTTATTAAAAAATATCAAAAATATACAAGTATGATCCTTGGAGCGTCGTAAAAAAATCTGCGTAGACGGTACCCACTGGCGTTTCTTCAAAAATCATCTGAAAAAAAAAACCAAAAAGATTATTAAATTAGATACTATAATCTAGTACTTGTCATAGCCGATTTTGAAAATATCGATTTATGACAAAATGGCGGACGTTTGAACATAAATAGTGATTTTTGGGCTAAAAGTTAGTTATCATTTTGCCTATAAAACAAAAACTGAGTAACGGAAAAAAAAATCCTATGACAAGGACTAGATAATGGTCCTTGTCATCAAGGCAATCGGTTCATTGGTTTTCGAGAAATTTTGGGTACCGATTTGAAAAACGTGGTTTTGAGAAAGACGCGTTTGAAAATTTGGGAATGAATAAATCATGAAATTCGTCAACTTACATGGAATCATCGATACCAGGCCCATAGTGTAGGTCTTCTACGATCGACGGAATGTTCATAGCTTCTAAATCCTCGACCTCGACCATCTAGGTGCATATGTGCCCTTAAAGATTTAACTATCGATTTTTGCAAGATAAAATGATTAGAGACACGGCCTTGAAATTTTTACAGCATATTCTCGAAAGTACAAACTGTCGAAAAAGGCAAAAAAGTCGATTTTTTAAAAGTGTCACACTGGTATATCCCCTTAAACTTCGAAACCATAAAATGGCCTACTCCACTCCATTTCCATCAGACGAATCGTAACCGAGTGCGGCAATTTCTTCGCAAAAGTCCCCGCGATAATCAGCTAATAGCGATTCATTGTCCACAGTGTGCAGATAATGGCGTACAGATTATTAGCGAGAAATCAGCCGCTCTCGCAGCAGCTCGCGCTCGCGGTTCAAGGTAAGGACTCACCGTCGCACCGCACCCGTTTGTCGCTTCACGAACCCTCCAATGCCTTTGCTCCAGGTGACTACTCTCATTTTTGTTACGAATTTTTTCCTCTGCTCGTGTTCCGCCGATCTGCGAAAGAGTATGCTAGCC
>OY723393.1:37998173-38125083 GCA_963210295.1 Ophion ellenae
TTGACGGAAGCAAAAAAAAACAATAAAATTTTCAATTGTCTTATATTTTTCTTTTGGGTGAATTAAGAAAAAGCTGAAAAAATCGTGAAATCATAACTTTTCTCAGGTTAGAAAAAAGAGTTTAAATAAACACTTTAACGTGCTATAAAAATTATATAAAAATACTTTTTCAACGACTTTTTTAATTCACTTAGAAGAGATTTTTATACTGAAGAAAATAACCTTTGGTTTGATTCAAAAGGTCGTTTAGTTTTATGGCTATCACGCCCGCCAATTAGGAAAAATCGTGGAAACGAAAACTGGACAAAACGCGTTTCAAAGTTTTCAATAGGCGGAAATATCAAATGCTTCTCTGCTTTTGGCCTTGTATCTTCGAAAATATATACAATTGGCCTCTGTAACTTTGTAAATATATCCTTGGATAGTTTATCTATCGATTTAAGCAATGAAAAAAAAAAACGATTTTTCGGACTTTCTAATTCAGCCTCCGGCCTCAAGGCGGGAGATTTAGGGGAGGAAAAAATTGCTAATTTTCAGGATTTTTTTAAAAGGGAAGACTGCTCCACCATTTTTTTGACTTAGGGTCAGTCTAATCTGAAAGGGTTCAGATTAATCTGAAAAAAATCAACGAAGATTTTTCTCCAGTCGCACTCATACGCAGAATATGAACCAAGAAAAAGTGAAAAATGTTGAAAATCGATTAAATGGTACGCTTTGAAACAAAAAGATGGAATTTTTCGAAACAAATGGCTACATTTTGCAAATACAAAATACTTTTCTTTTATTTTCAAATATATTTAGGGTCATGTTTTAGACAATAAGGTTAGAAAGATTTATACTAGCTATACGTCACGCCAGTTTTGTTTAGAAGAACGTGCCATACATCCGCCATTGTTAAACATTAATGAAAATAAAAATGCAATGTAACAGCCAAATATAGAAATAAAACATACCCTAAGTCTCAAAAATGGTGAAGAAATCTTTCCGTTTAAAAGAATCAATGAAAATCAGCAAATTTTTTTCTCGCCTAAGGTATTTCCCCCCTCAAATTGAAACAATTCAACAGATCGGCGTTGGCGAAATAAAATTTGCAGACATTTGAAGTATTCCTTTCACGAGCGCGAATGTTTAACAATCAACTGATTTTTTCGTCTGCAATCAAGTAAAAAAACGTCCTATCGAACTCGCAAAAGTTCAAGCCAAGTTACCGAACTTTAAACGAAAAATGACGACTCTAAAAATCGCCTCATTTTTACGGCACTTACCGAGATGACACGCTGGCCACATTTGCATCTAATAATTCATACATTGCATAACTCTAGATGCCTGATATAAACTGTTCAACGCGTGTTAAAAATTGTAAAGATTCCGTAACAACAACAAAAACAACAAAATCACCGAATGCTTAAAGAAAATATGAATGATGAAACTTAAAAAAATGTGACTAGCAAAAGAATTTTCGTAGCCGCGACTTTCCAGAGAAAAAAATGTGCAAATTTGTTAAATTCGCGCTAAATTTTTTATTCCAGTATATCGTTGGATATAATCATTGATTTTGACTCATTATTATCAAGCGCCACTATAATTCGCCAATGATTCGAACGGGCCCTGCCCCAAAAAACGGCCCTCCGTAAAAGAAATACGTTAAAATAAATATACCTCTGTTATTTCAGGGTCTCGAGTGGTTGGTATCGTTATTCAACAACAACCTCAATGGTATTCTCGCGGACGAGATGGGTCTGGGCAAAACAATTCAAACGATCGCCCTCGTAACGTACCTCATGGAACAGAAGAAAGTAAACGGGCCGTTCTTGATCATCGTGCCTCTTTCGTAAGTCCAACCGTGCGAACTGCGACGCGAACGTCGATCGGTTGCTAATGAAATGCTTCCTCCGATATGACAGAACCCTGTCGAATTGGGTGCTCGAGTTCGAGAAATGGGCTCCCAGTGTCGTGGTGGTCTCCTACAAGGGTTCGCCGGCCGGCAGACGAGCAATACAGTCGCAAATGCGCGCCACCAAGTTCAACGTACTCCTAACGACCTACGAATACGTAATAAAGGACAAATCGGTGCTGGCGAAGCTACAGTGGAAATACATGATAATAGACGAGGGTCACAGAATGAAGAATCATCATTGCAAGCTCACCCAAGTATTGAACACGCACTATCTCGCGCCTCATCGTCTTCTACTAACCGGCACACCGCTCCAGAACAAATTGCCCGAGCTGTGGGCACTCTTGAACTTCTTGCTACCGTCGATATTCAAGTCGTGCAGCACTTTCGAGCAGTGGTTCAACGCACCGTTCGCCACGACCGGTGAGAAGGTCGAGCTCAACGAGGAGGAGACGATACTCATTATTCGCCGCTTGCACAAAGTTCTCAGGCCGTTCTTGCTGCGTCGCTTGAAGAAGGAGGTCGAGTCGCAGCTGCCCGACAAAGTCGAGTACATAATAAAGTGCGACATGTCGGGACTTCAGAAGGTTCTGTACAAGCACATGCAGAGCAAGGGCGTTCTGTTGACCGACGGCTCGGAGAAGGGAAAACAGGGCAAAGGCGGGGCGAAAGCTCTCATGAACACGATCGTACAATTGCGAAAGCTCTGCAATCATCCGTTCATGTTTCAAGTTATCGAGGAAAAGTATTGCGAGCACATTGGCAAACCGGGCTCCGGTGTCGTTTCCGGTCCCGATCTTTATCGCGCCTCGGGCAAATTCGAGCTGCTCGATCGCATACTGCCCAAACTGAAAGCCACGAATCATCGGGTATTGCTCTTCTGCCAGATGACCCAGTTGATGACGATTATGGAGGACTATCTCGGCTGGCGAGGATTCATGTATCTTCGATTGGACGGCACAACGAAAGCGGAGGATCGCGGTGATCTATTGAAGAAATTCAACGATCCCGGATCCGAGTATTTTCTGTTTCTCCTGTCCACGAGAGCGGGCGGCCTCGGCCTCAACTTGCAAGCTGCCGATACCGTTATTATCTTCGACTCCGATTGGAATCCTCATCAGGACTTGCAGGCGCAGGATCGCGCCCATCGTATAGGCCAGAAGAACGAGGTTCGCGTGCTCCGACTGATGACCGTGAATTCGGTGGAGGAGCGAATATTGGCAGCCGCGAGGTACAAGCTCAACATGGACGAGAAGGTCATTCAGGCGGGTATGTTCGATCAGAAGTCAACGGGCTCCGAGAGACAACAATTTCTCCAGAGTATATTGCACCAGGACGACGCGGAGGACGAGGAGGAGAACGAGGTGCCCGACGACGAGACCGTCAATCAAATGATCGCGAGGAGCGAGGGCGAGTTTGAGACCTTTCAAAAAATGGATCTCGAGAGGCGACGCGAGGAGGCGAAACCGGGACCCAATAGGAAATCCCGGTTGCTCGAAGAGGGCGAACTGCCGGACTGGCTAGTCAAGGACGACGACGAGGTCGAACGGTGGACGTACGAGGAGGACGAGGACAGATTTTTGGGCAGAGGCTCGAGGCAACGCAAGGAGGTCGATTATTCGGACAGCCTCACGGAAAAAGAGTGGATGAAGGCGATCGACGACGACGGCGTCGAGTACGAGGAGGAGGACGACGACGACAAGAAAAAGAAGAAGGGCCGTAAGCGAAGAAAAAAGGGAGAGGAGGACGAAGAGCCTACGCCAAAGAAACGACGCGGCATTGGATCCTCCGTTGATACAAAAATCAAGAGAGCCATGAAGAAACTCATCATGCTCGTCGTTAATTACACCGATAGTACCGACGGTCGATTACTCAGCGAGCCCTTCATGAAGCTACCCTCCAGGCGGGAACTACCCGACTATTACGAAATTATCAAGAAACCTCTTACGATTAACAAATTGCTGCAGAAAATCGAGGAAGGAAAGGTAAGAAACCTCCACTTCCGCTTCAACTCGCCATTAAGGGAGACTTTGCCCTTGGAGTGCCATAGTTCAGGTGTTTACATTTTATTTTTTTTAAAGGAAACGAGTAAAGCTTTTTGAGTGCGGCTTTTTTCTTGCTTTTATACATGATATGCAGAACGTTAAAAAAAAAATTGAAAAAAAAAACCAAAATGGCGGCCGTCGCAGCTCCGCGAAAACAGGTCCTCAAATCGCGGGAGGTAAACGGCTGACATCACTGCCCCCTCTTTGTTGATCTGACACACAAATTCAAAGCATATTATCAATCTGTGACCCTTTGGTCATGGAATGACGGATGGGTTTTTCGTTTAGTACAAATTTCGGAAAATGGCGGCAATTAAAAAAAAAAATCGAATTTTCGCGTTTTTTTCGCATAAAAAGATAAATAATAAATGCAAAAATGTATCTATCGTAAAAACGATCCGTCATTCCGTGAAGACATATTTTCTGAGTATGCTCTCCAAATTTCAGGTCGATATGTTAATTACAGCGGTCAGGAGAATGTCAGCCATTTTTAAAAACGTGTTTTCGAGAAAAACGCGTTTAAAGTTTTGTAATGTGTTTACACAAATGTGTTTATAATTACCGCTAATCGGCAATGCCTGGTCCATAGAGGCATCCCTCCTCTTCTTCTAGCTGCTCATGTTGAGCCGCTAACATCTCCCGCTGCATTTCAAGGACAAAGTCTCCCTTAAATTTATTCACCCTTAACTCGATGTTTCCAGTACGCCGACTTTGACGACCTCGAGAAAGACTTTATGCAGCTCTGCAAGAACGCACAGATCTACAACGAGGAGGCGTCCCTCATACACGAGGACTCGATAGTCCTTCAGTCCGTCTTCACGAACGCGCGCGAGCGCCTCGAGACCGAAGGCACCAACTCGGATAACGACGACCGAGGTATTGCCCTTCGACATTTCTCGACTACACTTCCAATCCGCGATTCGGTGAGATTGAAGTTTTCATCGTTGGAGTGCAACGAAAATGATGAGGTTTATACTTTGTTGGGCCAAAAAATGTTCGATCGCTGACGAATTTTTTATGCGAAAAATATTGAATATAGAATGTCGATATTCGGTATGCTTACTAAGTGGCCTTTATTGAAGGTGATGATGTTTTTTTGAGTTTGACAATACATGGGAATGGGAGGAGCCACATAGGTACGCCGGCGGCGATATTCTTAGCTCGAAGCAAAGAGATCAAACATATTTTCACTTTGTATAATATTGTGTGTAGGACGAACTAGAAGCGAGAAGAAAATTTGAAAAAAATAGTCAACGACCGAAGGGGGCGCTCAGTTTTTTACGATTTTTTTGCACTTTTTCGTTCGTAAAATAAAAACGTTTGAATATTTCTGGATAATTCTAGGTCGCTAGAAGAAGGGCGCTTAGTTTTTTACGATTTTTTTGCACTTTTTCGTTCGTAAAATAAAAACGTTTGAATATTTCTGGATAATTCTAGGTCAACTAAGGAAGACGTTTATTGTACACGCGCCTTCCAAATTTCATAGCGATAGCTCTTCTAGGGCGTGCAAGAGCACTTCCGCAAACTTGGAAAACGTGGTTTCGAGAAAAACGCGTTTGAGGCGGGATATACATTTAGACAGGAAAAAAATAAGCAATATTGAGGGATTTTTTAAACTAAGAAATAATTATTCTACAATTATCAAACTTTAGGTATACTTTAATAGTATATTTAAGTATACAAAACAATTTTTTTGAATTAATTCATCATCAAACTGGCGGAGCTGTGGCAGAGTGTTACAGCAAGGTCGCCGCGGGAGTTGCGAATCGGCGTGCAGTCTAGCTTCCCGTAGACTTTGATTTGCAAAAAAGTTCAAACATTTTTTCAGTTAGAACACGTATAGTTTCTATGTGACGATAATTAAAATGAAAAAAAAAATGCAAATTCAAGAAAATAGCACGCATTTACAAAAAAAAATCAACATTTCACGCAACATTTCTGTAAAATGTGGATTAAAAAAGTCGTTTCTTTTTCAATTTTTTAAAAACGATTCCTGTCAAGTAGAAGGTACCAATATTATCGATATTTTTACCAAGTTTCAACTCAATCGGCTTAATAGTTTTTGAGTAATCCTGCACGCCAATTTTTAAAATGAAGTTTTGAGAAAAACGCGTTTGAAGTTCACGCCCGCTCCGAATCCGAGCGGTGAGGCACAGCGTTGACGGGCTGTAACGTTTAAAGTTTTTCGCATTTCGCTTTGAAACTTTGGGAAAATATTCTACATATATAGTTCTATCGTTTATTAAAGGAAAAAAAGAAATCGATTTTTTTATCGTACGGAAAAAAATTAAGGAGTTTTGAGAGTATTTCTAAACTAAGAAATAATTATTCTACATTTATTAAACTGTAAGTATACTTCAATAGTATATTTAAGTATACAGAACAATGTTTCAAAATTCATTTATCATCAAAATAGCGGAGCTGTGCCAGAGGCGTGCAGACCATCTTCCCGTCGAATTTGATTTGCAAAAAAATTCAATAATGTTTTTAGTCAGAAAATGTATAGTTTCTATTTTACATTTATTAAAATGAAAAAATGCAAATTCAAGAGAATGGCAACCGTTAACAAAAAATAATCAACATTGCAGGCAAAATTTCTGAATAATTTGAAATTAAAAAGTAGTTTTTTTTCTAATTTTCCTAAAACAATTCTCGTCAAGTAGAAAGGAGCAATATTATCCATATTTCTACCAAGTTTCAACTCAAACGGCTTAATAATTTTTGAGTAATCCTGCACGCCAATTTTCAAAATGAAGTTTTGAGAAAAACGCGTTCGTAGTTTACATAGAATTTGAATTAGATTGCACTAGGTACTTGAGGTAACCAATTACTTAAGTAATCTATCACAAAGTAATTAAATGATGAATTACAGTAGTAATTCTAGTTGTTAGCTGTTAATTTAATTACTTTTTGCCCATCTCTGCCTGCCCCTCTGCGCTCTCGCTTCTGCCTGCGGGGCGCGCTCCAAGTCCGAGCGATGAGGCACAGCGTTGACGTTCAAAGGTTTTTGAATTGCCCTTTGAAACTTTGGGGAAATATTCTACATATAGAGTGCTATCATTTAAAGAACAAAAAAATGAAATAGATTTTCTTATCGTTGTAAATGTATATCCCGTCTTAAGGTTAAACTCAAATTTATGTGCAAATAAAATAAAAAGTTTCATTCTTGCACCTAATCTGCTCTGGACTCTAGAGAAGGTTGGGCCTACTTTGGTATACTAGGACCATACAGCAAAATCGAAAAAAAATGTTGGCTCAACAAAGTAGAAACCTCCATTAATATTTCTGAATTCCTTTATTTCTTTTGGCTGATTTTGCCTATAAAAATCCGCCAACCATTTTTTAAGATATTTATTTAGCGACCAGCAATATAAATCTATTTTAAAAATCGGTAATTCTTCAGACAAGTTACTTTTCCGAAAAATAAGGGTAAATATTTGTTTGCTATTTTCTCATTTACCGGGTTATAAATGATGATATTCAGTCGGGGGAAGTTGAAATTCACCCCCCCCCCCCCCCCCCCCCCCCCATAAAAAGTTATGAAGTTTTGAAGTTTGCGGAAACACGTGATAAAATAGGGCATTTTTTAACATTTCGACGCCTATATTGGGGATGAAGGGTGGGAGGATTCATAATGGAAGACTTTCTGAATACAAACAAACCCAAACAAATCCAACCACCTCCAGCGTGAGGGGGTTGATTTTTTTGGGGTTTGTTTTATATATCCCTTTTATAAATACCCCAACATTTGGGTTTTATATTCTTCTTAATACAGCATGGGTTTTATATTCTTTTGAAGGGGTTAGTTATATACAGTCAGGAGCCCCCAAAGATCGATTTTTCAAGAATTTTTCTTAAAAAGACCTTTAAATCTATCAACTTAAAAATTTGTACACATATTATGGTAACTTTTAACTGTATTTAACCATTTTTTATTTGTGAGAATAATTATATCGAAAGCTGCTATAGCTGATCTCCGGGAGCACCTCTAAAAAAAGGCGTCTTGCGGTGAGCACGATATCTCTGGACTGGATCATCTAAGATGAAAAAACCAAAAATATTTCGTTGATGTAATGGATTATCTTGCAATTGATCGAAGGAATAAGCAAAATAATAATTTTTGACAAAATGGCGGCTTGTCAACAAAAAAATCAATTTTTGGCAAAAATTTAGGCCTAAAACTGTTTATAAAATGGTAAATATTTATCGGCGAGAAAAAACCGTCGAACAATTACTAAAAAATATACTTGAAAAGATTGTGTTCAAATTTGAGACTGATCGGTTCAGCCGTTTCCGAGAAATCTCGCTCACCGACTTTAAAACACACAGTTTTGAGAAACAGGCGTTTAAAGTTTCAAAAGCACTTTCGAACGCTCTGACAAGTCATCGTCTCTGACACAAATATGCGTGTAACTTCGAAAATATTCGCCTGATTGACAAGAAATTCTCTGTGTGTGTACTTACATATGTGTACATTATGAAAATAAAATAAATAAGAAATCGATTTTTCGAAAATCTTAACTGTATATAACCCCTTAATAGAGGAGTTTATACTTTTTAATACAGGAGTTTTTTTTCTATTCGAAATTATTTCTAACGATCTTTTGCTCGTAAAAAATGTGTTAAGGCGTTACCCCCACTTGTGGCGAAAAAAGGCCTTTTTCATGAATTTTTTAAAAGAAAACTACAAAACTTTTTTAATCGATCAATATAGCATCTTAAAGAACACATCTTGAAGAACTTTCAGTAATTTTTTTATTGAAAAATATTACATTGTTTAGTGGCAAATGGCCGTCAATGAAATAATGTTTTTATATACACGGTTTGCGGTGACCAACATTGCGGCGAAGTGGATCATCTGAAAAAAAAATGCGGATGGATTTAGTCAAATATAAGTATAAACTAGTCTTTAATCGAAGGATTTTAAAAAATATTCATTTTTCACAAAATGGCGGACAGTCAAAGTTAATGGTTCGATTTTAACGAAAAAAAAAACGGCCGTTTTTTGGCTATAAAACGGCCATTTTTTTCGAAAAAAAAATCGAACGATTAAAGACTACATTTTTATGCATTAAATAAGCCTGCAAAATTTCAAGAAGATCGGTTCATTAGTGTTCGAGTAATCTTGGTCACCGACTTCAGAAATGCTATTTTGAGAAAAACGCGTTTAAAGTTTCTCTTTCAACGCGGATTCTTCTCTTTAAACGCTCATATCTCAGTCAATTTTGTTCGGATCGACTTGAAATTTTCAGGACATATTCTCAGATACTTATACTTCAAAAAAATGAAGAAAAAAAAATCGATTTTGTCAAAATCGCAAGTGGGGGTAAAGCTTTAATGAAAAACTTCAGCTTCTCCCAACTGAATATCAATAAATGAATATCTGATTATCAATAAATGAGAAAATAGCAAAAAAAATTAGTCTCATTATTCGAAAAAGTCCCTTATCTAAAGAATTACGAAAAAATCGTCTATAATCGAAAAAATATGGAAAATAAAATGTAAAAAAGAACTTTCGCTGCGTTCCAACGATGCAACCTTCAACACCATGCGATTCGCCCCTCCGCCACTCTCCCAAAAGTGATCACTAATCCGTTTCTTTCGCAGGCGAGGTCGACGAATGTTCCGACGGCGATTCAAGTATACGAATGAAATTGAAGATGAAGAGTCGCAAGAGCGAGGGCCGGGGAGGCCGAAGAAAAAGGATCACGAAGAAGTATATATCGGAAGACGACGACGATCCCGACGACAATTGAACACGAGCTTTCACCATTCGAATTTATCTCACCACGAATGAATTTTACCTTCCGCCGGAAAGGAGCACTGGTGGCCTCCATCGGACGGAGCCACTCACGAAGCTGCGCGACGCAACTGCTCGCCCGGCGGCAGGCGGTGCGATGACCGAGCGAATGCTTATTCTCCCTTATCGACTTCCGGTGGCGATTGAGAATCGTTTGTACAGTAGACACCTAGTGCCCAGTCGTCACTCGTTGAAAAACCCCCTTTTCTCACATTTCTCTTCGTTTCCTCGGATATTCCGTTACGCGCTTAAGTTTTAGGATAATAGGACGAATACTTAGTATACATATATACATATATACATATATACATACATCGATTGCGTGTTACACAGTATGTACTTTATACACAAGAGATATACGGAGATTGAGGATCCTCGTACTTTTCCAATGGAGATTAACGAGTTTTTTTCTTCTCGTGCTGTGAAAGTTCACGTTGGCGGGCGTTCGAGACGGAGGATGAAGACGTCTCGGACACCTTGCCAACGCGCATATAATGTCGGGATATCCTTACACACTTAATTTTTGTGCAAATTTCGCGACTCTGCGATACACCTTTTTTTCTTTCAATTTGTACGTACAAACTCTATGAAGGATTTATTGTGCGATGAGACGAAGACACGACAAGTATATATATATGCTCCGACGAACATACAGAATGACAATTACGAGCCATGCGTTTTTCAAGGGCGCGGAGATTTTGCGACCGGGAAAAATATAAAATTTAATGGCTTACTAGTCTGCGAAAAAAAATTATAGCGTATTTTTTTACGAGCAGTATTTGCTAGAACACTTGATTGTTCTGAAAAAAAAAAAAACAAGTCTGCAGAATAAAGATAATTCAATTCCGAATACGAAACTATCGTAAAAAAATGTTTTATGGAATTAAATTCTATTTACTCATCACGGGATATACAAAAAAGTTTTTTCAGGAATTTATGGTATTGGAAATTGAATTTCCGTTATTTTGTAGAACTCAAAATGGATTTTTTTGTTGTTTTTTCGGATTCAATTTTTTTCTGGCGAGTACTACTTGTCCCAAAAATCCGCTATATTTTTTATCGAAAAAGGCTTGGAACACGAGTGCGAATAATATTTTTTTCAGTCGCAAAATCTTTGCGCAAGAGCTTTGAAAAAGTCGGAGACCTTATAATTGTCAGCCTGCATATAAATACGGAAGGGGCAAAGAGAATGTTGCGGTTCGTGTCAGGACTCATTGTAACTTAACCATAATATATATTACGACTAATTGAATAAATGATGCCGAATGACTGCAAAATGAAATTCGCTCGATCTTTCTTTTATAGTTATTTCTCTCCTGTCGCATTTCCTTTTTCATGGCTGCACTGAGTATAGCTGTGTCAATCAGAGTAGGCAGATTCTTTCCTGATTTATGGGCGTGGAGTCAACATAACCTCACAAACTGTCGAACGGAGTTTTCTCACAGATGGCAATGTTTATTGGGAAAAATGAAGGATCGGGCTCTGGAGAATTCGCTGGCGCGGGACTTGACGATTTTCTTTGAGCTCAAATATTGTTCGCCTCTGAGAAATCGCTGTTCGAAAATTTGTGAGGTCATGTTGACCTTGTACATGCTCTTGAACTCGGGTTATTCTGAGATACGTAATTTTTTTTGTTAAAACTAGTTAAGTTTTTAAAAAGAATGCAAAATGAGCATTTTGAAGAAAAAAATCGCCGAATGCTATTTTCGTTAGATTTGGATTTTTGCATCAAATTTCGGGGGGCGGCTTTATTGTGACGATTTATGGCATTTTAAGGGGCTTTACCAATGTGACAGTTTAAAAAAATCGATTTATTTGCATTTTTCGACAGTTTATACTTTCAAGAATATCCTGTAAAAATTTCAAGGCCGTATCTCTAATTATTTTATCTTGCAAAAATCGATGGTTAAATCTTCAAACGCGTTTTTCTCAAAATGAGATTTTTCAAATTTGCTGATATTGTAACTCAAAGAGCAATTATCCGATCGACTTGAAATTTGAACTGAGTATTCTGGAATATATTTACTCTACAATAACGTAGGATATTTTTGATTGGATGAAAATTGCCGATTTGACATTGAAAAAAAACGACCATTTTATAGGCAAGAAAACAGACTTTTTTCATAACTACGCCATTTTGTTAGATTTTGATATCTTTCGAAAATCCTACGTCATTGTACAGGAAATTCCTTCCAGTTTAACGACATTTTTTCCTTTTTCGGTTTCAGCTACTCAATCGGCCGGAATCATGTCAGCAGTGGAGGAACTTTTTTTTGCGCCTCCGAAGGTAGCGCATAAGTCGCTTGGATCTCAATATTTTTCTATGAAAAAATTATGTAATATAGGTCAAATATAGCCAAATATATTCTTAATTTTCGAAACATTTAATTGAGTACTTTGCTTCTAAAAAATCCCGACAATCACCCAAATTTTCAGCGTTCACCCTGGTATAGCCCCTTAAGGCGGTCCTCTAGTTTCTCGGCGGTTTTTTTACGGCTTTTTTAATAATTTTTTACGGGCAAAGCATCGAAGTAATCAATCTTATTGTTTCTGCATAATCTTTATTAACATTTAAATAAGCTTTACAAATTTTTTGAAGTCAAAATATATAATAGAATAAAAGTTATAGTGGCCGACAGGAAGACATCAAGTAAAAGAGGTGCTTGACGGTGACCAAGATTGCGGCTGTTCTGCTTATCTGAAATCAAAAAACCAAACGGCATTTTAATCTTCATATTTAAGACTAGCGATTGAACTAGAGTGAATTCCAAATTACAAAAATTGACTTTTATACACTTTTGAAAATTACATTCTATTTTTTACTCATTTTTTCTTAAGTTTTTCGCTCGTACAAAAAAAACTATCGAAGCAATCATGATAATCCTAGTTCAATCGCTGGCTTATAACATATTAAAGATGCTGTATAAATTTGAACAAGATCGGTGAAGTAGTTTCTGAAATATCGTGGTCACCGTTTCGAAAAATGGTGTTTCGAGAAAAACGCGTTTGAAAGTTCGCGCATGTGATTTATACGAAAAATTTCATCTCACCGTCAATCTGCTATGCCTGGACCATACAATAGGCCTTCCTCTTCTTCTTGGAAGTCACGCAGAGCTGCTCCGTCTTCCCTTTTCGCGATTCGGGCCTGTTTTACAACATCACTCGTGCGCCTTTCTGAACGGTCGATCCGAGAGCTATCACGCTGTTGAACATATCCTTCAGCTTGTGGGCCGATTTTCACTCCCATGGTTTCCAAGGTCTTCAGGATAGATTTGAATCCTTCGTTGAAGATTATGACAGCGAGAAACGTGGCGATTTCAACCACTTTTGGCCCAGAATGGAGATGCTTCGGAGCAAAGGTCCAGATTAACGAATTGAGCGACTCCTTATTACTTTGAGTTTCCGCTCCCAGGCATCTGCTTAACAATTCTTCTTTGGATAAATCCTCATAAATTGGCTTTATAACTTTTCGAACTGCTTCAGAAAGAGGCGGTTTATTGTGTTTGAATTGCTCAGCCTCTCCGAGAAACTCAGCTCTGCGCCATTTGCACCAACTAGATTCGCCTGCAGGACAATTTTGATGCTGTGGATTGCTGTCTGTGGAAATCTTGTGAAAGAATGTTGCCCAAATTTCCTTTCTCATTTCCTCGATAGAATCTGGATGTCTCCGAATAGCTAATCCATAATACGTTGTCATCTCACCAATCAATTTATCAGTGAGTTTTCCTGCACCTTTCCCACCAATGCCTTTATTAGATTTTTTTGCATTTCGGAGTCGAGTCCCCATCCTCTTTTCAACGTGTCCAACACACTGTTTTTCTACAACAACAACATCTTCTCCATACGGTTCTGCCTTCAAAATACCGTTGAATGTCTTGCTGTCACCATCTCCTATGTATGTCGTATATCGAACTTGATGTTTATCTACTGAACGAGAAAACATTTTCACAACTGCATCTATTTCCATCTTCCCAGAACTTCCAGTATGATTTAGAGTACAATTTTCTTCATGATCAGCGAGCCATCCTGCATATCCAACTGGATCACTATTTTTTTTATTTTTCCACAAATTGCATCCAGCACAAAAACTGCTCATTACACACGCATCAACCACTTTACCGGTGTACTTGGTAATTAAAGTTGAAACTCCGAATAAAGATGAAAATCCTCTTTTTTTCCATGTGCCATCCCCAGATACGATGAATTCATTTTCTGCTTTTCCTTGTTCTTGAAGGACTTCCTTTTCTTGATTAACCGCAATCGACAACACTGTATCAAAAACGGCCGAAGAAGCTGAGTGAATATTTTCTAATATAGAATAGTACGTGTTCGAAGCAAAACCTTGTCCCATATCCATCAGTCCACAGAAAATTCTATAGCCTTCATAACCGACTCCCAACAAACGCAACACGAAAACTAAGCGACGATTTATTTCGTAGGCTTTACCGATTTTTGGGCATGAATCTATTTCTTTTTCTTTCTCACACTTGCACGCCATAGAAATTTTAAAGCCCAATCCTCGTATATCACGTTGATGGAAAGTCACCGTACTTTTGCACTCTTTACAAATAACAGCCGAAGAAATGGTTGAAAATACACTCACAAAATTCAAAACACAATACAAAACAGTCTGTTCAACGTTCACTTCAAAATTTTTATTTTGACGAAGTTTCTTCGCTGACGCCGATGTAAACGACTTGTCTTGTTCAATAGTGTGTCGGTTGCCTGCGAATTTTCGCTTCTTAGGTCTTTCGTAACGAGCCGGGGCGTCTCTATTTCCTTTCTTTAACATTTTGAAAATTATTTTCAAAAAATCAGCTACGTGCGACTCGCAAGAGAAAATATAGTACGCTTCGCAACTGCCACAGAAAAACTGAACTAACCGACGCTTCACGGCGTCGTAGTCAACATTCAAAAGCGTCTGTCAACGGTCTCGGCTCCCCTTTACTCGGGCCTAATTCACAAAAGGTTCAGGTTGCAGTTAGGTTTAGGGATATCAATACAATGGTCAGCGCCGCTCGGCTTTCGGAGCAGCCTGGCGCGCGCTCCGTATACCTGCTCCGTTCCAGGGCCGTAACTTGTGAACCACTTCGAATATCGAAAAATCCTTTGGCACACATTTTCTACACATGTTGTAGATGTCATTCATGAAAAAAGAAAAAAAAATCGATTTTTTCGACCCGAAAAACTAGAGGACCGCCTTAAAGACGAATTTTTCGGAATCGAAAAAAAGAAGGCAAAGCCAGTAAAATCCAAAAAGTCCAAATCGGGTCGCAAGTTGACGCAGTTCTGAAAAATTCGGAAGGAATTCGAAAGAAACGTAATGATAATTCACAATAGGGAAGGTGCAAAATTGATAGAGCGCAAGTCGAAAATACACGTGGCGCCTCTGCCGTTATGAATTCAAAGTTTTTGTAGATAGTTCAGCGTTCAAATATAAGGCATTTATAGCAAAATGCATATAATTGAGTTTGGTTTTTCCTCCACATCGGGTCAAAACTTTCGTAAACGCGTAGAAGAACATGACTAGCATTTGTGCATGGCTGGCCATGTCACCGATGCCGAGGAGACAAAAATATAGTGCAAGAAAATGAACATAACCTCCAACGTTGTGGCACAAACAAAAAGAAATTTGAAAAAGACAATGTTCCGTTATCAGTTCGTATCATTTTTTATTATTAGGAACAAATTATACATATGAAGCTTACAGTAACTACTTTCGAATACATTTTTCAGCTGGATGACAATGGAAATATTGTTGCGCCCTGATGTCGATGTATGGCAGGATTAAGTAAAAGCTGCAAGCATATTAGTGCTGCAGATTGTTACATTCATTCCTCCGCAAGCTCTAGATAAAAAAATGAGCACTATATATTCGGCGACTTGCTGACGTTGCTAGTTTTTGTCGTGGAAGCTAAAAGGATTTTGTATCAGTTGAATTTTGTATAAGTTTTTGTATAAGTTTATTTTTGTTTCACCAGTTCCGGCATGTTTTGCATTATTTTCGCATCCTTTGATGCTACATGTTATTTTTGATGAGCGCGTCTTCCACTGTATATGTGTGGCGGTACTGCCACCTTCACCACCTTCAACATCGAAGTATTTACCGACGGAGCAGAGCAGCAAATCGAACGGTGTCGACAATCGCCACCGGCGAAAAAATACAGGAAAATTATAACTTAGTTCTTATATTATTCGAAAATAACACGCACTTTCAATACTTCGATTGCCTTAAGGCAATCCTAACGCTCCACACTAGTCATACCACTGATCATACTTGAGACTTGTATAATTTATATTTTTAACATGTGCAAACAGAATAATTCTTAATAACTAGAATTTTCCATGTGTGAACTATTTAATGAATTTTCACATTTAACTAGAAAAATGAAAAAATAGTTATTCCAACGATTCCCGCAGTATTTCGAGGTTTGATATTTGGCAACATTGGCTCTATCTCCGTCTCTTTTTACTCAACCAGGAGGCCTATTCTGTAACTCGTTATAACCCGGTAACGACAGTTTTCGTTATCGTTAGCTTGCGACAGCCAATTGCATGCACGTTCCAAGACGAAAGGGAGGGGATAACGAAAACTGTCGTTACCGAGTTATAACGAGTTACAGAATCGCGGTGCAGGCGAGTTTAACCTCCATGCTTCTCAACGTCGATCTGTCAAAACAATGTCAGGTCGGGGAAATATAAAGCATTGTATTCGGGCCATGGCTGGTAAAAAGCGGGGAAAATTTGTGTCGGCGAAATATGTCGGTTAAAAATAAAATATGGTTGGAAATTCGAATGAGTGAAATGAGGTTAAGACTACAGTCAGCTGTTGCCTTGCTGTCACGTCTCTTTATCGTAGCAACCCAGGTAGCAATTTTCAAAAAGTTGTCCAAAAGTCGGCTAAAAGGGTGCCAAATGTCCGCCCGGAAGTTATCTTAAAGTCAACAACCATCCAAAAAGATAACTGTTGGACACATGATAACTTATAGGTAACTTCCAAGCGGACATTTGGTACCCATTTGGACAACTAATAGACAACTATTTTGAAATTGCTACCTGGGAAGTGGTAATACATCCAATACCGGAAGTTCAATTTAAACTTGATATTACACAAAAATTAGGCCAATAAGCGTCATTTTTCTGAGAGCATTGGATTACTACACGTGTTAAGTATGTAAATCTGATTATTTTTAAGAATCTGACGGATTGCCACTATTATATACACTTTTGTAGCGACCGGAAATTGGGTTTTCGTATGTCCTCTCGGAATTCTTTCCCGAAAACACGGAATTGTAATATTTTTTCTCTGTAATTAGGCCGATAACCGACCCTGAAATTTTAAAGAGACGATAATTAGCATATTTAGTGAAGCTCAAAAAAAATTATAAAAATCCTATGGATTTTTTAATTGAAGCCTGGAAGTTTTCAATTTTGACCGCTAGAGGCGCGGCAGTCGAGTTGCACCTTTCTTATATGCGTCATTTTCACTGGGGTCACTTTGGTAACTTGAAAAGTAACGGTCAGCTTTCCCCGACTGTCTCAACTTCCGGTAACGCGGCATCAAAGTTCCGCCGCTCGGCCGTCTCCCTCCGCGAGCGCTGCGATCGGTGAGCGCGTGCGCCAACGCGGTCGGGCGCTCTACAGACGATTGAGATACATTCGGTTTGGGAATTCGGCGTGTGCCGCGTTGGTTCGCTTTTGTGTTGCACGTGTTTTCGTTCGAATAAAAAATCCGCATCATAATGGCAGAAATCGGTAATGCAAACAAACGATTAAACAATCGTAGCAAACAACTGCGAATCTCGTGATTCCCTCGTTCCGTGTTTCATCGTACGATCGTCGTTGCGCGTTTGCATTCAGAGCGCGGCATGTTTCGTGCAAATGAAAATAAGCACGAGGCTGTAAACACGTGTCTCGTGCACACTCTTTCGATTGCAATTTTCGCAATGAGATACATGAAAATTGTGCGCAATGGTCTATCGACCGTAAATTACGATCGATCGTCCATCGTTTTGTATTATTTGCGGGGCCCGAAAAAGCTCCGCTCCTTTTCGTTTTTTTTGCACACCTCGAATATAGGTTATGCGCGGCAAAATTTTTCGTAACACCGAGCATTTATTTCTCATTGATGCTTCAGAAAAAGCGAAGAAGAAGAGCAAGAAAAAGAGCCTCGGGGAGATTCAGACGGCTATGAAGTGTCAAATGGAGCCGTCCGATGAGATCGTCAAATTGGACTGCAAAGACTGGCCGCTCTTGTTCAAGGTACGAAGCGCAAAACTTTTCCATGCTCTGTGGCGAACAAAAAAAAAACATTTTTTCACAACTCGTTTCTTCGAACGTGTGTCGGGTGCACAAAAAATTCATGACAAATTTGAGGTCTGGCCAGTCTCGGCGGTAACGCTCGATAATTTTTTTCCTTGTTTTATTTTTATGGAAAATAAATTCTTCGCACTAAAACTCCAATGGCGCAACGACCGATTGATAGTTCTTCAATTCGGTAGAAAGATTTTTCAATGCAATATTGAAATTTATTTCATTTCAAATATTTATAAAATTTAAATTTGTTCAAAATATTTGCTTCTGTGCATAGACTAGAGTTTTTTGAAAATGCATGTATTTTTCATGAGAATGTTTATTTTCAAAGGCATTTTTGAAAGATTTTTAATTTGCGTAATAATGTCTTGGGGAACTAAAAAAAATGTATTCAAATGCAAATAATGAAAATGTTTGAGATATAAAATAAATTCATATAAACGTAAACGATCAAAAATTCTGAAAATATCCAATAAACATTCTTTATATTTATACAGTGACTGACAAAAAAAAGAGACCACTAAATTTCTTAAGTAAAAATTTCCAATATTATGAAAATAGTTGGCAAAATCTTATCGTTTTTTTGTTTATCATAAATGTACTATACTTCGGACTAATATGTGAAAAACATTTGTACGCTCTTTCATTTCGATATTATATTCACAATGGTTTTCTGTAAATATCTCATTTTAGCCAAGGTCCAAGCCAATTGTTATAATAAATTATAATCATTGTTATAATAAGAAAAGAACAATTATCCCTTCGATCACCATGATAAATATTCGTAAGGATAATAAAATTTGCCTATTAAAGATTATACGAATATAAAGATCTTAAATTTTTCGATTTTTTTCAGATTTCTTGAGGTGGTCTCTTTTTTGTGAGTCACTGTATATATATAAAATGCATGTAGAATATTTTCGGGTTTTCCACTTTTTCTACCTATCTACCTTTTCTACCTTTATTTAAATTCACTTTATGCATTTGGTATTTTATTTATATACGTTTTAATATATTTTTCAAAATTCCGATAGATATTATTTTTGGATAAATCACAGCTATTTTAGACATGCCTTTATTAAATTCACGTAAAGAATCCATTTTTGAAAATCTTGAATTTGTATGAAGAGATATATATATACATACATACATATATACGCACACACACACACACACACACACACACACACACACACACACACACACACACACACACAGACTGGATTAAAATTTATTTGTTCATTATGTAGGTATTAAAAAATTATTTATTTATTTAGCAATAAATTATTCATGTTTGTTTGAAAAATCTGATAAATCATAGAATATTGCAACTATATTATCATTATAGTCTGCTGAGACAAATTATCTAATTCCTGGAAAAAAAAGTTATCGCATTTTGGAGAAATGTTTATAAAATCTTTATAAAGTTATAAAATGTCAATAAATGTGTATAAATAAAATATAAATGATCACGAATTCATAAACTGTATACAAATTGAATAGAAATATTTACAAATTGTCAAAATGTTAATAAAGGTTTATAAAAAATGTTCCACATGAAAGATATAAAAAACAGCTTGATTGACTAGAAGACCAAATTTCCGAAGATTAAAGAAAACTGCTTCAAGGAATATTAAAAACGGTAGTTATTTTGCAGACGGCCTCTAAAAATGTAGCTATGAGAAAAACGCCTCTAAGTCTGCCTGCGTCTGCAACCAGATTTGGCAAATATTGACAAGTCATTGAACTATCCAAATGTGAACGTAGAGAGGAAAGTGTATGTAAAATGTCGACTATTATCATTTAGACTTCAGCAAGTGGGCTAAAATATGGCATAAATTGTCTTTAATCTCAATACCATTATCCGAGGTGATAAAAATATTTTTTCAACACACCATTAGACATCTCTCAAAATGATAAAAAATCTCAAGTACAAGAATGCGATCAAAGCCCGCAAGACTTCATCTCTCGCACTTGATCTATGGCATCGAAGTTTGCATCTTTGAAATGCAACCGATTTTTTTTTCGTACTGCCCAACATTTTTTCACCATATGTAGGCTATGCAAATCACTGAAATATTTTTGAACATCTTTTTTAGGGTTTCACGACCTAAACCCGAAAAAAAGAGTATAGATGAAAAAAAAAATGAAGAAATGAATAAATAAAGAATAATTTTCGTTGCATTCCAATGATGCAAACTTCAATATTTTGATCTTGCATTTGAAGAACCAAAAAAACGTTCACGTCGAACCAACCGACTTTTTCGGATAATTTCAGAATTTCGACAAGCTGATAACGCGCACCAAGCACTTTACTCCGCTGACGAGCGGCTCGACGCCGCTGCACAGGAATCTCTCGGAATACGTAAAGACAGGCTGCATAAATTTGGACAAGCCGTCGAATCCGTCGTCCCACGAGGTGGTGGCGTGGATCAAGAGGATCCTGAAAGTGGAGAAGACCGGCCACTCGGGTACTCTGGATCCGAAGGTGTCGGGTTGCCTGATAGTGTGCATAGACCGAGCCACCCGTTTGGCAAAGTCCCAACAGTCAGCTGGTAAAGAGTACATCGCCGTGTTCAAGCTTCACTCGGCAGTGGAGAACGTGCAAAAGGTAAGAACGTCCGGAGGGCTCGTAAGGGCGCTGATTTTCTTAATTTTGAAACAGAGCGAAGAAAATAATGGCGTACAGAAGAGCAAGAGAGACAGAGTGAGAGCTGGTGATGCGAGACTTAACGAAATCGGACTCGTTTAGATAAATCAAGCGCTGGAAAAATTACGCGGTGCGCTGTTTCAAAGGCCTCCGCTAATATCGGCGGTAAAGCGACAGCTGCGTGTCAGGACGGTGTACGACAGCTGGTTTCTCGATTATGATGCAGATAGGAATATGGGTGTTTTTAAAGTTAAATGCGAGGCTGGCTCTTACATCAGAACGATATGCGTACATTTGGGACTGTTCCTCGGCACCGGTTGTCAAATGCAAGAGTTGCGAAGAAATCGCTCCGGCGTACAGGACGAATTCGACAACATCGTCACAATGCACGACGTACTCGACGCCCAATGGTTGTACGAGAATCACGGTGACGAGTCATATCTTAGACGCGTCATAAAACCCCTCGAGGCGTTACTCGTCAATCACAAGAGGATCATCGTCAAGGACAGCGCGGTACGTACATGCTCTTTCATCCTTTGGGCAATATTCCAAAATTTGGCTTTATATTTTGCTAAGTATTGAAATACGTACCTAAAAATTGTAATATTTAGCTAAATATTGGTATATTTGGCTAAATATTGGCATAATTCGCTAATTATTAGAATATTTTGCTAAATATTGGAATATTTTGCTATATGTTGAAATATTTTTCGAAGTATTGGAGAATTTGGCTAAATATTAAAATATTTTGCTAAGTGTCGGAATATTTTACTAAATATTGGAATATTTTTCTACATATTGGAATATTTCGCTAACCGTTGAAATATTTTGCTAAATCTTGGAATATCTTGCTTAATATTAAAATATTTCGCTAACCGTTGAAATATTTTGCTAAATCTTGGAATATTTTGCTTAATATTGGAATATTTCGTTAAATATTGGAACATTTCCCTAAATATTGAAACATTTTGCTGAGATTGGAAAATTTTGCTTAATATTGGAATATTTCGCAAAATATCGGAATATTTGGCTAAACATTAAACTATTTTTCTAAATATTGGAATATTTCGCTAAACGTTGAAATATTTTGCTAAATCTTGGAATATTTTGCTAAATCTTGAAATATTTTGCTAAATTTTGGAATATTTCGCTAAATCTTGGAATATTTTGCTAAATATTTGACAATTTGGCTGAATATTGCAATATTTAGCAAAATATTGCAATATTCAGCCAAATTGTCAAATATTTAGCAAAATATTCCAAGATTTAGCGAAGAGGATCATCGTCAAGGACAGCGTGGTACATGCTCTTTCATCCTTTGGGCAATATTCCAAAATTCGTCTTTATATTTTGCTAAGTATTGAAATACGTACCTAAAAATTGGAATATTTAGCTAAATATTGGTATATTTGGCTGAATATTGGAGAATTTGCCTAAATGTTGGCATAATTCGCTAATTATTAGAATATTTTGCTAAATATTGGAATATTTTGCTATAGGTTGAAATATTTTTCGAAGTATTGGAGAATTTGGCTAAATATTGAAATATTTTGCTAGGTGTCGGAATATTTTACTAAATATTGGAATATTTTTCTACATATTGGAATATTTCGCTAACCGTTGAAATATTTTGCTAAATCTTGGAATATTTTGCTTAATATTGGAATATTTCGTTAAATATTGGAACATTTCGCTAAATATTGAAACATTTTGCTAAGATTGGAATATTTTGCTTAATATCGGAATATTTCGCAAAATATCGGAATATTTGGCTAAACATTAAACTATTTTGCTAATATTTGAATATTTTTATAAATATTGGAATATTTCGCTAAATGTTGAAATATTTTGCTAAATCTTGGAATATTTTGCTAAATCTTGGAATATTTCGCAAAATCTTGGAATATTTTGCTAAATATTTGACAATTTGGCTGAGTATTGGAATATTTTCCTAAACATTGGAGTATTTTGCTAAATATTGAAATACTAGCTGAAAACTTCAAAATATCTTAAAAAATTGAAGTCAAACAAAAAAAAGTTTCAGAAAAAAGTAACCTATCTCGTTCCGCACAAAATTATTCCGAAATTAAAAATATTCGTGCTCATTCAAAGAGTGAAGTTGACCTTGGAATATTTTGCTAAATAGTGGAATATTCGATCAAATATTCAAAATATCTTGAAAATTTGAAGTCAAACAAAAAAAAGTTCCAGACAAACATATCTATCTCGATCCGCACAAAATTATTCTGAAATACAAAATATTCGTGCCTACTCACAAATTCAAGTTGACCATGAGATAACCTTGAAAATTGTCAGCGAATAAAAAACAACCCGCACCATGATTTTTGTCGTTCAAAGCCGTGAAACTTTAGTCTGAAACATTTGTTCCTTAATCGCATCCCTCCGGATATTACGTCGTGTCAACGGTACCGACGTTCATCAACATCCTCCGAATTTCGCTTCAATCGTTACCATTTCCGTTGCAGGTGAACGCAATATGTTACGGTGCAAAAATCATGTTGCCCGGTGTGCTAATGTACGACGATGGTATAGAATTGAATCAGGAGATCGTTATCGTCACCACCAAAGGCGAAGCAGTAGCTCTAGGTTCGTAAAACTCATCAACTTTTCGATACAATTGACATTAAGTTCGATCGGACGTTCTCTCGAAATTGGCAGCTTGCGAAGAATGATAGGAAAATTCGAGGGTGGTATAAATGACTGATGTTGTGCAGGAGTCGCGTTGATGACGTCGCCGACGATGTCGGCTTGCGATCACGGCGTGGCGGCCAAGATCAAGCGAGTGATAATGGAGCGTGACGCTTATCCGAGGAAATGGGGTCTCGGTCCTAAGGCCTCGGTCAAAAAGCGCATGATCGTTGAGGGCAAATTGGACAAGCACGGAAAGCCCAATGAGAACACACCTGCCGACTGGTTGACCAATTACAACGATTATTCGACCGTTAAGGTACTCTCGTTTTCCAAAATGTTTCTCTTTGCTTTAGAGGGGGGGGGGGGGAGAGAGAGAGAGAGAATAATTGTTTAAACATTTACAGAGCGAAGAAAACAACGTGACTAAAGAAGTTGCCGGCAAGAAGAGAAAGCACGAGGAAACGGTCGCTCCGACCGCCGACGAGGCCGCACCGGAAGTGAAGCAAGAGCCGACGGAGATGGAGGTCGACCCGCTCTCGTCGCCCAAGGACAGCAAGAAGGAGAAAAAGGAGAAGAAGAAGAAGAAGAAAAAGGAGAAGCAAGCGGCGGAGGAGGCTGTCGACGAAACACTGCCCACCGAAGCGGAAGCTGAGTCTCAAGTGCGTACAAACTCGTGTTGCGTCATCACTTCTCCACCGTCTCCTTTTTTTTCCAATTTGGAGCTCTATTGGTAAAATTTGTCATATTACGTGTTTTCTCGTTGCAGGAAACTCCACAAAAAGAGAAGAAGAAGAAAAAGAAGAAGAGCAAAGACACCGAGGCGCCGGAAGTGAGCGAAAATCCTTAGGGTGCGACCCGAGGAGCGCGCGTGTTTATTTCCACGACCCCAAGGACCAAACTTCGATTCTTCGCGGTATTTTTCCCTCGTGATTATTGTACACGAGAAATCCTTCGGCAGACGTCTCTGCGCGCGAGTCTTCCTCCCCCCCCTCCATCTCGCCCTTTCAGCGGTCATCGGTGAAGTGAGCTTTTTTTCGGAACAATCCGAAGATAAACGAAAATCAAGGTCCGTGTTCTCGTGCACGAATCAAGAAATATTAATTGCCGCGTGCGAGCTTCGTACGTTGTGAATGTAAATAGAATCGTAAGGATCGCGATCGAGGATGTTGAGGAACGAGATTGATTTTTTAAATCACGAAAACTGCGGGATTGCCCGAACTGCGACGACTTTTCGGGCTCATTCCTTTCGCAACGGCGCGCAGTGCTCGAAAACTTTATCCGGAAATCGTATTTTTTTTTTTATCGCAACTTATACCGCAAGACGAATATCGTTGAATGAAACGATATCATCTTGTCAGAAGGCGATTTACTATTTTCAATAAAAAAAAAAAATTCCATGGAACGAAGTTGCGTTGCTTTTTTCCTTCCGTACCATTTCGGGTTTACCGAGTGAAATTTTGGGGGTGTAAGTACGAAAAGTCCACCTCCATAAAGCTAGCAGAGCAAAGTCCCCAAAGTGGATTTAATTGGTATCAAAATTTTGTGCTTTTTATGTGCTAATTTTGTGCTCCATTAAAAATGTTTGTGCTCTTGTCGTTTAGCGGGAAATTAAAAAACAAAAGGGCTCTGTTGGCTTACCATCAGCGAGCAGAAAACTTAATGAACTTTGCCATATCTAAGAATGAAACTACGTGATATTTATGTGCTTTGCGAATATCGAAAAGCCAAACCCCTATTTTTTTTCGCCCAATATAGACCCTCAAAAAACCCTCCAATAAGAACATATACCATTTTTTGGATATTCTTAAATGAAAGTGTATCATATTTATGTGCTTTTTATATGCTCTACGAATATCCAAGAGCCAAACCGCTAAAACGCAAATTTCTCCCAAAACCACCCCCACAAGACCCAAGCTACCCGCCAATACGAGTATTGGTTATTTTTTCGATATCGCAAAATCAAAGTAGTCCACATTTATGTGCTTTTTATGTGCTCTATGAATGTCGGCGGGTATTGGCGTAATATACGAGTATTGGCGGGTAGTTTGGGTCTTGTAGAGGTGGTTTTGGAACAAATTTTCGTTTTAGCGGTTTGGCTCTGGGATATTCGTAGAGCACATAAAAAGCACATAAATGTGGACTACTTTGATTTTGCGATATCGAAAAAATAGCCAATACTTTTATTGGTGGGTAGCTTGGGTCTTGAAGGGGTGTTTTTGGGAGAAATGTTCGTTTTAGCGGTTTGGCTCTGGGATATTCGTAGAGCACATAAAAAGCACATAAATGTGGACTACTTTGATTTAGCGATATCGAAAAAATAGCAAATACTCGTATTGGCGGGTAGTTTGGGTCTTGTAGAGGTGGTTTTGGGAAAAAAATTTGTTTTAGCGGTTTGGCTCATGGATATTCGTAGAGCACATAAAAAGCACATAAATGTGGACTGCTTTGATTTTGCGATATCGAAAAAATAACCAATACTCGTATTGGCGGGTAGCTTGGGTCTTGTGGGGGTGGTTTTGGGAGAAATTTGCGTTTTAGCGGTTTGGCTCTTTGATATTCGTAGAGCACATAAAAAGCACATAAATATGATACACTTTCATTTCAGAATATCCAAAAAATGGTATATGCTCTTATTGGACGGTTTTTTGAGGGTCTATATTGGGCGAAAAAAAAATAGGGTTTTGGCTGTTCGATATTCGCAAAGCACATAAAAAGCACATAAATATCACGTAGTTTCATTCTTAGATATGGCAAATATCATTAAGTGCTCTGCTAGCTTGATGAGAAGCCAACAGAGCACTTTTGTTTTTTAATTACCTGCTAAACGACAAGAGCACAAAATTTTTTAATGGAGCACAAAATCAGCACAAAATTTTGATACCAATTAAATCCACTTTGGGGACTTTGCTCCGCTAGCTTTATGGAGGTGAAAAGTCCATACCGCCGATTAATTTGGAATTTCGTGTACGCATGAATTTTGACTCGCTGGTCACGAATATGATAGTGAAAATACCCGCAAATTAGATTTTCACGGTCAAAACTCACAAAAACTGATTCTTTAAAGGCTTTTCTATTTTATTTTAATGAATGTTGATCTTAGAGAAAAATGTTGCTTACAAAAATTGTAGCCTATGAGAATATTGATCTTTTATGTTTTATACGGGTTTTGTCTGAAACCATTCTGCTTCGAGAAAAGTGGGATAATGCTGCAATGAGTACATTTTGCTAAACTCCGTTAGTTTCGATATTGTCTACTGCACTTTACCGCGGGAAGGTTGGAGTTTTGTCTTCAACCCTTCCATGTTACACTGGGTCATTTTGACCCGGACGAATTTGAAATAAAATGCTCACTTACCCAAAATTGAAAGTTTTCAATCATCTTTTTAAAACAATTAAATTGTATACTTTCCAAATTTCAAGCATGCAGACATATTAAGAAATATTCAAAGTGTATCCTGGATTTTTTTAAATAAAAACCGACCGAGGGTTTGTTAATGGCAGGATAAAATATTATCCGGGTCAAATTGACTCAGTGTGGCAAACTCGTGGCCAAATGTAAGTGTGTCAAGGAAGGGTTAAAATGCGTGTTCATTTTTTTGTTCGTATTTTATTTTTATTTTTTTTAATATCTTTAAAAATATTTTATTTCTTGTTTGTTCGGGTTTAAAGACAAAACTCCAACCTTCCCGCGGTAAAGTGCGTAAGTAGATAATATCGAAACTAATGGAGTTTAGAAAAATGTACTTATTGCAGCATTATCCCATTTTTATCGAAACAGAATGGTTTTAGACAAAACCTGTATAAAACATAAAAAATCAATCTTTTCATAGGCTACAACTTTTGTGGGAGACATTTTTCTCTAAGATCAACATTTATTGAAATAGAATAGAAAAACTTTTTAAAAAATCAGTTTTCGCGTTTTGGCTTTAAAAATCAAATTTGCGGGTATTTTCACTATGATACTCGTGATCAGCGAGTGAAAATACATGGGTACACGAAATTCCAAAATAATCGGCGGTATGAGATTTTCGGAACTTTATCCAGTTTTGTACCTGAACTTTTTAAACGTTCGCGGACATTCTTTTTTACCCCTTCCCCTAATGTTTGCCATCATGTCCACCTCCGATCTCTATTACATGTCAGAAAAAAAATAATTTCAGATTGGGAAGCTTGCATTTTGTTTTAAAAAAACATTCTGTATTCGTTTGCTTTAGTTTTACAAAGACGCGCGCGCGATATAGCAGTGATGGTTTTCTCTCCGTTTGAAAAAAAAAAAAAAGAACGTGAATCCAGTTGTTGATTATTTGAAGACGACGGTGTCGAGCATCGCACCGAGGCACTGAACAATGTTGGTGGACATGATCGTGTCCACTTTTTCCTCAAGATGCCGTTTCGGGTCCTGCTTCCCGACGTTCTTGATCGCCAACTGCTCCGGCGTCATCTTCTCCTCGTCCTCCAACGCCTGCAACACGATCGAGCCGATGGGCGGCAAAATGCATATTTTTATTTATAATTTTTAAAAGATTTATAATTTTAATTAATATATTAATTTAAATTTATATTAATTGATAATAATTAATATAAAAATAAATTAGTAAAATAAAATTAGTAAAATTACAATAATTATTTTATAATAAAATTATAAAATAATTATTTCAATTTCCGATGAAATTAGTAAAATTATAATCGAATTAGTTGATTTCGGTAATTATTTGACAACGGTGAACATCGCGTATATGACCTTGTTGTAGTTCTTGGCGAGCTCGAGCATCTCCGCCACCGTGTGCTCGTTGAGTCTGCTGTGTTCCGAGTACTCGGCGAGTGCGAGGCCGTCCATCCAAGTCTTCTTGTGCAAATTGAGCAACATCTTCTGTTCGAGCTCGTTTTTACGATAATTGATGCTGATACTGTAGTAGTGACGATTCAGGCCGTGAATGAGAGCCTGGACCGAGGGCTTCTGCAGATGTCCGAGATTCGAGGTGGTCTGACGAGGTTCCTGACCGAGCACCTGGGACAAAAGAAAGCATTCGGAACTAGAGATCTTCGTAGGGAGGCTGAATCGCGTCGAGAGTTAATTTCAGTCTTCCGTATTTACCATCATGTTGGGATTGATTAACCTAAAGGCGTCTATAACGACTTTTCCCTTGACCGACTGTATGGGATCTATGACTACGGCTACGGCGCGCTCGCTGAGCGCCTCGAACGACTGCTGAGTGTTGATGTCGACGCCTGAGAGCCAACAGCCGAATCCCGGATGGGAGTGGTACCATCCTACCACCATTTCCGGTCGGCCCGTCTGCTTCAGCATGTCCAACATCTTCGCTTGGAATACCGGATCTACCGCCTCTACGCTCACACCCTGAGCGACAGAAATGGACAAATCGTTGGTGGCGGAAATTTATTTTTTTATAGGGTACGCGGACCACTAGTCAGCGTCCTAGTGATCGTCATGTTTACACATTAAATAAGTACTTTAGGGGAGGTAGCTTTAGCCGAAATTTTTTTGTGCGGATTTTCATGATTTTCTTTTGTTTGGAAAGATTTCACCATTTTTTGAACTTAGGGTACGATTTATTAATACTTTTTGCTGTTGCGGGGCATTTTTTTTATTAATCTTCAAAAATGGGGGAGGTAGGCAATCTAAACTGCGTTTTCAAAACTGGCGTGACGTACAGCTGAAAAACTAATCGACCGATTCTGATGAAATTTGGTATAAATCTTTCTAACCTTATTGTTCAAAACATGATCCTAAATGTTTTTGAGATTAATGAAGTCTCTTTTGATTGCAAAATGTAGCCAATCCTATACGAAAAATTCGAACTTTTTTGCTTCAAAGCCTACCATGTCATCGATTTTCAACATTTCTCATTTTTTCTTGGTTCATGTTCTATACGTGAGTTTTAAGACGGGATATACATTTAGACAGGAAAAAAATAAGCAGTATTGAGGGATTTTTTTAACTAAGAAGTAATTATTCTACAATTATAAAACTTTAGGTATACTTTAATAGTATATTTGGGTATACAAAACAATTTTTTTTTATTAATTCATCACCAAAATGACGGAGCTGTGGCAGAGTGTTACAGCAAGGTCGCCACGGGCGTTGCGAATCGGTGTGAAGTCTAGCTTCCCGGTAGACTTCGATTTGCGAAAAAGTTCCTACATTTTTTCAGTTAGAACGTGTAGTTTCTATGTGACGGTAGTAAATGAAAATGCAAATTTAAGAAAATTGCACGCATTTACAAAAAAGAATCAACATTTCACGCAACATTTCTGTAAAATGTGGATTAAAAAAGTAGTTTTTTTTCTCCAATTTCTCAAAAAACAATTATCGTCAAGTAGAATGTGCCAATATTATCAATATTTCTACCAAGTTCCAACTCAATCGGCTTAATAGTTTTTGGGTAATCCTGCACGCCAATTTCGATAATGCAGTTCTGAGAAAAACGCGTTTGAAGTTTCGCTTTGAAACTTTGGGAAAATATTCTACATATGTAGTTCTACTGTTTAAAGAAAAAAAGCGATTTTTTTATTGTTGTTTAATGTATATCCTGCCTTAATGAGAGAAAAATCTCAGTTGGTTTTTTTTCTGATTAAACCCGCAGATGCTACATGTCGCGCCGTCTGCCAACATCCGCCGCAACTTGTTTATCTTATTTAATCAACCTTAAAAAGTGTGAAAAATGGTGATAAAATCTTTCTGTTTAAAAAAAAATAATGAACAACACCAATTTTTTTCTCGGCTAAAGTTATCTCCCCCCTTAAGGTGACGATTACTAGCCCAACTATCTTATGCCGATTGATGACACAATTTCCTTCGTTGTGAATATTTTTTAATCAAAAAGCTCAAATTCGGCATGGTATCCCCTAGTGCAAATATTTATCCAAATTTTTCATAATTTCTCATATTTTAGTCATATTTGAGATTTTCGGAGAAAAAATGATTTAAAACAGATTCAAGTACTGGTCTATTTCCCAAAAACACATTTTTTTTTACTGAAAATTCATGATTTCTCATTTTTTTCCCGGAAATTTCTCTTTCTCCTATGACCTGAGTAAACGACTGCGAAGATATTCGGAGAAAATTCAAAAATGAAAAAAAATGAGATTTTTAAGAACAAAGAATCAAAGTATTTTTTATGAGAGAAACAATAAGTAAGAATAGCAAAAGATTTTATTTAATAATTAAAATATTGTACTTTTTCTATTAATAAATATAACTGATCAACAGGTGATCATGTATTTTCATTTTGTTAGTTTGCGTTGATAACCGGAGGAAGTATAATTTGAGCAACCAAAAAGTAAGAATTCATTTTTTATTTCATATAATTTCTGAGATTTTCCCGTGATCGTAATTAAGGGGTTACCCCCACTTGCGATTTTGAAAAAATCGATTTTTTTTATTGCATTTTTTTGAAGTATAAGTATCTGAGAATATGTCCTGAAAATTTCAAGTCGATCCGAACCAAATTGACTGAGATATGAGCGTTGAAAGAGAAGAATCCGCGTTGAAAGAGCGTTGAAAGAGAAACTTTAAACGCGTTTTTCTCAAAATGGCATTTCTGAAGTCGGTGACCAAGATAACTCGAACACTAATGAACCGATCTTCTTAAAATTTTGCAGGCTTATTTAATACATAAAAATGTAGTCTTTAATCGTTCGATTTTCTTTTTCGAAAAAAAATGGCCGTTTTATAGCAAAAAAACGGCCGTTTTTTTTCGTTAAAATCGAACCATTAACTTTGACTGTCCGCCGTTTTGTGAAAAATGAATATTTTTTAAAACCCTTCGATTAAAGACTAGTTTATACTTATATTTGACTAAATCTATCTGCATTTTTTTTTCAGTTGATCCACTTCGCCGCAATGTTGGTCACCGCAAACCGTGTATATAAAAACATTATTTCATTGACGGCCATTTGCCACTAAACAATGTAATATTTTTCAATAAACAAATTACTAAAAGTTCTTCAAGATGTGTTCTTTAAGATGGTATATTGATCGATTAAAAAAGTTTTGTAGTTTTCTTTAAAAAAATTCATGAAAAAGGCCTTTTTTTGCGCTACAAGTGGGGGTAACACCTTAAAGAGATGAAATATTCGGAAAAATTCGGAGGTTTGCGTAAAAATAATTGTCCGCAAAACTCCGAATTCTTCATATTTGTTCCAATTCCTAGAAAAATTCGAAAAAAAATTCCGGAAAAAATCGGAGTTTTTTGGAAAAAAATTGCACTAGGGTCAGTCGTGCGTAGAACGTTGAACACTGCGTCTCAATAGTCGGAAAAAAATACTGAAAGGCTCACCGTCCCTGTCTGTGGCATGGCGAAAACGTCTATCACCCTGACCGTGTAATCGTCGACGAACTCGCCCAACATGAGGCCCATTACTTCCATGGGTACGCCGGCCCTGCCGTGTTTCAACATTTTCAGCAGCGCCAAGGAAGATATGTATACCTCGGAGGACAAACAAAAACGTAAAAAATATCGATTTTTCGTCATTCACACGGAAAAAATAATTGAACCGTGCGAGTCGTAAAGTAAAAAAGTATCGTAATGGAATACTTGTTCCGCAGTGTCGACTACAGGTGCGTCCGAAGGTGGCGGGCCTTGATTCAGACCTGGCAAGCCGCCGCCTAACCGCAAAAGTCTGTCCATCTCTCAAATCTACGACGAGGAAGGGAGCAAAAGCAAAGAATCTTCAGTGGACGCGTATTTTCGGAAATTGGTTATTCTTCGCGTTCGAAATGAAATTTCCCTCGTGAGGAACAAATTTCGCGACTGCGAAGCCGCGAAACGTTCGCGTTCCGGTTGAGGTTATGTTTGCCAGTGACAGAAGCAAAAACCTCGCGACTCGATTATGGCCGCTGGATTGAGTTAAAAATTCGCGATAATCGCGTACTCACCGGTGGGAGAGAAAAAAAAGCGCGAGCTGCAAAATTGCGATTATACTTTTCTTAAAATGTGTTTACAGAGGAGAACAAGTTTATCCCCTTCATCAAAAAGTAATCGCGCACACTGACAATATCTCAAAATGTGCAAACTCATGCGCAATGCTCGACGGGTAATTTGGAGCGACGGAGTGGTGGGGGAAAAAACAACATGGCGTCAGTGTGCGCCGAATGAGGTAGAATGGCTGAAAAGCAGAAGGAAACTTATGGAGTTCTTCCGAAAAAGTTTGGAGGCGGTCCCCACGGTATCGGTAAGAATTTTGTCGACTTTCGAATCTTTTTGTTCAACTATTTTTTCTACTGAGAAACTCTCAGCGGCTCGGCAAACAAGCCGTTGTCAATTTGTTTGAGGTTATGTTTGCGCACCGGGTGTTTTCCAGCTCTAGCCTCAAAACACCTCGTTCTTATTTATTTCGACGAAAATTGCATGCCAATAATCGAAATTGACACGACTGGAATTGCACCATAGACAATCATTTTTTTTCGATCCATTCATGTGGCATTTTGTTTTAAACCCAAAGAAACCCAAACGAAAAATAAACTTATGTAGGGACAGTAATTTTCTTTTCGATCCGGTTATTAAACTTTTTTTTCAATCTAAACAGACCCAAAGTATTTTTAATCGTTTTCTAACTAATTTTAATGAATATTTTGAATCGTTCAAAATAACGAAATAACTTTAATAACTAAGCATTTTTTTAGTCGGAATATTTTTAATTTTTCTTTAAACGTTCAAAGTAAATTACAAAAAAAACCTTGATGGCTCCTGTCATTTTTTCTTCGTCTAGTAATTTTTAATATTTTAATTTTTTTCAAACCTGTCCCAAAAAATAATGCAAGTACGGGAAATCATTTTCTTACTGATCCAGTCATTATCATTTTTTAAAAACAGTTCAAAATAGGTTATAAATAATAACTTTCAAAAGTAAGCATTTTTTGTCGCCATTTCAAAATTTTCTTCAACCGTTCAAAATAATTTACAAAAAGAAACTTATATAACAAATCATTTTCGTTTTGTCCAGTACTCTTTTTTTTTTCAACCATAAAAATGACCTACAAAAACTTAAATATCGACAGTAATTTTCTTTTTTCTCCAATAATTTTAAATTATTTTGACCCATTAAAAAAAAACTTACCAAAAATAACTTGAATAGTGACAATAATTTTCTTTTTGCATCAATCATTTAACATTTTTTGAAACCATTAAAAATAATTTACAAAAAATAGCAAACAGCGACTCTTTTTCTTGTCATTTTGATCAGTAACATTTATTTTAAACGTTAAAAATAATAAGAAATAAACTACTAATTAAAAAAATACTACTACCACTTGAAATGAAATAACTTAAATACAAAATCATTAGCTTTTCGTTCCAATCATAAAAAAAAATTTGGTTCAAAGTAACTTGCAAAAATAATAAAAATAGTCATTAATTTTCTTTTGATTTCAATCAAAATTTTTTGCAACCTTCAAAATCATCGATAAAAAATAACTTAAATAACGAGTCAGCACACTTTGGACATTAAAAAAAAAATTCTCCCCCCTCTAAACAACTTACAAAAAATAGCTTGAATAACGACTAATTTTATTTTCTTCCGGTCAATTAAAAAACATTTTCAACAATTAAAAATGTCTTATTTCAGAGTCAAAATTTCAGGTTCGCAACGAATTATCCAAAACCAAGACCTGAAGTTTTAGAAATACGAAACAGTAAATACCTCAAATTAAAAAAAATTAAACACTTAATTCCAGGTGACCCGAACGACCAGAGTCTGCGAAAAGTGGAGAAGGATATTTGTATCATGCAAAAAGTGCGAGAAAAAACGAAGAAAGACAAATGCAAAGCGGAATACAAAGGTCTCCAAATATTTGATTTTCTTACAAAAAAAAACGTTTCATGTCTCGAAAAGAAAACTTACGCCAAAGGACTACGCGGCCGCAATTTTTAGATCTTTCTCATTTACGTTTCTCCCTTTTCCTTCCCCTTTCCAGCGTTCGGCGACTGTTGTCTGGAGCACGGCTTCTTCATGGTGTTCCAATGCAGAAAAGAGAACGAGGTGATGAAGGAGTGTTGCACGAAGTGGTACAGGGACGAGGACTTTGTCAAGGAGTGTACGGCCGAGTATCTCGCTGAGAGGAGTGAATACAGAAGAACCGGAATCGGGAAAAAACAGAGGGAATTTGCAAAACGCATGGAAGGATCGATTTAGAGATATAGCCGATCAAAACTAGTTTGTTTTGTGGTAAAAAATGATTTTTCTTTCCTCGTCTTGTTTCGTTAAGCTGTAAATATAAATTCAACGATATTCTCGCGCTGTATAGAGTCTGACTGAAGCTCTCTTGCACCTTCTCCCGCACGTTCCAAAACATTGCAAATAATACAAACGAATGATGCGTGTCGATTATTAAAAAGCGCGCAGAACTTTTGTCCAAACGATGACGCCGCAAGCTCTAGGAGAAAAAAAGCTGCCGATTGTTGTCCGAAGTTTTTTCCGTCTCGCGGCCACTTCCGTTTCACGCATTCGCTATCCCGTGGAAAAATATTCCAATCATACGTGCGCTATTCGCGATTGTATATATTTTTTTTCACATGGAATCGCTGTCGTCCTCGTCGAGCGTAGTGATATCTTGCTTCCGTTTGGGATTCCATCGCCTCCAGAGAAGTTCGCGCACTGTGAATTCGGCGAGAGCCTCGACCGGCGTCGAATCGACGTTCCGTATAGACGTTGATGGCCAGAGAATTTGCGCGAACAGAATCTCCTGCGAACCAATCGGATTGTTTACAAATACAGCGAGAAATAATTATTTTTATTACTTGCGTAGTTCTTATTTTCTTCGGCAGACGACGAAAATGACTGGAAGGTCCTTCGGGACTCTGTCCATAGGATCTACGAGCTACGTATAATGATAGTGTAGGGTTCATATATTTGTTCGTTTACAGCTCGAGAATTACCAAATGGGTTTCGATGAATCTTGAACAGAGAGACAACCGGAAGTCGGGAGTAGGATTTCGGCTAACGGGCATTACGCTGTGTAGTTCATCACAATTGCATTAAATAGATGTGGCAAAAATCATATTGAGAAAAACAAACGAGCGAAGAACCAAAAATTGACGAATAATCGTGAATTCTGTGGAATTTGTCCATTTTCATAAATCGTCTTTGCAGTTCGTTATGGTTTTTAATTAGCTATATATATTAACAATGAGAATAAAACTTCGAACAAAAGAGCAAATTGAAAAATTAACAAAAATTTACGGTGATTCTTGAGATAAGTGACTTCCGAAAAATGAGCCTACAGATATGTTTTGCTATTTTCTCATTTATTGGATTGTAAATGATAATATTCAGTCGGGGGAAGCTGAAATCCCCCCACTCCATAAAAAGTTATGGGGTTTTGAAGTTTGCGGAAAAATCCCAAACAAAAATATGGGGTTTCGAAGTTCGCCGAAAAACCCCATAAAACGTCATGGGGTATTGAAGTTCGCGGAAAAACTCCATACAACGTTATGGGGTATTGAAGTTCGCGGAAAAACCCCATAAAAAGTTATGGGGTTTTGAAGTTCGCGGAAAACCCCATAAGAAGTTATGGGGTTTTGAAGTTCGCGGAAAAACCCCATAAAAAGTTATGGGGTTTTGAAGTTCGCGGAAAAACCCCATAAAAAGTTATGGGGTTTTGAAGTTCGCGAAAAAACGTGATAAAATAGGGCATTTTTGAACATTTCGACGCCTACATTGGGGGATTTATAGATGAAGCACAAACCCCATCAGTCGGGAGAAGCTGAAATATTTTATAGAAACGATGTAGACAATCGATTTAAAATTTGGAGGGTATAACGAAGAATTTTTTGTCGAAATTCAAATCAACCGTTAATATTTTGTCAATTGTCCCGAAACTCCTTAAGGGCGTTTTTCTCCATACCTTTTTAAAACGGTGTACACGATTTCTCGACATCTAATCAACGGATTGACTTGAAATTTAGTACACTTATTCAGTATAATAGTAGTTTAGCCTTGACTGCTATTTTTCTTCGTAATATTTTTTTTTATTCGTTATTAACGATAATGATATCATTTCTCCTCGAAAAAACGAAATGAAAAATCAAAAAAAAAAATTTGACGACTGAAACACGATATCAAAAAAAGCTGGGTCAAGTCTTAGCCAATCTATATATATACATATGAAAGGCGAAGTCCTGACCGACTGGCTCATCATCGCCCAGCCTAAACCTCTAAATGTAGAAACGTGAAATTTGGAGGGTATGTTGATTTTATTGTGTAGGCACCATTTAAGAAGGGATTTTTCGAAGCTCAACCCTTAAGGGTAGAAAAGGGATGGCAAAGTTCGCATGGAAGTTGAAAAAAATCTGGTCGGATTTACTTAAACTTTGGTACTCGTGTTTCTTGACGCAATTAATAAAACACGTATTTCAGCGTTTGTAGAAATTCAACCCCTAAGGAGAGAAAAAGGGTGGTGAAGTTTGTATGGAGAATTAAAAAACCTGGACAGAAAATTTACTATATTTAGTATTATTGCTCTTCAACACAATTAATAAAATACGTATTTTGGCGTTTTTTTCTAAATTCAACCCCTAAACCAAATGGGGTGGCTAAGTTTGTACGGAAAATAAAAAAATGGGGTCAAATTTCCTGGAAACTTTGTATAACTGCTCCTAGACACAATTAATGAAATTTCAGCTGTTTTGGAAATACAATCCGTAAGGGGAGGAGGGGGTAGCAAAGTTTGTATGGTAAAATAAATATCTGGTCAGATTTACTTGAAACTTAGTATCACATCAACGGGGTGGCCACAATCAAGTATACCCTTGAGTTATTCACGTTTAAAGGTCCTTCACGTGATTGTTTAAGGGGTTACCCCCACTTTCGATTTTGAAAAAATCGATTTTTTTTATTGCATTTTTTTGAAGAATAAGTATCTGAGAATATGTCCTGAAAATTTCAAGTCGATCCGAACAAAATTGACTGAGATATGAGCGTTGAAAGAGAAGAATCCGCGTTGAAAGAGCGTTGAAAGAGAAACTTTAAACGCGTTTTTCTCAAAATGGCATTTCTGAAGTCGGTGACCAAGATTACTCGAACACTAATGAACCGATCTTCTTGAAATTTTGCAGGCTTATTGAATACATAAAAATGTAGTATTTAATCGTTCGATTTTTTTTTCGAAAAAAAATGGCCGTTTTATAGCCAATAAACGGCCGTTTTTTTCGTTAGAATCGAACCATTAACTTTCACTGTCCGCCATTTTGTGAAAAATGAATATTTTTAAAATCCTTCGATTAAAGACTAGTTTATACTTATATTTGACTAAATCCATCCGCATTTTTTTTTCAGATGATCCACTTCGCCGCAATGTTGGTCACCGCAAAGCGTGTATATAAAAACATCATTTCATTGACGGCCATTTGCCACTAAACAATGTAATATTTTTCAATAAAAAAATTACCGAAAGTTCTTCAAGATGTGTTCTTTAAGATGGTATATTGATCGATTAAAAAAGTTTTGTAGTTTTCTTTTGAAAAATTCATGAAAAAGGCCTTTTTTGCCCTACAAGCGGGGGACGCCTTAACCCTTTCAGTACGGCGAAAAAATCAGTTCAGTGCGCCTTATTACCCTTAGTGATTATTACGATGAAATAACTTTTCCGTAATATAAAAAATTGTCCAGAGTGAGACAGCATATGTCCCGTCAGGTGTGAAAGGGTTAAAACTTCTATAATTATTAATATTGTTTAATGAAATTTGGCACTCGACGTTGTTAATGCACATACAAATAAATATCCAAACGATTTTTCAATCATCCTACTAATTTTTTCAAACAGCCCTGCTTTTCGGGTCGTCAAAGTAGCCTTAAGAAAACCCCTTAAGAAAAATAACCGAAACAAAGAGTTTTGCAAATGTATCCCGCGAGCCTGAAAGTCACGAGGATCAGGTCATACCTCGGATATTGTCTCTGGTGGCTTCTTCAAACCGATCAAATACCACGTTATTTCCAAACTCAAGCAAACCTCAGCATCATAACGATCAAGTCGTTATTTACCTTGGATATTGTCTCCGACAATCTCTCCAAACCGAACAAATTCTTCCATGTTATTTTGCGCGGTGATTTCGCGTCGTCGCGAACAAGGGTGTCCGCGTCCATGACTTCAATCACGACGATGTACGAGGCGTGATAGAAGGGAGGTCCTTGCTTGTACAAAACTGAAAGTAAAGACGACAGAGCCGATTAAGGGGTAAGGACACGATAGAATTTTCGAAAAATCAATTTCTCTTTCGCTAAAACGCTTTATCATCATAAGAGTAAGTTACTATTCGATTTATAGCAAGACATTTTTTTTCACCGACTTTGAGCGTATAACTAAAGCCCACCTCTGACACGGCCATAGAGTACCTAAAACTTTAAACGTTTTTCTTGAAACAGCTTTTTTTCCAATTGACGTGACAAATAACTTCAACAATTTTCACTCGGTTTACTTAAAAATTTTAATTTATGTCCCTAATTGCATTTCGCAGAGAAGTACGTACGGAATTTCTGATTAATCGAAAACTTTTCATTTTACGAGCAGTTTTATACGAAATTTTTCACTGAAAATTCATTCAAATACCTGCAACTTTTGAATAAAACAATATTTTTTTAATTCCGTACGTACTTCTCGAGGTATTCTAATGTAGATTGACGAGAATTTTTGTTTTTTGTTCTAGGCCAAAAATTGTGGATGCTAAATGTCACGCCTAAAAAAATATAACAAAAGAAAATATTAGTTGTCGGCCATTTTGTACATCGAAAAAAAAAAATCCATATATTTTCCAACAGCTTGATATTCATACTAAATAGATGTGTAATTAATGTTACGGGTGAATCACTTTTTCACACGAAAAAAAATTGTTAAATTCGCACATGATTTTATACCCGTTACTGTGGCCTAACCCCTTAATCGATCGATTGCGGCGATCCCGCGTGTCAAGCGATCATTTTGTACTCACGAAAGTCACCGCCAAACTTCATTCCCGGCTTGACGACCCATCCTTTGCTGCGAAAGTAATGATACACGATGTACTTCTGTACGAAGTATTTGTCCTGCTGCTGGAAGTAATTCCAGGCATTGCTGTTGCTGAGTATGCTGCCGTCGTAAAAAACGAGTTGGAGGCATCCGAGGCCGTACATGAGGAAGAAAGTTTCCTCGAAGGTGAGATGAAGGCTCTCGTTGATCGGAAATCTATCAATCTCGATTCTCGGCTTCACGGTGTTCAAGTAATTGTCCGTGTCGTCGTCATCGGTGTCCGGTAATACGAGTAACTCGAGAGAGTTCACCTTCTCGTTCGCTTCGTCGCCGTTCTCGTTTTCTTCCGCCATTGGATCATCGCGAGAGGACGGTACTTCCGGGGCTCGTTCGACGATCTCGCAGACCTCCTCGTCCTCCGGTGAATCCATTTGAGGCTTGTCCACCTCCATGGTGTCTCCTCGAACATCCGGTTCGTCCGTCACTTCCGTTCGCGCTTTTTTCGCGAGAGATTCTTCCTCCTCGGATCCTCGGGGCTCCGGGCGCGAATCACTCGCTTCTCGATTCGCCTCTTCCGTCACTTCCGTCACTTCCGCCACTTTGGGATCGGCGAGCTTCTCTTCGATCAGAACTTCGACCGACGAATCGTGACTCGCTTCCGTTACTTTGCTCTCGTCGTCCTTCTCCTCCTCGCTCTTCTCCTCGTCGCGCGATTTCAAGCTGCCCGGAACTTCCGCGTCTTCCGGAGCGCTCACTTCCGGCGCAGCCTCGTCATCACCGTTCTCCACCGTCCCCTCGATTACGACGGGTACCTCAGGCTCAGATTCTCGAGCCTCTTTACGCGAGGCTTCCTCCTCCACCAATTCCAACGACGAGTCAACGTCCGCACCGTTCTTCAACGCCATCTCCAAATTCTCGCGAATCGATTCGTCGTTCAGACTCTCCAACTCGTCCAGCCACTGCTGCCGCCTTACCCACTGACGATTTCGGACTATCGGCGGCGCGCCGAAACGCTTCCTTCCGTGGGACGGATAACTCCTCGACAGGGAACCTTTGCCGAAGAAACCCTGCAGACGCGAAAGAGGAAGTTAAGATCGCTGGGAAGCAAAATCGCAGGGAACTTCCAATCTTCTTTAGTACAAATAATTCAATTTGATTGCTTTGAGGGGCTATACCAGTGTGACACTTTCGAAAAATCGATTTTTCTTTGCCTTTTTCGACAGTTTATACTTTCAAGAATATCTTTATCATTTATATAATTTATATCAATATCATTTTTTCTTGCAAAAATCGATAGTTAAATCTTTAAACGCGTTTTTTCTCGAAATGAGATTTTTCAAATTTGCTAACATTGTAACTCGAAGAGCAATTGTCCGATTGACTTGAAATTTGAACTGACAAGGGGGCACTCCCTACTCCCCATGACCGATTTCACTCAAATTGATAGGACATGCAGGGCTTGGCTAGAAATGAAAGTAACCGAAATGGGAACTCCAGATGGCCAAGCGTTTAGAAAATAAAAATGTTAACGCGGCTCTCGCACCGTATAAGCCATTTACGTTAGTATGTTTGCCAAGCAGCAGTTGGCGTAGAGGTAAGAGCTCGGACTAGTAATTCGATGGCCGTGGGTTCGACTCCCCGAGTGGAGACTTTTTTCTATCTTTATCTCAATTTTTATATTATTCATTTTCCAATTAAGCAAAGAGTTGAATAATTTCAATAATTCGGATCGATTTGTTTGCCTTTGAAAAATTTTCAAATCAATTTGTTTACTTTTTAGATTTTTTCAAATCAATTTGTGTACTTTTTGATTTTTTCAAATTAACTTGTTTCCTTTTTTAATTTTTTCAAATCAATTTGTTTACTTTTCAGTTCTTTCAAATTAATTTGTTTATTTTTTTTTTCCAATTCAATTTGTTTGCTTTTGAAAATGTTTTTTCAATTCAAATTGTTCGCTTTTTTAATTCTTTTTTCAATTTAATTCCTGTTTTTCAATTTTTTCGATACTCATGCTGTTTTCTGGCGTACTTTTCAATTCTTTACGTCTACACTGTGCAATGTTGATAAAAAAAAACTTCATTAAATTTTTTTTGGTCCAGCTAGCGCGACGAAACTTGCCATCGAGTAGACTGCCTCCATCTCAACGGGATCGACTATGCAGGTCCCTGAGGTGCTCAGATGAGCCGTGTAGACTCGCCACTCGCCATTCTCGTTGATGCCGATAGGCAGAGGTGGTCGATCCTGCAAACGCACTCGTTTCTTCTTCTTTGGCTCTCGCAGATCCATCATCGTGACGCTACGCTCGCTCGTTCATCTGGAAAAACGTCAAGTAAATCAGAGCATTCGGCACGTCGAGGCATTTTTGACAAGATTTTTAACACCGTACGATCGCAATTGCGTAAAAGCCTTTATTGACGTTTTTCCCAGCATTAGGCTTGAATTTTTGATAAATCGCGTACGTTTCGGTGATATTCGAAAATATTCCGGTGGGCGAAAAAATCTGACTTCCGTATTTGGTTGTTTTCGACTTACTGAAGGATCTCCGCGTGTGCGATCCAGTTATGGAAATCGTCGGCAAAACCGAAGCTGACGGATACAGTCGAGAGTCTCTTAACATTGATCAAAATTTCGATCTATTCTGCAGTCTGTTTTCACCGGATAGACGGAAAAGGTCAACATAACCTCACTTTTTTCGCTCTTCGTTCCCAGGGATGCATTCCGAGGAAATCATTGAATAATTACGGAATCGGCGAACGCGGGATTCGTTTGTTCGGAATCGTTGCGAGACGTGTCATTTTTGTAGGTTAGGTTGACAAGTGTCGTCAATAGCGATAATCGGCAGTGCGTCACGGAACCGTAATTACTAATTCGTCCGCCATTTTCCTTAAGGTAGTACCTCCACAGAAGAGTTGAATTAAGAAATGGTTGAAATTTGACATATACGTTATTTAATACATTATCCAAACATCTGTGCAATTCGAATAAGTTTGACCACCCCAAACCTGAGATATTTACACTTAAAGTTGGCTTGGTTTACACGTAACAAATGCGTTATGATGGGCAAACAGAGCATCATTAATTCTTCCGTCAAAACTAAAATTAAGAAATTGATAAAAAACGAGGATAAGCTACAGTAAGATATCACGAATAATGTAAAAAAAAATGAGAATGATTCACCATCTCGTTTCCAAGATATAACCATGAGAAGTTTTCACAATTTTGGTGCAAAGCCTGGAAAAAAACAATTGGGGCAAAGCCTGGACAGTCCCGGCAAAAAGTTTACTGGCAATGGTCGATCAAAAACACAATACAAAATACATTTTACGGCAATAAATGATATCCATCGTATTATCTACTAGTAGCGAGTCAATATTGCGTAGTTTTTAATTTGATTCATTACTAATTAAACCAATTATCAATCTTTTAAACATGAACATGGTATGTAAACTTTTGGTTGCGATTTTCGCAGAGGAACTACCTTAACGGGAGATATACACCTAGATGGTCGAGGTCGAGGATTTAGAAACTATGAACATTCCGTCGAGCGTAGAAGACCTGCACCATGGAGATTCCGTGTTAGTTGACAAATTTCATGATTTATTCATTCCCAAATTTTCAAACGCGTTTTTCTCAAAACCACGTTTTTCAAATCGGTACCCAAAATTTCTCGAAAACCAATGAACCGATTGCCTTGAGGTTTTTTGTGGTTATTCTATACACCATTATCTAGTACTTGTCATAGGATTTTTTTTTCCGTTACTTAGTTTTTGTTTTATAGGCAAAATAATAACAAATTTTTGGCCCAAAAATCACTATTTATGTTGAAACGTCCGCCTTTTGTCATATATCGATATTTTCAAAATCGGCCATGACAAGTACTGGATTATAGTATCTAATTTAATAATCTTTTTGGTTTTTTTTTCAGATGATTTTTGAAGAAACGCCAGTGGGTACCGTATACGCAGATTTTTTTACGACGCTCCAAGGATCATACAATATCCTTGTATATTTTTGATATTTTTAAATAAAGAAAATTAAACATATTTTTTAATGTATATACTTTTAAATAATTAAAACGCCAATCCGAAATTTCAAATAGTTTTCCTTGAAAAAATTCACAAAAATGACCTTTTTTCCGGCACCTAGGTGTATATCTCCCCTTAATTTTTCCTCGTATTTACGCGCAGCGGGTTATGGAAGCAAAGTCACCCGCTACAGTTCGCTCGCCCGTATTATAATTGTAGAATTTTCCGTTTCTCCTACGAGAGAGCGAGAAAACAGAAAAGTCGAAATTAATTCGCCCACGCGTCAATGAAGAAGACTCGCGCGTGCGAAGCGTGAGTTTCGAGAGATTGCCCTGTATGCAGCTATACCTATACATACGTGGTGTCGCGATGGCCGCCAACGCGGAACGCTGCGCGTCGCTCTCGTACGTTTTTTATCACGATAAAATAATAGATAGCGGTAGGACACGATGAGTGCGAGATCTTTCGATATTACGAGGGCAACGAGCTAGCGGCAGTATCTTATTTTCGCGATTCTCAGCTCGCCAAATTGTCCATCGGCACGCGCAAACATATTCCACAGTGATTTTTATTTCTGGCGTGCCTTTACGCGTAACGGGACTTTTCATCGTTGACAGATATTTTCGTTCGTGTAATGCTCGACGAGTCGCACGAAAAACAGGCCCAAAGATTCGTCCTCCAGATGGTCGAGCGTTCTTGATGATGTCGCGGATTGGCAGAGCCTCTCGTAGAAAACTCTCCATCGTCTCGACTGTCGGGCTAGACGCGGCAGGCGCCTACGGCGCGCGGATCGACATTCACCCGGCAGACGCGAAAATTCGTCTCGCGTGATCGAAAAATTAATCGAACTTTTCTTTCCAAGCGGTGTGGAAAAATGGAGCGGAGTCGCGACGGCGAGGGCGGCCGAGATAGCGAAGTCGACTGGTCCAGATTCGGGTTGAACAAGAATCACGATGACAGGAGGAACGGAACCAGGGAGAACTCGAGTTACGACGGATTCGGACCCGACATTTATCCCACTGGCGCTAACGAGCTGTTTGCTCAGGAATACGTGAGAACCATATGTTCCTTTTACCATTCTGGTGTTCAAAATGTCAATGGTCAGCTGTAATTTTATTTCGCAGAATGCAGATCCCTGGTGGAAATCGAACTTTTTCGTGTCTCAGCCGGTTCTCTTCGGCACTTGGGACGGCGTGTTCACTTCGTGTCTCATCAATATCTTTGGGGTCATTGTTTTCCTGAGGTCGGGCTGGATCGTCGGCCAGGCGGGTGCTCTCAATGCGGTTATCATAATTTTGTCCACGGGTAAAGAGTTTGATGGAAATAATTTTTCTTCTTATTCATTTTGGGGACACGAATTTCCTTCCCGTTATTTAACTTGTGGAAATAACTTTGTTTAGACCTTTTGTGGAATTAATTATTCTTATTGTTGGGGTGATGACTCTCCTTTGTGTTATTCATTTTGTGAAAATAATTTTTCTTATTCATACACTGAATGTTGTTATTAATTGTAAATAATTTTGTTATTAATTAATTTATTTTTATTTATTTGTTATTAACTTGTTATTAATTTTGTGGAAATAATTTTCTTTGCCATTAATGTTGTGGGAATAATTTTCCTTGCCATTAATATTGTGGAAATAGTAGTAGTAAGAAGTTTTATTTGCATCGCCTTTTCGGCTTTTTACAATGCTGTTACACCGTTTAACAATGCTTTCTTACAACCTAACTTATATCTTTCCTGTTTTACGTTGTGGAAAAAATTTCCCTTATTCATTTTGTGGAAAAAGTTTTCCTAGTCATTAACTTTGTCGAAATAATTGTCTTGTCATTAATATTGTGGATATAATTTTCCTTTTTCTTAATTTTGTGGAAATAATTTTTCATATTCATTATGTGGAAATAATTTTTCATATTCATTGTGTGGAAATAATTTTTCATATTGATTATGTAGAAATAATTTTCCTTCTTGTTAATAACTCTGTGGGAATAAATCTCCTTCTTGTTATGCATTTTGTGAAAATCATTCTCCTTGTTATTAATTTTGCGGAGATGATTCTCTTCGTTATTAATTTGGTGGAAATATTTCTCCTTTTTATTAATTTTGTGCAAATAATTTTTCTTGTTATTCATTTTACAGTAACAATTTTTCTTTCTATTAATTTTGTAGAAATAATTCTTGTTATTAATTTTGTGAATATAATTCTCTTTCTTGCTAACTTGGTCATGACGTAAATCGTTGTAAAAAATAGTCTGGAAAATCAAGCAGTTTAGTGTCTCAATGCGCAAGAACTTGGGCCCGTTTTATTAAAAAATCGCGCGTACATGAAAGAATTAGCGAATTAGCGTGATAAAAAAAGTTCTGGAATTCCAATTTTACAACGCTGCTGGACAGAAATTCGACGAATTTGGCGATAAAATTGGGGATAAATAAATAATTAGCAAATTTGCGTAATAAAAAAAAACGTTATAAAAATTCTTCCAATTTTACAACTTAGCTAGACAGAAATTGAACGAATATTATGAAAAAATAATCAAACTCGCACGAAGAAAAAAATTCCGGTAATTCTTCCAACACTACGCCCCAGTAGAACAAAACTTGTATACATTTTATCCAAAACGTCATGTGAATAGAACAATGATCAACCGTATGTGGTAAAAAGATTCCCCAGAAAAAAGAACCCCTTCACCATGGAAACTGCACGCCCGTGTGCCCGCAGCTCCGTTTTACTTACTTCAATAACCGTGTCTGTTTCATTCCAGTGTGCGTTGTCCTGGTGTCGGTGCTCTCCGCTGTAGGGATCTGCGAAAGATGCAGAGTGGAGAGCGGAGGGGTCTATTTCCTCCTGTCGCACGTCCTGGGCTCGAGATTCGGCGGCTCGATAGGTTTGCTCTACTGTTTCGGTCAGGTAAATAAAGAAGGAACAAATTCCCACTGCCTTTCTTCTAACGCTTGTGCAGCCTTCAACTTTCTCTCACGTCCTCGTCTTCTTTCAGGCGGTCGGCTGCGCGCTGAACGTTTTGGGTTTCGGTGAGTCGATGGCCGGCCTCGTTGGCCTCGAATCCGCCTGGGCGCAGCGAGGCTTCGCCTGCGCCGCCGTTGTCCTTCTCTCCGTCATCAACGTCGCCGGTGTCAAGTGGGTCGTCAAACTGCAATTCGTTCTACTACTCATTCTCCTGTTCGCCGGCGTCGATTTCATAGTCGGAAGTTTCACGCACATCGATCCAAGTAATACGACGAGCGCGTTCGGAAATTCTACTTCAATTTTGATATTCAAAGTCGTCGCGCGTAACTTCACTTCCAATTTGTTCTCGTCACAGAGGCCGGCTTCGAGGGTTGGTTCGCCGGAAATCTCCGCAACAATACGTTCCCGGCTTACGAGGATGGCTACGGATGGTTCACCGTGTTCGGCGTCTTTTTTCCGACAGTCACCGGAGTACTGGCCGGAATAAACATGAGCGGCGATCTCAGACACCCATCCACGGATATACCCAACGGGACTCTCGCCGCCCTTGGAACTGGGTATGAAAATTACTCTTTAAGGGGTTAGGTCACTTTAGAGGCCGAAAAATAAGGTTTTTGGAAATTTTTTTTTCAGAAAAACTACAAAATAAATCGAGATTACAAAAAAGGGTGTTTATCATATATATCAGTGACTGTATACGATCATTTTTTCGAAGCGATTCATTTCAAAATGGCGGCTGTGCAGCGTTTATCTCAAAACTGCATTTTTTAAGTTGGCCGGAAACATAACTCAGACGATTTTCGACCGATTCACTTGAAATGTTGAATATATCTTGAAAAATACATTGTCTATGGAAGTACGAAGGATTTTTTTTATATTGCATAGTTAATTTGTCATTAACAATTATCTGACGAGTTTTTAGGCAAGTTTTTAACTTTCCAAAAATCGCCAAAGTATTTTTGAAGCCAAAAAACACGTTTTTTCCAAAATCCCAGAGTGGTGTTATCCCTTGGCACTCATACGCAGAATACGAACCAAGAAAAAGTGAGAAATGTTGGAAATCGAAGTAAATGGTACGCTTTGAAGCAAGAAGATTCAATTATCCAAAAAATGGCCACATGCTGCACTAAAAAAACCGTTTTTTTTGTCATTTTCAAACTATTTAGGGTCTTGTTTTAGAATGTAAGGTGAAAAAGATTTATACGAAATTTCATAAGAATCGGTCGATTAGTTCTTTTGCTATACGCCACGCCAGTTTTGAAAATGTCGTTTAGAAGACCGTGCCTTACCTCCGCCATTTTCAAAGATTGATAAAAAATATCACGTAACAGCCAAAAGTAGTAATGAAACATAACCTAAGTCTCAAAAATGGTGACGAAATCTTGACTTTTGAACAAAATCATGAAAATCAGCCATTTTTTCCTCGCCTTAAGGTTTGGAATATCAAATTTCAAACAATGGCGCCTGATCTGAGAGTTTCGATGTTTGCGAAAAAATTGCCATTTTTCGTTCATCAAATCGAAAGTATACATCGGAAAAAATCCCTCGATCGAATGCTACATTTGTACACCTAGAAGATGGCCTAAGAATTTCAGAAAGATCGATGCAGTAGTTTTCGAGATATTTCGCCCACCGACTTTGGAAACATACTTTTGAGAAAAAAAACCGTTTAAAGGGTTTTCTCAAAGGTTAAGGTTTTTTTAAAGGTTAAAAGGCATCAACATAACAGCCTATAAATCTGTCAATTTTCATCCGATCACCTTAACATTTTTAAGGGACATTTATAAGGAGATATACTTTTCAAAATATATCGGTGTTGAAAAAAGTGATTTTTCGATTTTTACTATTACGCCTAACCCCTTAATCTTCATTTTGCACGCCCTTTAAAAGTTCCCGAAACCGTCCATCTTTGGCTTCGTACGGAGGTATGAAGGTCATAAAGTGCCGTATAAATGAAACGATTTTTAGAGTCGTCATTTTTCGTCAAAAGTTCGGTAACTTGGCTTAAGAATTTGACCTTTCTATATCGGGATGCATTTTTACTCGATTAAAGACGAAAATCAGTTAATTGAATATTTTCGTTAGTGAAAGAAATACCTTACTATCATTTCGCCGTCTACTTTTAAAGTTTTTAAATTTTTATCCAAATGTTTTCAGGACCATTCTCTACCTGGTATTCTCTCTGTTCCTCGCGTCCACATGCACGAGAACGGCGTTGCTGAACGACTTCATGATAGCCTCGACCGTCTCGGCTTTCTCGGTTCTCCTGCTGGCCGGCCTCTACGTCTCCTCGTTCAGCAGTTGTTTGGGCGCGATGTACGGAACTCCTCGAGTCCTGCAGTCCATAGCCAGCCAGAATGTTATTCCCGGCATGAATTGTCTTCAGCGCGGGGTGAGCGTTCGACCCCATCTCCCTTATTTATTCATTAAATTCAAATTACAACAAAAACTATCGTACCGTGTTCGGGTTTCTTTTCGAATAGCAAAGTCCATCGTAAAAGTGAAGGGAAACGTTGAAAAAAAAACATTTTTTTTAACGTTACGCAGAGAGGACCGAACAAGGTGCCGGTGTACGCGATGATCGTCGTAGCCACGGTGACCCTCGCCTTCATTATAACCGGCCAGATAAACACCCTCGCGCCCATAGTCACGATGCCTTTCTTGCTGACCTACGCGTGCATGGATTACGCCTACTTCGCGCTCGCGCAAACCTTCGATCTTCAGCACACGAGGGAACAGCGTTTTCGCGCCCAGACCCCAACGTTCGACAGAAATTACGGGTCCTCGGCTCGTCAGGACAGCATAGCCGACATCGACAACGATCTGGACACTCTCTTCCCCGAGAGAATACGACACAAGAATCTTACGGTGAGCTCATCTTAAAGTAATAATAATAATTATTATTAGTAATTATTAGTATTTATATAATATTTAATAATTATTCATATATATAATAATAATATAATATATATAATAATAATTATTAATATTAATAATTATTACTAGTATGTATAAAGTCGAATTTTAGTTGTATATATATATATAGAGTTTTATTTGCATAACTTGGAATACAAGTTTTTTACAAACTATTTCCTTACATATTGTTCCTTATTTCTAACTTAAGCCTACAATTTTATCCTGCACCTGCACTTCTCTTTCTTTTTACCTCTACTATCTATCACAAACGCCTCCGTCCTCCTCCTTACTCTTTTTTTGCGCACAATACCTCTATTTCTCTAAAATACCGGCAGATTCCAACATTTATTTTTCCGCCTAACATATTAATGATTTCTCCTTTTATCGCGATCTCATCCACTCCCTGCATCCACTCCTCAGCTTCTTTTCTTGTTTCCTTTGGCACTAAAGCCCATGCTTTTCTGCACACTATGAGGTGTTCCACGGTCTCATTTTGTTCCTCACATATCCTGCATCTCCAGTCCTTCACCCCCTTTTTTCCCGCTCTCCAGACGTTTCCACACCTTAATCTTGCCCACAATTCTTTGTCTTTACCCTTCACCCCTTCCTCCTTCCAATACTTCCACGGGCTTTCCTCGTTCTCCACCAAATATTTATACATGCTATTGTAGGATGATTTTTTTATTTTTTCTTCTTCTTCCTCCAATATTTTCTTTTTTAGGTTTTCTAATCCTTCTCCAATCTTTTTTTCTATTGTTCTCTCTTCTTTCTTCTCCCTTATCATCGTTATTATTTCCTCTATGCCCATTTCCCTTAATACTTTTTTCAAATCCTTTCCCCACTTCGACGGTGCACCATTAGTTGTATATATATAAAGGTTGATTTTACAGTCGAATCTCGATGTAAACGAAGACTTGTCCATTCTCTTCCGATAGACACCCGAAACCTTGATACAACGACACAATAATATTCATTATGCTCTAATTGCTAATCGCTTGTAAAAGATGCTCCAATTTAAACCTGTCTTTCTTCAAAAATATCTCTATATTTATAGTACTAATATATTTTTTTTAAAGAACATTTTAAGGGGAGGGTAGAGGTTTCAGCGTGAAAAAAAAACACTTTTTTGCGATTTTTTTTCATGTATATGGATAGAGTAAATTTATTGAAACCTTTTGTACATTGTTAAGTGTCATTTCAAGAACATTCCGTGAAATTTGTACGCGAAAATATCCACAAACAAGCCGGTGACAAAGCTTTTCCAAGAACGCCTTTGGAAAAACACGATTTGCGGTGTTCACTGTATCTCAGCAAAAAATTCTCTGAAATCAAGTACCATTAAAATTTAGTCAAAGTATCATCAAATCCTCCCCCCAACGGTCTTTGATCATTTTTTTTTCATTTCTAAATTTTTGGTGGTCATGTAAAGCGAAAAGTGCTATTTTTCACGAAAAATTCCGCCATTTTGGGGGTGGAAAACCCCTTCAATGTAAAAAAAAGGGGGGAGGTATTTTATTTGTAGAAAGTGTGTACCAAGTTTGAAATAAATCGGTCATGTAGTTTTCAAATGGCAGTGACCACGGACTTTGAAAAAGTGGTTTCGAGAAAAATGCGTTTGAAGTTTAGAGAAGTCGGAGCTACAGTGTTAGAGGAGCGGGACTAAATAGTCAATAACTTCGAGAGTTTTGCTCTGATTGACTTAAAATTTTGGGATTATATTCTTGAAATGTTTAACTATAAGAAAAGACAAAAAATCGATTTTCCAAAAATGCAAACCCCTCCCCTCCCCTTAAGGAACACAACTTCGATACAACGAAACCTCAATATAACGAACTTCCCTAGAGATTCGTTGTATCGAGGTTCGACTGTATATATGAATATGTAGTTCCATATAAAAAAATTCTATTTATATATTTTTATGATATAATTTATTTATAAACATTTTTTTCTGGCCAATAATATTAAATCGCCGATTGCAGCGTAATCCGAGTATCTCGGAGAGCACGGGCCCCGCGGATTCCTCGCCGAGCATCGAGGACAACGGCAGCATTGCCGACCCACCGGCCCGGAAGCCGCACATCCACGGCAAATTGGGCAACTGGTACAGTCCGCTTTGCAACCGGTGGTTCTCTCTGATAGGCGTAAGTTCTGGGTGACGAAGGCTCACGTGTCTAGAAATTATGGGGTTAGGCTACTGAGACGAAAAAAAAATCATTTAGAGGGGATGAGTATGATAGGAAAATCGTTTGAACATTTATTTGTATGTACATTAACAATCCAATACCATTTTCATTAAAAGTATTAACAATTAAAGAAGTTATAATAAATGTCGTAAAGGATTTGAAAAAACGAGCCTTTTTTTAAATAGACACTACCGAACTTTTTCTTGTTATCGTGTTTCAATAATCACAAAACGAATTTCGATTTTTTTCTCGATTTTTCGAAGAAAAATGACGACATCGTTAATAACTAATGAAAAAAGAATGTTCAAAAGAAAAAGGTCGGTGAAGACCAAACTACTACCACACGGAATAGGTGTACCAAATTTCAAGTCAATCCGTTCATTGGACATCGAGAAATCGTGTACAAAGTTTTGAAAAAAGTTTCGAGAAAAACGCGATTGAAGTTTTGCTAGGAGTTCTGCCGTTGTAGTCATAAGTTTACGTTCAATCTGCGATTTCTACACCATATGTTGGACCGTCCTCTTTAATTTGAGTTGCATCAAGCGACAAACGAGCGTTCGTCGTTTTTGGAGTAGCCTAACCCCTTAAGTGTGTTAAGATTCAACGAGATTTTACTGGAATTCAGTAGAATTAACGAGACTTGAGTAGATTTGGGATATAATTAAAAACAATTGTCTTTTGCAGGCTCTCGTGAAGATTCTGATAATGTTCCTGGTTCACTGGGGTTACGCTATTGCCAATATAGTCGTGGTGTTTCTCGTCTGGAGTTACGTCGGACACGCAAATCCCGCTGTCAAGCCCGGCGTCTCCGCGGAGTTCAGATTCTTCGAGTGGCTGAGACATTCGATCCTCAGGCTCATGGGGTGAGTCATTTCGTTAAGGGGTCTACCTCGAGGCCCAAAAAATGCCCAAATTGCGATTATTTTTTTTGAATGCTTGATGCAAAATATTAAAGGCTTAAAAAAAATCACCAAAAAATACAGAAAAACAACAACTCTCCGTGGACCCTCTCCAGCTTAAAGGACTCATCTGAAATATAAAAACCAAACGGGTTATTCAAGCTAACAATAAATACGAGTCGTTGACGATCGTCGATTTTTTAAATCATTATTTTTTAACAACGTGACGATGAATTGAAATTCGAGCATACAAAGTCTATTTAAAAAGTCGGCATTTTCACGTAACTATTAAAAAATGACGATCGGTTTTTAAAAAGTAAGATCGTCAACGATGTGTAAATGTTTCTCGTCGTATCTCCTGTAAATTTGAAAACAATCCATCAAGTGGTTCTCGAGACATAACGTCCACCGACTTTAAAAACAGTGTTTCGAAAAAAAACGCGTTTACGGTAGAACAAGCGCGCGTTCTGGACTTCTATAGATTTTGTTCAAATTTCAACCACACATTGTTCATATCATTACGAATGCTTGAGTGAAATTTCAGACCAGTCGACTATTTAGTTTGGGAGATAATGGGTTTTAAAATTGCCACTTTTAACACCGCAGGGTCTGCTTTGACCGAAAGTCAGGTCACATAATTCGTCGTACCATGCTATTGTGTTTATAAATTTGAAAACAAATTATGTTTAGATAGCAAACCAATTAGGGAAAGAGTGAAAAAAAGTTTGGATTGCCTTTACTATTCAGTTTTGCTAAAAATGTTCCGTAAAGACAGAATAATTCTCCGTAAAAAATATTTGTCCCCTATAATAAGAAGACATATAGCAACACCGCAGAACAGTATTGTTCAATATTTCGAGAAAAAAATAGTTATCGTGTTTCTAAAGTTGAAAACTTTTATCACAAAAAAATAGTTGCGTTATAAATATTAGGATTTTATATTCTTTATGTTATCTTCATTAACAAATAAAAGCATTGGTTAATTCATAACTAGTGGAAAACTTTGTTCGATTAAAAATTACTTCCAAATAAAAATGTGTGTTCCAGTAAAATATGCCGCGCAAACTTACGTCATTGGATGCGTGGAACGATGCGATTTATCATAAAAATCACAAAAAAAATATTTCCGATCATAAAAAAATTATTTGCGTTATAAATATTAATATTTCATATTGTTTATGTTATCTTCATTAACAAATAAAAATGTTGGTTAATTTATAACTAGTGGAAAACTTTGTTCGATTAAAAATCACTTCCAAATAAAAATGTGTGTTCCAGTATTATTTTCAATATGCCGCGCAAACTTTCGTCATTGGATGCGTGGAACGATGCGATTATGCCATATATCTTATTATAGAGGACAAATATTGTTTACGGAAAACTATTCTGTCTAAATTTCAATGCTGACCCTGCAGTGTTAAAAGTTGTAATTTTAAAACGCATTATCTCCCAATTTAAATAGTCGACTGTTCTGAAATTTCACTCAAACATGCACAATGATATGAACAATGTCTGGTTAAAATTTGAACAAAATCTATAAAAATCAGGAGCGCGTTCGTTCTACCTTAAAGTGTGAAGTATTGTGCTGGTACGCTTGCCCGTCCAACCGTTAGAAGCCGTAGCTCATTAAATTTTAGGAATATTTCAATGATATTATCAGGAAATATAGCTACAAGGTGACACTATCGAGTAAAAATATTTTTGGAAAATGCAATATTGTGACCCACTTAAGCAGATGTAGCCCGTTAACGAGTGTTCATAAACTCGGTCAATTTTTCGAATTTTCGCACAATCCTGCAAATTCGAGTTAAGCCCCTCGGCTATAAAATTAACCAATGAAAAAAATCGTATGTCTAAAATTTTTTAACATTATGCTGAAAACGCGAAAGAAAGAACTTACACTTTCTTCAAGTACAAACATTATTTTGTTTACTCTTTGGAGTGCTACTTTTGTTTTTTTTCACAGGCGAAAAGTCTACGATTACGAGCAAATCGTCGTGACTCCGGTACATCCGGGAGTCGAGACATGTTCGGCCCAATTGAACGAGGAGAACGAAGACTTTGCCGAAAGGCGAAGGTACCACCAGACCTCAACCGTCACCGGCCAATACGTCAACGTCGATTGAGCCATCCGCGGAGGGCCGGGAAATTTTTTTCTCACTGCCCGAAAAAGTCAATCACGATTATTATTATCGTTACTCGTCACGCACAGAAAAACAGTACGATGCGTCGTCGTACGCAATTACGTATTAGTTTAGGCGGAAAACACATGCGTTTTTTTTTTAGATTAATATCGTGACCACTTTTTGTGGATTCTCTTAGCAACGCGCTTTCCGGTGATTTCGCCGCAACGAGTAAAAATTGTGCTAGACGGCGCTTGCCGGGCAAAGATTCAACGACGCATTTAAAGGGTCCATTGATACGATCGAGGCTCGTTTCTCTTTTTCTTTTTTTAACGAGACGGTCGAAACCAGAGATTACTAATTTATTGATTAAGTAACCGTAAACATATGTACGTTTGCCAGATGTGGAAAAAAAACGACACAAACGGGATTAATTTACGCGATTGGGCGGACGCTCGATTCGAGTTACCGGGATCATTGCATTTTTATTTTCTTGTCTTCGTTACTCTGTAAATAAGACGTGATATGGAAACATATATATTATATAATATATATATATTTATACACTATTTAATATTTTTACGAGTTGCAACGACGGGAAATATGCATACGTGTACTTTGATACCAAAAGAATAAACTAAAGTGTTTTGTCCAAACTATTCACGTGCGATTCCTTCTGTTTTCCCGCCGTGATTCATAAATTGTATTTATCGACGGGCTAACGAAGTGAATACGAAGAGAGCCAACGAACTATCGTTAATTATTCCTAGATTGTCTTCCTTACCGACGGTCGGTATAACAGACGCCCATTTTGGGATCTTGATGCGCTGTGCGCATCGTCGGTAAGATGCGCGGAAAAGTACCATCGAACATCGGGCGCTTTAGGGTCTTCTTTACCGAACGTTGGTATTAACAGAGTCTCTACTGGCACGTAAACACACTTGGAACAGTACCGACGAACTAGGGCACGGTTCCTCGAATTTCTTTTTTACCGACCGTAGGTACAAACAAATTTCTATTGTATGCCGGTACGGAGAGTTCTCGTTGCAGCACAAAATAAATAAAAACTCGAATATTCTACGGAGAACATTCCCAATATTCACAGTGACTTAGTTGGCATGTGTACTGACCGTCGGTAGTACAGATTCTCTTTGTTTTGTCGTTATGCAGAGGAATTCTCGTTGCCGTCAAGAAACCAGATACGAAGTAAATACAAGGCGGATATTCGACGAAGAACATTCCTGATATTCACAGTGCCCCAGCTTTTCCTTACCGACCGTCGGTATAACGGATCTCAAAAATAGTTAATCCATACGAGCAGTGTACCGACGGTATTCAAAACTGTATTCTGCACGACCAATCGTACTTTTAAAAATCAGACGTCTCATTAACGTTACGAAACTTACTACTAGAAACACATTAATTCAAATAGAACATCAACGATTGGAAGAAAATAATTTCTGGAGCCCTGAAGTCAAAGTTGCGCTCCAACACTTCCGGTTCACTCGAATTATTTTTCACTATAATATATTCAACAATAGCACTTCCTACTTACGTTACATAGATTTTTTTTCGTAAAAACAAAACAACGTTCCATTATGTTCTGATTTATATATAATTAACTAGAAATGAAGACATGTCATTACTTTCATACAAGGTTGAAGATTTCTTATGACTATGGTCGCCTTAGGAAGACGTCATTTCCGATAGCCAGCTCTGCATGTATGCATATCAAGAGACGCGGCAGCGTCTTGACCGGAAGTAATAAATAAAATCGACACCACCGAGAACCACTAACTTCCGCAGACGACTTTTTAACTTTGATACATATATACACGCACATACATATACACATTATAGTTTTCTGTCTCTAAATTTTAAGATGATTCTAATTAGCAAAAGTCTATCATCCGAATTTAGCGAAATTTTCCAACATGGCAATTGCTCAATCGTCAACGGGCTTTTTTTCCGGCACTTACGACGCAGCGCCACCAGTAACCACTAAGTCGCGTTTGCCGATTTGCGAAAAACGGTCGCGCCACACGCTACTCGCAAACGTTATCGCGTCGAAACGTTCTCCCGAAACGGTGACGAGGAAAAGCATAAATTTAGGGAAGACAATCGTGCTATGGCATCGGGAATGGGCGGAGAATTCGTGCGCGACTTTGGGAGCATTTCGCTCGGTCGTGTGGTGTCGAAGGGAGCAGAATGCGTTGGGATAGGAGCCTCCTCTTCTCTCCTAATCGGGATCTTTGCCGTAGCGGGATGTGCATACGCGAACGTAGAGGGTGTGGGTGTAATGCGAGAGCGAGAGAGAAAGGGAGAGGGAGCGAGAGAGAGTTAACCACTTCGGTAAACCACGAGATCGCTACCTTCGTGACCGCCAACCGAACCCTCTTGAGCTCGGGCGCGCATGCGGTTGTTTTAATATACAGGTTAGTAGACGTAATTTTGTGTATTATCGGTGCTTGGCTCGTACCACCGTTCGCTCTGCTCTCCTTAGCCTCGTATCCTCTCGTTTCTCCAACTCAGCGACAACTTTTTCAGGCCTCAGCGTCTCAATGTTTTCCCCGTGCAGGTTAGAGTACAAGAGTCCAAACTCCGTTCTTCAAACGAGATTGAGATTTGCATCGGTGGAAAGCAACGGAAATTCTTTTTTATTCTTTCATTTATTCATACTTATTGTTATCTGAAATGTTTTTTTGCAGCTTTTGGTTATACATTTTTAATAAGGATTCGCGAAAATCTTTCCGACTTTCGTAGCCTAAATGCGACGAAAAATATCGGATATACGAAGAGAATACATTTTCGTTGCGTTTTAACGATGCAAACAAAATAGGGGAGACAGGGGTCGGACGTAACACGTTTTAGTTGAGATCTCGTGTCTCTGAAACGGATGATTGGACAAAAATGGTTATTAGCCCATGTTATGGAAATTTGTCTGAGTACGATAAAAAAAAATGTACGTAATGTGAATTGATAATTAACAGCGCCGCATTTTTTAAGGGGTCTTCTCACTTTAGACGCTGAAAAGGCTGTTTTCATGATTTTTTTTGATAGGTTTATATTCTAGATATTGATACAAAAATTTACATTTTCAAAATACATTTAAAAAAATGTTCTATGCATTTATGTAACCCAGACAAACTTTAAACGCGTTTTTCTCGAAACAACGTTTTTCGATTGTTGATAAAATCTTCGAAACTTCTGAACCGATCCGTATGAAAGTTTAAGCACATATTCTTTACAACTATAGCTATAGCTCATATCAAGCATTTTTTTAAACTTTGATATTTACTATGTTTTTTTTAGCGAAAAACGGTGAAAAAGACACGTTTTTTTGTTTTTTCGAAAAAAGTTCGCCATTTTGTTATTTTCGCATATATCAAAAATCGTATGATATGCGCTATAGCTATTAACATACTGAATCTAAAACCGTTTGATTTTTTGTTTTGGATTATCCGTTTCCGAGATTTCATCAACTGCGCAGACCTACAATTTTTTTTGACATTTTTTTAACTACCACTTTCGTCTATAAATAGTGACTTAAATTAAAAAAAAAGGTATTTCGAAAGTGTATTTATTAAGTGGAACAACTTTTATATCTATAACTATAATATAAACGTATCAAAAAATTCATGAAAATAGTTTTTTCAGCGCCTAAAGTGAGAAGATCCCTTAAGTCGAGTGTTACTTTTAACCCGGGTTACCTTTAACGTTTCGGGGCTTGTTGTAACGTGGCTGAGGCAGATTTCAACAGGGGGGCATCTTTGACCAGCATTAAACGAATGTAGTTTTCAATTGAATTAAACTAATAAATATTTTTTTTTAATTCTTTATTTAAGTTAAGTATTCATCATTTAGGCACATCAATCACATTTTCAACTTCTATGGTCTCCGCTGGAACACCTCTTTTCAATCTCTTCACGAATTTGAAAAGAGTTACGTGGCAAATATCGTGTTCACAAATTGTATATTAGGTTTGTTTCCAAAACTTCTTTAGCAGCCAACTCGTATACCTCTTTCGAAGTGGGGTCCGTCTAGACCTTACGGTCCTACGTACGTGGGGAGGGGGGAAGACAAGGTTTGCATTACGTCACGATTTTAGAACTGCTAGAAATAGCAAAATTTCTGCATGTTTAAGTTTTGAATTCAAAACTCGTAAAAAATAAATTTTACCGCGGGAAATTGTCAGCTTTCCATACGAAATGTCAGTTAAGGGGGAAAGTCACTTTGCAAGAACTTGCACAGTAGCTTTCCTCCTTTCCCACTTTCCCCAAGAAGCCAAATTTTACATTTTTTTTGTATAATTTTCGAAAGTACATATATTCAAAAATATGTTGGCAAAATTTTTAGTCACAAGTCCGAAAATTGACGGACTTACACTACATCGTTCACAATAGATGAAGTGCAGGCTCTTATTATTTTGTGAAATAAAATGAATATGAAGAACCGTCATATCGCCTGGGACTAGATAGTTTAATGTAAGTATCAATATTGTAGAAAAAACATAACTTCATATTGAGACAAACAGAACGACAGCTTTGAACGCGCTTTTCTCGAAACTACTTTTTTCGACCTAGTCCCAGCGAAAACTCAAAAACTTATCAACCGATAACATTTTTATTTGCCATTTTTGTACTCGTAATGATTAAGGTTAACGCAGCCGATTTTTCAATTTCGATAATTACTATTTTTAAAGACTGCTTGAATACAAAAAAGGGCCTTGAAAATAGAAAAAAGTGCCCAAACGGTCGGTATTTTGTTAAAAAAAACCAAAATAAACAAACGGCTACGCATAACGATAGTTACATTTGTATAGATATCGACAAATTATTTACATATCATTTACAGCTAACCTTTCGTAAAGATATCGATGGGACAATGAGCAGAATTTTTTTCTTTGTCAAATCAAGGCATATATCTCGGTTAATTTTAAAGATTTTTACATAAAAATTGGTATAAAACTAGATGCATATATACTTAATAAAATTAGTATAAGCTCGATCCTTTCATAATGAGTTATGTTCATGAAAAAAAATCGCAATTTACGACAAAGCACCCGTTACGTAACGGCATGGGGGGGGGGGGGGGGGGTCGGGCATTGGGGAATTTGACGTTACGTAATTTGTGTTCGCCCCCTTACAAGGTAGTAAAGTAACTAATGCTCGTACGGGTTAGCTTTATGATTATTGTTGTATATTATGATTATTTATGTAAGGCGAAATGTATTTTAAAAAATGGAAAACTTGTAACGCAAAATGTAAGTATGTAAGTTGGGCCATGTCACAGCAAATGCACGACATATGGAATAAAATTCATAACTAATGCTCGTACGGTAAAGGAAAACATTGTGTAGTCACAACCGTAGTACAATAACGCATAGAAACCGAGTAGGTATGCGTACGAAAATTGAGGCAATTAAGGGGTAACAAAATTGGAGAATTAAAAAAAAAATTGGTTTTTCAACAATTGGCTTAAGAGATGCCATAATAAGGGGAAAAAAGTTTGGTACCTGTAAAACAAAGGTCCGCAGCCCCGTGTGCGAGATGTCGACAGTTTTTCTCGTAACACAACTTTTTAATGCTTGTCGATTACACCAAAATTCATATTTTCAAAATCTCCTACTTATTTCTTTAGCTATACTAATGTAAATTAAGTGAATTTTATTTTATTTTTTCTAAATTCAAATTTGCGTCAGTTATACTGCGTGCCGCAGAACGTCGCAAATTCAACATGCCTCGCGAAAATAGCTTCAGCGTCACCATTTTGAATAATTTTTTAATAAACATTTTCTTTTTGTTCACTTGAAGATATGACTAATAACATCGTTGAATTTTATTAACCTAGGACTTGTCCTTCCACAAAAAAAATCGCGAAAAATCAATTTATTTTATACGTTACAGTGGTGTAAGCCCTTAAAACCAAACTACAATGGCTCGGTATACCACTATCTCTAATACTATGTATGAAATTATCTTGCTATGCATTGCTGTTTTAAAACTAAAACTAAGAAACCTGGCTGTCATCGTTGCGGGGCATGTATTAAGGGTGATTAAGGGCCACAGTAGAATTTTCAAAAAATCGCTTTTTTCACTAAAACGGTGCTTTATCATCATAAGAATGACTTACTATTCGATTTATAGCAAGACAATTTTTCTTTCACCGACTTTGAGCGTATAACGTAAGCCCTCCTCTGGCACGGCCATAGAATACCTAAAACTTTAAACGCGTTTTTCTCAAAACAACTTTTTTCCAATTGGCGTGACAAATAACCAACAATTTTCACTTGATTTACTTCAAATTTAAAAGTTATGTTCCTAATTGAATTTCGCAGAGAAGTACGTACGGAATTTCTGATTAATCGAAAACTTTTCATTTTACGAGCAGTTTTATACGAAATTTTTCACTGAACATTCATTCCAATACCTACAACTTTTGAATAAAACAATATTTTTTAATTCTCTAGGTATTCTAATGTAGCTTGATGAGAATTTTTTATTTTGTTCTAAAAAATGGTGGATTCTAATTGTCACGCCGAGGAGCGTCTAAAAAAAGATAACAAAAAAAAAAATTAAAAATATATATTTTCTAACAGGTTGATATTCATACTAAATAGGTGTGTAATTAATTTTATGAGTGAATCACTTTTTCATACAAAATTGTTAAATTCGCCCATGATTTTATACCCGTTACTGCGGCCTAACCCCTTAACAAGTTACTTGTTGCCCCGTCAGTTTGTTACTTTTAGCCCCATGCCTCACATTTGTATTTTTATTGAATTATGTATTAGTTCTACGGTAACAAACTCGAGCTGATATCGCAGTTAATTAAATAAAGCATCGAATTAAAAATATCAACATAATTCAATAACTTTAATTAAACAGCAAAAAATAAAAATTGCGATAGTAAAAAAGTTCATTTACCTGGTAATGTGGGCCGCAGTGACGTGATTTCTCTCAATGTTTATAGTTTCGCGGCAACTCGCTTGTTACTCCTTACCCCTGTTACTTGTATAGCCCCCATCTCCCCTTCCGTTACTTCAAAGCGTCCGCGACAATGTAAAAAAAGAAGTGTTCCACTCAAGCGGCGCTGCTGTAGCTCGCGTCCGATATGTTATACGCGTATGTTATTTCGACAGAAACATAACCCCAATTTATTTTCGATATTAACGGGTTACACCTCGCGCGTAGCTGGAAAAAGGAGGAATCTTCGGGAATTTTTTTCTGAGAAAACGTGGACCGCTTCTCAAATCCTTTTTCACACTAAAAAGTATGGTTTTAAGTATCTTTTACAATTTTTGTATTAAAAAATGTTTATCAACGCGGTAGGTAGAATGGTTTGTGCAAAGCGCTGCTGCTCGGAAACAAATCATCCGAAATAAAGATAATCAAACGCATTTAGTTTTTGCATAGAATTGCCTAATGCAATTTCAAAACATTCAGTGAAAAATTCATTTTTTAAGAAAAGAAATGGCCGCGCTCCAAAATCTAAGTATCGAGTTTCGGTAAAAAACGTTTTTTTTTCGTTGAAAAAAAATTAGGCATTGAAAAAAAATCCTTCGTCCGAGCACTGCTTTTCGATATGTAAAAGAAGCTTGTAAAATTGGTGTTGCTCGGTGCAGTAATTTTTGTGTTATCGATTCTGAAAAAGTCATTTTGAGAAAAACGCCTTCAAAGTTCGCCGCTTCGCGGAACCTCTCTGAAGAGTGTCTCAAAATGGCCTGACATTTTAATTTATTAATAAAACGTATTATTTATTTAAAAAGTAGAAATATTTTCATTTTAATACAAGGTACAAACATTGAGGTTATGTGTGGAACACAATATCCGATAGATGGCATAAACGGCAAAAGAGTGAACTCAAAAGAGTGAACTTTGCAAACAAGGACGAGGCGGCCATTTATCGGATATTGTGTTCCACACATTACCTCCGCGGTTGAACCTTATATTGTAATAAAAATATTCGTACTTTTCGAATAAATAATACGTTTTATTAATAAATTAAAGTGCCAGTATTTTGAGACACCCTAAAAGACACCCACAACACCCTCAATTTTGGATGGTTCGACTTTAAATTTTCAGAGAATATTTTAAAAATGATATATTATCAGAATTCGTCGAAAACCGTAGATCGATATTTTATATATTTTTAACTAGGTTAGATGCCTTAGTCGAAAGTATGCGATCTAAATACGGGTATAAGGTCAAGTACAAAGATTGTACAAAAAGCAAAAGTTACTCGTATGTTTTTAGCGAAACTTCGGATCGTGTATGTACAAGTTATCAATACTTTACCAGTTTCCTTCACTATCGGCATATGCATAATACAAAATAATGTATAATTACAAAAAGTACCAATCTCAATGCTAATTGTTTACATCTGCGAATGATTTTCTGTTTTTTTTTTCAAATACTTACATTTTTTCATATTACAGCAATTACAGCAATTACGTTACGAAAAGCATTCTCAGGATTATCCTCATAGACGGAATAGTCCTCCCATCGCTTCTTTTCAACTTTTACGTTTTTCTTTTTAGGATTAATCGTCGTGTCGCGTTTCACTTTGTGCTCTAGCTAGCGCAATATCGAAAAAAGTCGTCATTTTTACGTAACTATCAAAAAATGAAAATCGGTTTCGAAAAAGTGAGATCGTCAACGACCTTTAAATGTGTCTCATCGTATCTTCTGTAAATTTGGGAACAATCCACCAAGTGGTTCTCGAGATATCATGTCCACCAACTTTGAAAACATATAGGTAAAAAAATATTTCAAACGCTGATAGTTGTCGCCTCGCCCCAGTGTACCGTAATGTTCAACGAAGAACAGATCGAAAGAATACCAAGTATTCTTCCTGTTTAGCGCTGTTTCCCGAAAGAAAAGATAAAAAACATAAGGCGCGCCCTTTTTCGTACGAACACGACGCAGGCCGTTCGGCATTCCCGGTATATCGTACACTCGATGTGTTTTGACACCGAGCTTCGCAGTGGTTTGTTTTGGTAGGAGGGCGAGTGTGTACGGTGGACGCGCGACGCTTTCCTACGGGTTCGTCGCTCGCTCGGGTGTTCGACTGGTATTCAGGTGGCGAGCGTCCGCACGGTGGAGGGAACGGCGCTTTTGGGTGGGGGTAGGATGAGTCCCGCGCGCGAGAGCCTCGATAGAAGGCTATAAGCGCGATAGTAGTGAGGTGGTGACTGGCGTTGGGATACGCTCCGATGGCACGGGGATCTCGCTCTCCGTTGAAACTTCAGTCCGCGACCAGCCACCGAGGTGCGTTCACGGTCGGAGCTCCACAGCGGAGGCTGCGACGGATACGGCTCAGTGTCGGTGAGCGGAGAACTTTTTTCTACTTTCATTTTCAAAATACTTTTTCTTCTTCGACTTCTTTCAATTTTCGACGGAAAAAAATCATCCGTTTTTCTGCTATATTAATCATTTTTAAAAATTATAATTAAAAAAATAAGAAAAAAAATAAACTAATGATATAGAATAATAAACTAATTATGAACAATAATAAACTAATAATAATTATAAACTAACAATAACAATGATAATCATAAAAAAACTAATAATGATAATAATAACAAAACTTATGATAATCCAGTTTTCGACGATAATAATAATAATAATAATAATACTAATAATAAATATTTTTTAAATAATAATAATGTTCTAATAATCAAAGGAATAATCCTCGACTGCCGGTCGACCTCGACCAACGACCAATCACGTTTGTTTTGGTTACATAACGTGAAAAAAAACCAAAATATGCTTTCCGTTCTGACAGGATTTACTTCCGAGCATATTTTGCCCACTTTTTTCGAGTGGTTTCGTGAAGTCGCGTGTGCAGATATTTCGTTTCTTTTCTTCTTTTCTCGAGGAGGAACCTTCGGTTTTGTGCATTGGGGGAGGGGGGGGGGGGGGGGGTTCAGTGGAAATTGTCCTCAGTACCTATTCGTTGAAGCTTCGGAAAATGTTATTTCCGGAACACTTCCGGAAGTACGTGTGTCCGTGTTTTTTTGTGCAATCTTTTTTTTCGTACGCGACGCAAATTCGACATTGTGATCGCGGGATAAAATGCTGTGCGCGCGGGGAGTGTTGGGAGACGGGATTGTTACGGAATTTGGCACGAAGAGGCTTTTGAATTTCGCATCGGACTATTTTATTCACACAAAAAGAAAATAATTATTCGCCCAATTTATTCACATTTCCATTTTGTGAAAATGATTTTTAATGATGTGACAAAAGTTACTAAAAGTTCTACATGGAGAGAATATTTTGTGGAGCAATAATAAATTTAAAAAAGAGAGAGAAAGAAACGCCGTGGGCGAGCGTTTTTTCTCATCGTCTTTCCAATTATCTCTCCGCAATATTCTATTAGTGTGAAATTTTCATCAATTTTTGTTCGATTTCAATTAAATATTGTGGAAACGATTTTTCATTTCGCGACAATAATGAATAACAATTTCACACAAATAGAATATAACGGAGAAATAATCGAAAAAAGTGAAATAAAATGGGTCGCGCCACAGCGTTTTTTTTTTTAACAAAAGGAATTGAATTATCGATGAAATATTTTCCCCGATGTGACTTTCGCAACGTACCACGGTCGAATCCTTTTTTGCCCGTGATTGGAGAATATTAAAAGGAGATATACAGTGCCCCAAGCGAACATTGAATCGGTGAAAAAGTTTCGATTTTGCCTGAGTATGAAGTTTTCAATTAATTTATAATCAAAAGAAAAAATAACGATAAAAACATGAAAAAAGATACCATTAAATTTTCAAACACAAAATAAAATCGTGCGAGTTTGAAAACGCGCGCACGTTGCACGCTCGTTTATTTATTTCGCTCCCGAAGTTGATACGAGCGAGGTGTCTTGAAGAAAACTTTGGGCCTCCCGAAACAAAATGACGAAGCAACGTGTCGAGTTTCTAATTCGCGTGATTATTGCCTGTCCCCTCCATTCTCTCGCTCGCATTGTTACGGCGCGACGCTGTACGGGGCGGGAGTATTGCCATCCCGCCTCCCCACTCCCCGGCGGAGAAGTCGCGTGCGGCAAATTCTGAGGCACGATAGTGGCGGGAGAACGTAGTAAAACGCGCTTTCATTCAAGCTCACGTGGCACGCCGGATCGTTGGACAAAGTTTTCGAGTACCTTGAGCGGGCGCGACGGAAGGGGGGTGGGGCTAGTTCAATGCTCGGTCTGCATGTGTACGCATACACATGTACATAAAATACACACACACGGTTATCGCACGTAATATAACTATCCGGAAAGCGCGATCGGGAGAATTTCCGGTTATGGAAAGTTTGTTCTGCGAGTTGGCCCGGCAGGTTGTGGAGTGGGGGATGGCGAGTCGCGCGAAGCGGCGGTACGGAGTGGGGGATCGCGTTAGCGCGGAGTGGGGGGTCACGTGAGTGTCTCGTAAAAGTGGGAGGGGTCGCGTGAGCGCGGAACGTAGTGGGGGGCTGGGTCGATGGAAGGGGCAGCGGGGCGGGGACGCTTCGCGTACGAGAGCTCGGGTAATCAAATTGTCCCGACACGCGTTTCCCGAGCGTCCATTCGATAATCGCACTTTAGGAAATGCGACAATATCATTATTACTTCTTGCAGTTACCACGTGGCGATACGAGAAACCGTTGTTTTATCTTCTTTTCTTCGAACGATTTTCACTTCGAACGACAAACCCAAACTCACCCGAACAATTTTTATCACACATTTGTTATGGAAAGGCGAGCATGTTTTTTAAATCTTCTAGCGTCGGGCATTTTTTATCCATTTTTTTCGCTAAACAAATTACCATCATACGATTAGGTCAAACAACTTCAGCAATAACAACAAATATAATAATGATAGCAATATCATATTTTAGCAATAATAATAATCTAAATAATAATAAAATAATAAAGTTAATAACAACAACAATAATGTTTGTTTATTATTATTTTATAGAAAAATCTATAATAACAATAATGTAATTGATTCCAGATGCCAATTTTTTTGAATCGTTGGTCTTAATAATAATAGATAATAACAAAGCAGTATATTTGAACAATAATAATAAAATAAATAAAAATAACAATAGTGCAACAACGACTACAACAATAATGATAATAATCACAAGTATAATAATAATAATGATAATATAACAACCATAATAATAGCAATAATGATGATGACTATGATAATGATAATAATAATAATAAAAACAATACCAATGATAATAAAAGAGACAATTAGATTGCCGAAATGCCCAAGTACATACGGTAATATATACCTTGCCGTATTAACGAAGAAACATGTATATTCAAATTCACATTCCACACCAATTATGATCTCACGCGCTTTTGTTTTATAAGCGCATTTAGGTTTATGCTGCAATACGATGTCATTACGATTGTTAGTGTAGTATATGTAATTGAATACGAGGTTGCAAACACATTTGAATAGCCACACCGTGCGAATGAGACGCAAACGCTCCGCGCATATACAACTTGTGAATTAATGAACCGGCGGGCGTATTCACGTGTATACGTCGAATTCACGATCGTCGCGCCTGTTCGACGCAATTTCGCACCTCGTCTATCATTTTCCATCGTTGCCCGCATATATACATTTATGTATATTTATATATATATATATATATATTTATATATTACATTAAACATTGTGTGTAGCCGCGATAATATATTGCGCCATAAATTGTCTCCGAATCGTACGTCTCTGGAAATTCTTCATTGGTTATTTTTTCAGTCGAGAATCTATGGCAATAATTTTATGTATATGCCGAGTGGCCCGAAAAACGACGTGCAAAATGAAAATCTAGATGCCTTGTATCAACATAGGTATTCGAATCATCCCAATCTATGTATAGTATGTTCTACGATCTTTTTTACTTTTCGAGAAAAAAAAAGCATTTTTCAATCTTTCTCTTTTTTGTATGTGCTTCGCTCGCGATTTGCGTTTCACTGGTTTTGTCGGTATGAAGTGCACTGGGCAGGGGTAAATGAATGACCAACTGAACATTAAGGTGAATGCCTTGGATTTTGATCGAAAGTTTGAAAAAAATAGGTTTAAGAGGATCAGTTACTAAAGTTCAGATAAAAACAATTTTTGTACTAGTCTCAATGACTCCCAATCGCTTATGAAAATTTCGAAGTGGAAAGTACATACACAAAAGAGTAAAAGAACAAAAAAATACTCTTTTTGCAATGCATGTTTGCATGACTGTGCGATTTTTGATTGGTGTTTAGCGTGCGGAAATAAGTGGCTTATTTCTCAACGATGCTTACTTTTCCGCACTAGTGCGGAAAAAATGTATTTATAGCTTACTTTACCGCATTGATTGACGAAAAAATGTTTTTTTTTTTACGGTTGATAGTTTTTTGTTCTACGATTTTGGACCGATTGAACAAACTTGAATGTAGCGAAATTCATATGATATGAAACGTCAATTTATCACAGTCGTATTTGAATATAATTGTTATTGGTCTTGTTGAATCTCAAATCCCACTTTCGAGACAGTCATTGAAGAAAATAATCTATGGGACATGTGCGAAAAAAACGAATTACATCACGCGTACGTTTCCGAATTCGCACCGACTTATGGTGAATTTCTCACTCGTACTCGTGTGAAATGCATCATAAGCCTTCAGCTCATGCGGCAACTTCACGCGCGATGGAATTCGTTGTTTCACGCACTTGTAGCATAAATTACTATTTATCGAAAAGTAAAAAATATCGTAGCATATACGTGGGGCTGATTCGGATAGGTATTAACACGAGGCATCTAGATATTCTTTTAGGACGTCACTTTTCAGGCCAGCCTGTACAGGCACATATACCCGTGAAAAAATTGCCGACGCTTACAATGAAACCAACGCTCGGGATAGCAATCGGGGCCCAACCGATGGTACCCAACCATAATAAGGCCAACGTTCGGCCGGCTTTGTTGACCGATGAGTAACCCATGGTTAAATTGAACATTGCCGCATCACCGACAACCAACCTTGAGCCAACATTGGCTTTAAACTGCACCGAATCTTTGGTACGCCAGCCTTGGGACCGACACTGGGCCGACACTGTTCCAGGTCAGCAGCAATGCTAGGCTGACGCTGTTTGCCAACTGTAGGGCCCATGTAACATGTCGGATTTTCTCCAACCGTCGCCCAAGCGTCGACTATAGTTGGCACTGTGCTGGCCGAGTGCTGGGCCTTTTGTAAATTTTTTCATGGGTACATTGGTGATTCTCCCGAAATGATCATTTTGCGTGCAACCGGACTCTTTGAATAGACGCTATTTGATTACTTTGTGGGTTTTTTTGGAATACAACAGCTTGAAATATCTCGAAATCTTCCTACAAAACAGATTTGGCAGAGTAATCGTCGTTATTCTTTTTTTTCTCTGTATTTTGAGTATGGAAATCATTCTTCTGGAGCGTTACCATCCAAACTTTATATACAGTAACAAGCTGAAAAGGTACTAAAAATTCTAAATCATCTGAAGAAAAACATTCCTTGAAACCATTGGACATTTATTTAATTCCTCCCTGAGAAAAAAAAGATAAGCACAGGTATCTTATAGTAAATCATGAAATGTTGTAACCGTTTTCTCAATCATTGCTCTGGAGAACTGTAAATAATCAAGCATACTGTATAATTTTTCAATAAAATGAGCCAGTCTTTACCGGTTTGAGCGGAACTTTTAGACACTTCCTCACCGCCAAATGTTGCCCGGAGATACGAAAGGCTTAAACAGGATCCTGTAGGAAAGAAGAAGTTGAAACAAAAAGAGCTAGATCAATATCTAAAGGAATAGGAGAAGAAGATATTAATAAACTAATATAAACTTGATAGGAAAAGGTTTGCATTATTCCTCTCGCCCTACTATTTCTTTCGATCATGATAAATCTCTCAAAACTGAAAAATCAGTGTGATCCATAGGGAATTATATTATATCGATTAGAGCTGAATTCAATTGCAATTTGTAAATGAAAAATTTTTGCTCATAAATTGCGTTTTTCCGCAAAGGGATTATTTCGGGAGAATCACCCATATACAGTCGAACCTCGATATAACGAATCTCTAGGGAAATTCCTTATATTAAGGTTTCGTTATATCGAGGTCATGTTTCTTTAAATATTCTTAAAAAAATATATTAGTACTTTAAATATAGGGATATTTTTTAAAGAAAGCTTCAAATTAGAGTTATTTTTACAAGTAATTAACAATTTGCGCATAATGTATGTTATTATGTTGTTGTATCAAGGTTTCGGGTGTCTGTCGGACCTGTTCGACTGCACATACATAACATATATATGCACGGAGAAAAATACGATCTCAAATTCTAGCACTGGTTGCCAGAATTCTAATATTCAGTGCTAGAAAAGTATAGCAGTTTAATGCTAGTTAGGAATTCTAAGACTTGTTATAGAAGTGTAAAAATGATTCTCACACCGTATAGTAAAAATGATGCGTGCATATTAGATTTGAAACTATTCTCGCATAGGCGTGAGTCCTATATGCTGTATAGGACTTTTTGTAAAATACCAACCTCTATTACACGCTATATTTTCATATGGATTTTACTATACGTATAGCATGAATTTTCGTGTATGTATAGATTTCACTATACGCATAGCATAAATCTTCGGCGTATAGCGAAAAATATTACGAAGTTATTAGTAAAATGTGACTCTTTATATCGTACTTTTTGTAGAATACTGGAATCTAATTGTTCCAATCACGTGGGCAAAATATTTTTTGAATGCTACAAAAAATCACAATATGCCGAATAAAATGTATTTTTTGTATCAGTTTACGTGCCATATCGTAGGTTAAAAATTTAAATTTCTTCATTATTACTATACCATAATTACAATTTTCATCTTCCATTCAATACTTTTTGATATTTAATGATATTTTTTTTAGAAGCATAGTATTAATTCTAAACTTCGAGGTCCCTGTTTTCTCCATGTGGAATAACATATATAGACTCTTAACGACCGTAAAAATTAAAATTTCCCAGACATGTTTACATATATCTGTGAATTTTTAATTATTTTATAATTTCAAAAAACATATACCTAATTTTTGTCTTTCGAACCTTGAAGGCTTTTTTCAATTTCGTTCTATTTTTTTCATGGATCGTTTAGAGAACTAAGGTCAGATGATGCTGAAGTATACGGTAGTATGCGAAGGTACCGTAGTAAATATAATGGTGGCGCTCGTCGTAGTATCGGAATAAAGTGGGGAGTATGAATATATATCGACTCTCGACGAGGCGAATGTCAGTAGATGTGGAAGCACAAGAGCAGACAGCCAGAGAGAGCAACAGAGAGATAGAGAGAGAGAGGCAAAGAAGGAAAGAGAGTGAGAGAGATGGAGAAGGCAACGTGGCGGAGAATTCAGTAGTAGAAGCGTTGATGTGTCTGGCGGTTCGAGATAGAAAGGGATGGAGTACACTGCTAGAGCGAGAGCGAGAGAGATAGAGAGAGACGGAGAAGTTTCATGAATGAACGACCACTTCGCTTTCTCGGCTACGCCCGCTAATGGGTTTCCTTTCTCATACGATGTGGCACTCTCTCGTACGAGAATAGTAGGGAGAGGGGGAGGGAGGGAGAGAGAGAGAGAGTGAGAGAGAGAGAGAGAGAGAGAGAGAGAGAGAGAGAGAGAGAGAGAGAGAGAGAGAGAGGCGGCGGTGGATATAACACGGTTTATATTTTCAAACCTCTCACGCGGTCCTCGTATTAATTCACACAGTTCGCAAGCCGCAAACCCTCACTTTCATCGTTACGCTTCTTTTTTTCCCCTTCATATCACACGTTAATATCAGTAAAGAGTTTCTCCACAGTATTGAGGGATAGCCCAACCGCAAAAGGGCGGCGCCGTGGGATTTTGATGAGGGAGTAGAAAGAAATGGAAAAGTTTTGCACTCAGCATCTTTCCAGCAAGACCGTACTACATTCAAATTAGGAACTTTTGACGCTTGTCCCGCGTTGGAGAATTCCGATTTTTAAGCCAGTGTCGAACAAGCCAGCTTCGTAACTACTCGTCATTTCCGGCAGTCACTGCCCGGCAGTTTCTACGGTTTTAGACCTACGGTTTGGACATTTTACGAGTCCGGGCGCTTTGTATGGGGTAGGCGATTGACGGGCCTGCATAAACGTGGGGATCGGAACCCGAGTCGAAATGTTCAGCCTATTTTAAAGGCCTTTGATCCTATGTCAGCCTCACGTGGGTCTGTTTACCGCTAGAAGTCCTACTATGGGCCGCCACATGCTCTTTCCTTGCTGCTTACCTCCCGCATAGGCCCTTATACTCCTACCTAACCTAGCTGAAGTCGTTGCAGCTCCTTTTTTGATTGCGTTTGGACCTATCGCGCATTTGGCTGTTTCGACGAAACGAGGGTGGGGATGGTCGCATTCGAAAGAGCGGGTCTGATAGTTTTCAGTAACCGTCATGCGTCGGACTAGGTGAACCGCGCGTTCGCCGTAGAGGCCTACTTTTCCAATGGCATTTCCATTATCTCCACCCAGCGAACCTTTCGCATTCGCTTCAAACTTGCCCCTGCAGCTCCAGCAACTCTCCAAAGTGGAAGAAATGGATCTTCGGCAAACAGTTACAAAATTTTTTATAGGAATTGCCCTCACGTATGCATATATACGCGGATCCCTATAGCAGGCACGCATGCATACGTATAGGTACTAGTATACGTGTGTTGGTGTATGCTTAGGCATGTATGTGTGCGAGTATATACGTGTGTCTACGCATGCGCGTATTCAGGCATATGTATCTCTATATGCGTAATAGAGTGTATGCGTGTTCGTGTATACGTGTGCCAATCGACGTCCTCCTTAGCGCCTGCAAGTGGAGAAAAGGGAAATTTGTTCCTGTTCTAGGCGTTAAGTAGGAGCTCATTTTATATTGAATACGAAGCTACTTTACTGTCTTTATCTCCGACCACTGTGATGATCTGGAGGGCCAAAATCGGCTGAAAATTTCGACTAGGGAAGAGTCGGTTTTTAGGTTGCTTAAACCGCGTGGTTGGGTCTTGACGTTTGCTCAGTGAACAACAAGAGTGCGGGACCATTTTGCCCCAGTTGCCTGGACCACCACCACCCCCGCCCTCAACCCTTGCCAGCCATCCACACTACTCATGATACGTGTGCATACGGTGGTCCGTTGCACCCGCATTCCTACCCTTCGATGGCCACCGATCTCCCGCGGGACGGAGAGTAACGACGTTTCAACGGACGTGATCGTAAACTTCGCTGAGTTATTTCTACGAGCGTATACGCGCGCGCGTGCTTGCACGTACATATACACACACGACCCGAAAAAACAAGCGCTTCCGAACCTTCGCAGCTTGAGTGTCTCGAGCTTCCAAGCCCTTGTAGGTGGGTCTGTATATATATTTAAATATAGGGTGGTTCACAACTATGAATGTTCCCTTGGTGAGCCTACAGGGTGTGTAATTGCGAGCAAAACGCTTTTTCTTTTAAATTCCGTGCGATAAAAATTGGCCGACACATTCGCGTTCAAATCGGACGCTGAGTAAACAATGGCACAGTAGCTGCACTCGCGCGTTTTTTTAAATTTTGTCTCGTATTAAATAATCAACGAAAATGATTGAATCATATTATGGATCTGCAGAGCGAAGCCCCGTGGTCATTATTTTTTACCAAAAAAAAAAAACATTTCGAGAAAAAAAAATGCACTTGTCCAAAGGTGGATTCGAAGCCGCGCTCGATCCGGCATGCATGTTCCGCGCGTGAGCACCTATTCTTGACTACTTATTTGGACTTTGAACGCGAATATTTCGGCCAAATTTTGTCGCACGACATTTTGAAGAAAGAGAAAATTGTTTTGCTCGCAATTACACATCCTACGTACTTACTAAGGAAACCCTAGTAGTTGTGAATAACCCTGTATGTATATATATATGTGTGTGTGCGTGTGTGTGTGTGCGTGTGTGTGTGTGCGTGTGTGTGTGCGCGTGTGTGTGTGTTCAGAACTATATCTCAAAACGAACGACTCGCGGAGAATGGCGTTTAGTTTCTTTTACTTTTTTTCGCTCCCTCGCTATTTCTTCGTTTCCCCACGGGATAAAGCTGTGAAAGGTTCGCGCTCCGGGCATTTGGAAGGAGCTTTTTCGTTTCGGGGATATCGTTATTGAAAGTTCTCTCGATATGAAATATCGTGCTCCGCCGGCACATTCGTTGAGTATGAGATCGCGTAAACATCTCGTAGTTTCGGGTAAAGTATTTTTCTCTTGCTATATATCTATATATGTTATTTATATAAAAGCGACACGGGTGGATGGGCGGTCCGGGTCCGGCTCCGGCGGTACTTCGAGATAAGCAGCGTTGTGCATGGCCGAGGGGTGATTGCCTAGCCGTGCACCGGCTGGCGCACCAACCAGTCAGCAAAAGGCCTCAATACCTCTGAGACCTTGCGCTAGATGCTTGAGAGAAGCGTCTGTGCACCAGAAAATCAGAAGAGTATGGGGCCGTCTATACCGGTACGGGTTTTTTACAGTTTCCCCGTGCCTCCGGCGAATGCGTTATAGTGTAGCTTGAGAGGGTTGCGGACGCAACAGGACGGTAGGGTAGATCAGCGAAGTGCGGCTAGGGAGTGAAAGGAAACGGTTCAATTAGATAGGGTATTACCCAAAAAGCTGCAAGGGTCTACGTTGTAACGCGGGATATATATATATATATATATATATATATATATATATATATATACATATACACACACACACACAGGGTGAGGCACTAACTGTTGCCACCTTGAATATCTCTGTCATTATCGACGTCACAAAAAATATTTGAAATAAAAGTTGTACCGTACGAAAGGGGTCATCAAATGCGACCATTTTTTTTATCTCAGTGGAGTCGCTGTCGCACAGTAAAGGTCACCTCCACTTTTTTAAATGGGACGGTACATTTTTTTTCAACTATCTTGTAGAGCATCGAAAACTGCATAAAAAAAATTATGGGGGCAAAGTCGTTCAAGGTCATTTAAGATGAAAAAGTGACATGAACTTCATTTTTATGTGAAATTACCTTTATACACAGTAGATGTTCAAAGTGATGGCCATTGGAATCAATGCAGTATTGCAATCTCCTGATAACGAATTTCTTATCACTTCGGCACTTGTCGCCGAAGTCTTGCCATTGACTTGTATGTAAACAACGGCACCAAACCTACAATGTACACGGAACGTTGTACAATGTTTCGCCCAAACAAACGCAAGATAGCGATAGTAAGAATGGTGAGACTAGTATTAATGAATCAAGCGAATGTAAATTATGTACTCTTTTGAAGAGCAAACTGATATGCTTCTAATTTACGGAGAATGTCAGAAAAATGCAGTGAGAGCTAGAGACTTATACGCTGAAAGATTTCCTGAAAGTTTTCATCCTACACGCCGTACATTTCAAATTTTTTACGCTAAACTGAGGTCAACTGGATCCTTAACCGGTCGGGAAAGTAACCGACAAAAGCGAGTTACTAACGAAGAAACGGAAATTGGTGTTCTTGCCGCCGTTCATCCAGACTCTTGTGCGAGTTCTCGTCAAATTACGAGGGAATCTGGCGTAAGCCAAAGAAGTATTCTACGTGTTCTACATCGTCATGAATATCATCCTTACCACATCAGTCTCCACCAGGAATTAATTGGTACGGATTTCATGAATTGCACTGAATTCTGCCGATGGGCTCAACGCCAGATTCGGAGAGATGACTCATTTATTGTTCGCATTTTATTTACTGATGAGGCAACATTTACGAATCATGGAAATATTAACTTGCATAACATGCATTTGTGGTCAACTGGAAATCCACATTGGCGGCGGCAAGTTGCACACCAAAGACCGTGGTCGGTTAATGTATGGTGTGGGATTATTGGGGATAGAATCATAGGCCCTTATTTCATCGAAGGGAATCTTAATGGCAGGAAGTACACCACATTCCTTCGAGAAACATTAGGTTCTTTATAGGAAGAAATACCTTTAGAAACAAGAAACAGAATGTGATATCAACACGATGGGTGCCCGGCACATTTTTCGCTGATAGCTAGAAATGAATTGCAAAAGAGATTTCCAAATCATTGGATTGGACGCGGAGGAGCTGTATCGTGGCCGGCTCGCTCGCCAGACTTGACGCCTCTGGACTTTTTCTTGTGGGGATACTTGAAAGATCTTGTTTATAACGACCGTCCAACTACGCCGGATTATATGCGTAAGAGAATTCTTCGAGCCTGTGATTCGATAAGTGCCGAAGTGATAAGAAATTCTACACAATCTCCCGTGCGGAAAACTGATAGGGCATCCCTAATAAAAATAAGGGCCTTTCAGGGCTTCCCTAGTGCTTTCTCTAGTAGGGATTTCCACAATGGGCCCAGACTTGGCCATTATCGGGATAAACTTGTAGGGATTTCCACAATAGGTCCTGACTTGGCCATTATGGGGATAAACCTGTAGGGATTTCCACAATAGGCCCAGACTTGGCCAGTATAGGGATAAACAAGTAGGGATTTCCACAATAGGCCCAGATCTGACTATTATAGCGATAAACGAGTACAAATAGCTTAGGCTTCATGGTTGATGGTATTTCAATTATTCAAATCGATTATATACATCGATTAAATAATATTATCGAATGCAAATTGGGAAAAAGCGTAAGGGCATTAGCAAATAAAAAATCAACGATGAACACAAATATTCAGACAAACGTCAGACAGTATTTATTTATCAAATTGAAGAAACCTTTTACATAGATACAAACAGTTACTCATGGTTTTACTCATACATGGAGTAATACTAGCGCATAAGTGTGAACAGTCCCAACCGGTTTTCTCGACATTTTTATAGCAACTAATTTCCACTCAATACTCATCATAGGGAAAATTATTTCTTCTGAAGACTTCGCTGATATTTCCCATTCATAAACTTTATCTGACTGTGTAGGATAAGTAAATAAATTGGTCTTTGTTTTCCAGATCTTTCCCTCAATGGAAATAGATTCTAGTGATTCAGTAGACCCATATATTTTTTTTATTTCTAATACACATCCATTCCTTAGAATGGATGTGTAGTAGAATATATGTGTTTAAATAATGCAAAAGATTGGCACGGGGGCGCAGGATGCGTTAAGTCTAATCGAGATGACTTATCTACGTGGACCTTGCAGAAAAACGAGTGAATTCCGTGGTGTATTTTTTCCCCATGACATATTCATATTTTTCCGTGATATATTAATGATTGAGAATTACTTATTCAATTACTTAATAATTTCCTAATTAAAACGAAGATAATATTACTTTTATTGGAGTCATTAATACTTTACTTCATAAAGCGGACATATAATGTCGCTCCTTCTCGTTCTGTACCCTTACAGACTCATTTCAAACTGTAACTATAACTATAATTAATGTGATAATCTTATAATTTCAAACTTAAGTGTTACAAGCTATCACAATTCTAAAAAAATGTTATCATAGTGGATAGTTCCTCAAAAATAAATGTTTGCAGTGAAGAGAGTTCGCCTCACATTATTTTTTGTATTAATTTTGTCATGGCAGTTTATCATAAATGCTCACATGCAAATACGCAATCACATTTCTACGCGCGCACACATACATACACATGTACTCACGCCCGCACCTATGCACATGAACAATTACATAAAAACAAATACAGATATACCCGGACGCATTTAACATACACGTATATCCGCTGATACGGATATTTTATGGCGCTGAAATGGTTTTGATGAGGTGCCGTTGACGCATTTTCAGGGCGCTAAAATAGTTTTGATGAGGCGCCATTGAGGCAACTTATAAGGCCCCGGTCGTTGCGCCTTTAATGGTCCTTGTTGACAAAGTGTGACCGGCCGCTAAAGGCCCTCATGTGGCTTCCAGTTTAGGGCCCGAATAAAGTTAGGGGAATATTATTGGGGCCCGATCACAGCCCCAACTCAATTTCCGCACGGGCCGTGATGAGGAGATTGCAATACTGCATTGATTCCAGTGGCAATCACATTGAACATCTACTGTGAATAAAGGTAATTTCACATAAAAATAAAGTTCATGTCACTTTTTTTATCTGAAATGACCTTGAACGACTTTGCCCCCTTAATTTTTTTTATGCATTTTTCGATGATCTACAAGATAGTTGAAAAAAAATGTACCGTCCCATTTAAAAAAGTGGAGGTGACCTTTACTGTGCGACAGCGCCTCCACTGAGAAAAAAAATGGTCGCATTTGATGACCCCTTTCGTACGGTACAACTTTTATTTCAAACATTTTTTGTGACGTCGATAATGACAGAGATATTCAAGGTGGCAACAGTTAGTGCCTCACCCTGTATATATATATATATATATATATATATATATATATATATATATATATATATCTGACATTTTTATCTATTAATAAAACGTATTATTGATTTGAAAAGTACGAATATTTTATTTTACCCCTAGGACCCTACACTATCTGTACGAAACAAATAACCTACACTCGGATTACGCACACCCCAGCACTTCAAATCAATGCTGCTAACGAACTGTTTATCATGGAAGAGATTGTTTTGTTCTGAAATCGAACGCTGGACAACTGACGAATGGAATAGGCTTTGCGAGAAAAATCTAATATAAATTTGTCACCGTGAAAAATGCCATTGAACAAAGCGAAAAAAAATGATATTAGCATTCCTCACTAACAATGTGGGGTTTGCGGTACCCATGTGTAGGGTCCTAGGGTTAATATAAGGTACAAACATGGAGGTTATATGTGGAACACAATATCCGATTAATGGCCGCCTCGTCCCTGTTTGCAAACGTTCACTATTTTGACGAAATGTTCAATAACACTTTGGCATAATTGCGGATTAATTTTGAGACATTATTTATATATATGTATAGGGGAAGGAGGCCCAAAGCGAGCACGCGACCCAAAGCGGGCATCCTCTAAAAGTCTAATGCTTTAAAACTTGCCGCAGTTGTGAAGCTCAAATGCGGCCGAACGTGCGGCTGGCGTGGCGAAAAGACAAAATTCAACGGGTTTTGAAAAAAAAGCAAAGTATGTACATCGCAAAGTATCGTCTATTTGTGAGTAAAATAGATCAATACTAAAACGAGACTATTGTTTTATGCCTACTTCACTTTGTTTTATTCATATTTGCTTAAATGTATTCCAATCATTTGTTGGTAAGGCGTGATGAAAACGTCAAGTGGTGCAAAAGGGTAAAGCGGGCAAGGTAAAGCGAGCACGTGCCCGCTGTGCCCAGTATAAAAGATGGTTACGTGAAATGAAGTTGATACTTTATTTAAATAATTTCCCTATTTATTTATCTTTATTGTAGGAAATCGAGTACGTGCCCGCTATGCTCTAATGTCAGATGACTATTTGAAATTAAGATGATAATAAAAGATAGGAGATGATTATGTGACTGTATTTTAATAATTTTCTCATTTCGTTATCTATGTAGGAACTCACCCAAACGCTATTATTTATTGCAACTATGTTTTTTATATGTTTGAACGTGGTATTGTTACGTTCTTATAACGATATACACTACTATTTTCAGATGGTAAATAAATATAAAAGAAAGACACAGCAAGCTTCTTGGGATGAGAGCCTAAAGACGGATTTGAAAACTAAGGAAAAGCCAAAAAGGTCGAAAAAGAAACAAACTACAGACCAGGAAAATTACGCGTGCATTATATGCAACGAACCATATATAGATCCTCCCACCGAGGACGGGATTCAATGCAATGACTGTCAAATATGGGCTCATGATGCATGCACTGCTTACCCTGGTATTGGAACATTTTACTGTGATAATTGCCAACAAAAAAAAAAGTTTACCGACTGTTAAGAACACAAAGGTAAATTTTTTGTTCTTTTATGATAATCATAATGATTTGTCTGTAATAAAGTATGTGGGTACATTCATCGGTTTTTCCCTCTATGATTCCTTATTTTCGTCTTATTTATGCCTAATCTCAGGAAAAAATACAAGCTGCTCACTTTACCCTCTACGTGCCCGCTTTGCCCAGAAGCCGTGCCCGCTTTAGGCTACCCCTGGGCAAAGCGGGTATTTCTTAAAGTTTTAAGATTGGCTTCATTATTTGTATTTTGAAGATTTACTGAAAATGTAAACGTAATATTACACTACGATAAACTTGGCACCCGATAGCAAAAAATTGTTTACATATGACATTTTATGACTGCTTTTTTAAAATTTCCCTCAGAATGCCCACTTAGGGCCCACCTCCCCTATATGTAATTGAATATATTATTTATACCGGGTGAAACAACAACTCTCAGCAGTAGAAATATTTTCTAACCTATCAGACTCAGAAGAAAACTTTTCCTACAAAAAATGCATAGTACGAAGGGGGCCGGGTGGCTATGAGGTTCATCCAGGCGGAGACGCTTCGGAGATTTCAAGGTCAACTCCATTCTTTTTAATGGGACCACTATGTTCTTTCAGCATTTTGTCAAGGAACTAACAAATAAGTTCATAGACCACATTTCAAGATCAAGATTTAATATGAAAAATCGGTAAAAAACAAATCCCAATGTTTTCGGTCTAGAATAGATTTTTAAAAACGGTGCAAACAGTTATTCCTATAAACGGTGATCGAGATGTGTAACGCGAAGGCGGACAACGATCCGGATAACGCTCATCATACACAATTGTCGCTTGCGTTGCATTTTTGTGACATACTCCGTAACTTAAGAGCGTATCAACTTGCTCTTGATAAGGAAACATTTTGCGGAAAATTTAATTCCGTACTCATAGAAGGAAATTCTGTCGGGGTACTTTTTATTGGAGAGAACACACATTGTTATGGAAATCACGAACTTCTCACTACTTTCGAAAACAAATTGATAAGATTCTTAGTTGCAAGCAATGTAAACGAAGCCATACGACTTACCTGGATTTTGCTTAGTAGTGAAATATTGCGATCTCAATTGGAGCCTGTTCGTTAATACAGACTGACGTGATCATTGAAACAATACAATTAATGCGAATCAGTTTGTGAGGGTGCATTAAAAGTGGTGGCCATCACTTTAAGCAACATTTAAATTTCATTTTACCGATTTTTAATACTAAATCTTGATCGACCATCGTAAAATTTGGCGATGGAACTGATTTTCAGTTCGTTGAGAAAATTTCGGTAAAAAAATAGTGGTCCCATTTTGAAAAGTGGAGGCGACCTTAAAAACCCGTAAGCCCCTTCACTTGGATGAACCTTGTAGCCACCACTCGATGACCCCTTTCGAAATATGCAACTTTTGTAGGAAAAGTTTTTTCCTAAGTCTCATAGGTTAGAAAATATTTCTACTGTTAATAGTGGTTGCCTCACCTGGTATATAGATTATTCATATATGGATATGTACATACGTAAGGTTTGCAAATTTCACTCTCGCCCTCTCGCTTCCTCTTTCCTCCCTTTTTCTTCCTTCAAAGTGCTCCAAGGAGCCTGCTCGATATATTTCTCTCGCGAAGGAAATCGATGAACCGGCCAAGGAGGCCGGATTTTCAGGAATTTCGTATTATAACGGTAGGGAAAATCCTTTCGGCTGTTACGCGGTCGCGGAATTTTGCATCGCAGTAGAAAATCTCGCTTTTGCACGATTACGTCGAACCAAGTGAGTGACATGTATGTATATATATCTATATATATAGTAGAGCCCTGAATATAAAAGAATCTGGCAAAAAGGAAAGGAGAAGGAGACACACATATGCGGATCGGGAATTCCAGAATAAATCGACGCAGGTCTCGCGCCAGCAACCCCCGAGGATCATCCGATCCACAATTTATTATATTTTTCGTCCCGCTGCCCCAGCCGAACGGGTGCATTTTTTTTTTGGCACGATTTGTCGTTTTTTGGTTGATATTTTGCTTCCATGTTTTTCTCGATACTATGCTACACTTAGCAACAATTGTCGCGCACATTTGTTACACGCAATGAAGAGAAGGTCGTGAAAGTTTTTGCACTGAGAGAAATTTATGGTGTTTTCAACCATATTTTATATTCCCCTGACGGGACAATAATAATTTATAGCTACAGTTACTGCCTTAATGCCAACAGTATAGTACTGCTTATTAATATTTTAGCAGTTGCATAAATTATGCACACATGTTAACAGCAACTACCAATTTTGCAAGCGTACCTACGTTTATTGTTCAATGCTATATAGTATAGTAGGTATGTATATAAAATGGATATTCCCTGATGCTATCAAAAATATACTCTCCTAAGATCCTAATAGTGAACAGGACTAAAATATATATTAGGAGTAGAAGTAAGTTTTAAAGGATTTACAAGAGCGGGCGTTACTAGTATTAAATCGCATCGCACCATAACCTAACCACTTTTATGTTGAAGCGTCATCATTAGGCTTTAGTTTTCAGTACGTCTCACTTTCTTGAAGTGTAAACGACATAGTCTTTTTGAACTCCAAATACGTCAACTTTTGTGCCACCGACACCGGATTTGCGGGAAGCTTTACTTTTCTGCTTCTATTTGGAAAAAAAAATCTGAAGGTCAGCCAGTGCTGTGTGAGGCTTATGGGGACCATGCTCTATCAATCTCAACTTGTGAGTACTGGTTTAGACGGCTCAAAAGTGGTGATTTTGACACGGAGGATAAGGAACGTGAAGGAAGGCCACAAACGTTTGCAGATGCAAAATCAGAGGCATTATTGAACGAAGACTTATGTCAAATGCACAAAAAACTTGCAGAAATGTTGGGAGCATTTGGGAGCATTTTTGCACAATAAAGCCTCAATGTTTACAGAAAATCCTGTAAGGAGTGAGATGCAGTCAGAGGCGTGAAAAAACGAGCATTTTCAATAATTTGTTTAAAATAGTTATTACGTTTGTTTTACAAAAGTGCTTACACAGACTTTTTATGTTACATTTCAACTTGACTTGTACACATTTGCAAAGAAAAATATGAATTATTTATAAAAATATCGCCATCTTTGTCGGACCCCCTTCGGCATGTAGTGCTTTGCGGTGACCATTATAAAATTTTACTGGATTATCTGAAATCGAAAAACCACAAAAATCATTAGTTGAATAATAAATCTAGTCCTTAGTCGAAGCTTTTTTTCAATAATTAACAAAATGGCGGCTTCCGATAGATAACTTTCGATTTTCGACCAAAAAATCGCTCGTTTATTGTTAAAAAAAAAATAGAAATTTTCAACGAAAATGAAAATCCTTCGATTAAGGACTAGTTTTTAATGCTATCAATAAGCACACTAAATTTCATCAAAATCCATCGAGTGGTTTTTTAATTATAGTGGTCACCGACTTGAAAAACACAGTTTCGAGAAAAACGCGTTTAAAAGTTTTTCGTTGTGCATACGGTATTATATGTTCGTAAAATTTTGAGCTCGATGGATGAAGCTAAACTTTTTTTTAATGTATTTTGATCCGCTGAATCCGCATATCACAATTTTTTGCCGAAAAGTCGAGCATTCAATTGTTTATAGCCAATTGTTAAAACAATTTTTCAAAAAATTACAGTTTTTCGGGATGAATTATTATTTTTGAAATATTTTGGGCAATCTTAAAACGAAAGTATTCTTTATAAAATTTTGCTAAAGTTCATAGTTTTTGAAGTAATACATTTTTGAAAATTTCTGAAAGAGTTTTCCAATTTTACACTTGATTTATGTATAGAAATACTAATTAAAAAATTACTTACATCGAATCATCAATTCCTGGCCCATACAATAGGGCTTCTGCCGATGTGGAAGATTCCGAAAATCCATTTGTTGTTGAATATAATAGGGGGAGTTGAAACCGGTTGCTTGGTGCCGTCCGCTACCTGCGATGCGGACCCGACGCCCCTTCACTAATTGTGGGATATCCCGGAAACTATTGATCGGATTGACTTGAAATTTTCAGGCAATATTTTCGAAACATACTTCAAGAAAATGTAGAAAAAATCGATTTTTTGAAAATTCTGACTGCATCTCACCCCTTAAAACTTACTTGTACCCCCAATACGACATTGATAAAAAATGTTGCCCGTGATTTACGACGATGTTTATAGTGATTTGTACCATATCATAAAAAACGACCTGCTATATGCGTATTTGGTGTGTTATTCAAGTATTGGTTCAGGGCATGAAAACCCGTCTACTAAATGCATAGAATATTTCATAAATCCGAAATAACATAATATACGCAAACTCAGAGAGTTCTGCCTCGATGAGTTTTTGTTATAATTCGACATTTCCTGACCTCCTGGAATCATTTATTTCGAAGAAAATATTTCGCCCACACATGGAATTATATTTGCTGCCTATACTACGCCCACTGCTACTACGCTATCGCGTGCTTGTGGCATCTTGATCGTAGATATGGCATTACAGACTAATAATTCCGGCCGTACTTCCGAATAGCTGTTACCTCCGGTTTCGCAATTTTGCACAGATTTTTTTTTTTTTTTTTTTTTTTTCATAACATGTCATTGATTAAATGGATTTTTGGCACATCACGAGTTTCGTGTCATATAATAGTGATTTGTCCCATATATGATACGACCTGCTATATGCATAGTAATGTGTGCCCTACAAGAACAGAAGGTGAACTACAAGAAGAAGTGTTGAACTGATATCCTATTTTTGCAATACAACAAACATACTATGTAACAGTTTGTGAGACACGCATCGTTTATCAAACTACTGTGCTGTGGTTGCTCCAACTGCAAACCATTCTCATTCTCGTCTTCGCTATGAGTAAACATTACAATCTTTTTTCAATAGTCATTTTTCATAAGATCTTCTATCAAATTATACTCGACAGACGTTAATGTTAACCATATGAATCGTACAAACTTGAAAAGAACAGTAGAAGTTTAACTGCACAAAACCTAATGTACATTATTATTTTTGCACCGATATTGTGATAGCACTGAATCAACCATATCTGCATTGTCAAGCCTTTAACAATAGTCAATGATTATTTCGGGGATCATAGACAGTTAAACACGCCATCCAAATGTCATGTTTATATATACTTTTCGATTATAGTTGTGTTAACCATATTATGATTGCGGTGTTAATAAACTATGGGGAGTTTTACTATCCCATATTTTTCCATGGACGTTTTTTCTGTAAATACCATGGAGTCTCAGTGTGCGTAGTGGTGAACATTTTTTAAACTTCCTGAATAATTTTGATATAATTTCATCGTATACTGTATATATAAAATTCGAAGAAAAAACTCAAACCCCACACACACTTATATATTATAGATAAATCTTCAGGAACGAATCCAAACCCAACAAACCCAAACATACTTTTATATTATGTATCAATTTTGGAGAAGAAATTCAAACCCAAACAAACCAAAAAGCCGGAATACGCTTCACATAAATTTTCGAGAACCAACCCAAACCCAAAAAAGTCAGGAAATCCAAACAAACTAAAAGGAACTCGTATAGTGTGCATAAATATCAGAGCAGAGAACGGATAGGCGGTCATTCGGGGAGCCCCGCAAGGAAGCACGTAAATCTTTTCCTCTTCTCGTTCGATCATTTCGCATCTCACTCTCTAGCTCACTTCTCGTTCCAACTTCGCGATTGCCCATCAATTGCTCTCAAAGATCGTCTCCCTCGGTTCAAGATTCCATATATATATACACATATAGTATATATTCGCATAGTCGCATCCTCAATCTCCTCGAATAGAAAATCCCTCCGCGTTGATCCCGAAATGATCGTGCACCTACCACGCCGAGTCAGATGATATTTATGTGGGTTAAGTTCGACTCATGGGATTTTTCTTTTTCTTCTTTTTTTCTTTATTTGTAGACGCGAAATTGGAGCACCAACTTATCTAGGTAACGGTGAATTCTTCATATGCATGTACGTTTTTCAAAGAGGATTGTGAAATATGAAGAAGTATTTCTCTGCTTTTTTTGAAGTCAAGTAAATATTGACGATGAATCTGCAGAAGTATTTCTCTCGTTTTTTCTAATGTAAAGTAAATATCGAAAAATCCGAAGAAGTATTTAGAATTTCTTTTTTTGTATAAAGTAGATGTCAAACAGTCTGGCGTATTTTTCTTTTTTTCTAACGTGAAGTGTGAAATTTAAGTTTATTATTCTCGTGTTTTTTTCTTCCTCCTTTATGTACAGGACAATTCGTCAAGATGCTAAAAACAATCTTGGCTGTTGGTTTGTTAGTTCTTTTTTCGCGACTTTCCGCCCTCTCGTCCCATGTAAAAAAATAGACGATGAAAAATAAAAATTCTCAATCCGGCGTAATTCGCGAGTTCGATCGGACGATTTTTGATTTATTTATTTTTCCTCTTTACCGAAGATCAATTACATTCATTAACGTCCAAGCTCCGAGCAAAGTACACGCGCGCGCCTGATTTTCGTACTTCAGCATTATGAAAAGTTCAATTTAATCCCTTGCGAAATTCTTCGCGACCGGATATTGAAAAAAAAGGAAAAAAAAATGAGAATTGACGTAATCCCTGGATAAAAAAGTTTCTTCCGGCGCGTGAGGAAAATTAATCTTTTACTCGGTAAAAATCGCGTCACGAGCTCATTAAGATCTCTCTCTCCCTCCCTCTCTTTCCCCGCTCGTCCACGGTTCTTCCTCCTCGTTTGAGATATCACCGCTAATTGACGCAACGAAGTTCTGGCAGGTGGAGCGAACGGTGAAGTGGTGGGTCCCGTGATGAGGACAGAGGAACCCCGCGGAGATAGGCAAGTTGAAAAGATGCGGGGGCGGGAGCGAGCGAGAAAGGGTGCGGAAGGGGTTGGAGCCGCGAGAGTGTGCGGCTGGGAGAACGAAAGCTATATATATGCGCGCACAGTCGAGGGTGCGTCCATTATCGTAATTAATATCATTATAATTAACGCCGCGCGACGAACGGTCATGATCCGACAAACTATATATATATATATATATATATATACACAAAAGTTTCGCAAATTTCACTTTCTCTCCCTCCCTCTCTTGCTCTATTTTCCTCGGTATCTGGCTGTGCTATTATCTCCCCACCCCTATATATATATGTATATATATGTATATATATATATATATATATATATATATATATATATATATATATATATATATATATATATATATATATATACATATACACACACACATACAGGGTGATCCACAATTATTAGGGTTCCCTTTGTGCGCACACAGAGCGTCATTGCGAACTAAACGCTTTTTTTTCTTCATAATGTCGTGCGCTCAAAATTGACCGAGATATTCGCGTTCGAAGTTCAAGTATTAAAGAACGGCACAGTTGCTGCTCACGCGCGGAACGTGCAAGACGAATTAAGGGGTTAAGATACCACAGTAACTGGTATCAGTTACTGTGTCCTAACCCTAAATCATGTGCGTATTTAACAATTTTTTTCGTATGCAAAATTGATTCACTCATAAAATTAATTACACATCTATTTGGTATGAATATCAAGCTGTTAGAAAAAATATATATATATTTTTTTCGATGTACAAAATGGCCGAATACTAATGTTTTTTGTTATCTTTTTTTAGGCGCTCCGCGGCGTAACATTTAGCATCTACAATTTTTGACCTGAACAAAAAATAAAAATTTTCGTCAATCTACATTAGAATACCTATAGTACGGAATTAAAAAAATATTGTTTTATTCAAAAGTTGTAGGTATATGAACTTAAGAAATGACTTTTTAGTTAAAAATTTCGTTATAACTGCTCATAAAATGAAAAGTTCTCGATTAATCAGAAATTCCGTACGTACTTCTCTGCGAAATGCAATTAGGAACATAACTTTTAAATTTGAAGTAAATCGAGTGAAAATTGTTGAAGTTATTTATCGCGACAATTGTAAAAAAGCTGTTTCGAGAAGTTTCAAGAAGTTTCGAGTAGTCGGCCATTTTGTACATCGAAAAAAAATATATATCTTCTAACAGCTTGATATTCATACTAAATAGATGTGTATTTAATTTTATGAGTGAATCACTTTTTCATACGAACGAAAAATTGTTAAATTCGCACATGATTTTATACCCGTTACCCCTTAAGGACGGCTTCGAATCCACATGTGGACAAGTGCATTTTTTTTTCAAAATGTTTTTTGTCCTCCGATATAAAATAATGAATATGGAGACTCGCTTTGCAAATCGATCATATGATTGAATAATTTTCCTTGATTGTTCAATACTTGGAGAAGAAAAAATGCGCTATTATATATATATATATATATATATACCGAATATATATATATCGAACTGTTTTACAAATACCGAACCCAAGAAAAATTATTCTAAAAAAATACTTCCAATCCTAGTCTGAACTCCGTTAAATTTGGAATCGCGTTGATTAATTTTACTTGGCAGAAACGTCCCAATTTCTCGAACTTCGCGAACGTCTCCGAAATCATCCCAATCGTGATTATTGTTCTGAAGAAAAAGGATGTTAATTCGTCGTCGTTGCATTCCATAAAAAAAAACGAACTTTTTTTAAATTTTTTCCCCCCACCTCGCGACCTCTCCATTCAGCAGTGAGTCGTGTGCTCCGTCGACTAACATCGTCATCTTCATCTTGCGTGTTCGCGATAATTTTCGTGCCCACAATTTCTCGCGCGCGAATCGTTCGGCCTCATCGATTTTTCGCTCCGCTTGACGCCAGCGAAACCGAAGACGAAATTCTCCGGCCACCGCGAGAATTGACGTGGCGACCGAAAAAAAATTGTAAAATGCAAGGCCGGGGATTGGGGGGTGGCGGCGGGTCTCGGTGATTCGGTGTTATTTACGAAAGCGATCGATGGATCGAGGGCCGCACCTTATTCCTCGATCGTCGGTGTAACTACACATCTACACGCCTTCCGATGCCCCGATTAATCACGCCAATCAATTAACCAGTTTCCACTCTTGCATATACAGGGTGATGCACTGGAAGTTATAGTCACTCGAAAACACCTATAAATATTGATTTTGGACGAAAAAGTATATCTCCACATTTTGGTAGCCTTAGATTTTTTTTTCAAGTGGAGGATTCCTTTTGCCAACTTGGCCAACCCACTTTTGAAAAAACCCGTTTTTTATTGGCCAGAAATGTACAGCACGAAAAAAACATCAGTGATCTACAATGTCGTGACTTGGACATGGCCTTGAAAAACCAACAAAAAATGCAAAACGAAGATTGAAACGGGATAAGCAAACGAAGCGGTGGTTTCGAATGCGAATGATGACAATTGCGTTTGAAATCACCGTCTTTTTCGCTTGTTCTGCTTCAATAAGCGTTTTCAAAATTTTTTTGGTACTTCAAGGTCATGATGATCATCCCAAGGTCATGATGTAATAAATCATAGCTTTTGTTTTATCGTACTCTCCATTGTGGGCCGATAAACAGGGGTGTTTATCCCTATACCCTTTAAAAAGGTGAAGGTGACCTAGAAATCAGGTGGATGTTTCCAATTGAAAAAAATGCTAAGGCTACCAAATGTAGACATTGACAAAGCATTCAAAATTTGTCTCTAACTGTTTCGTCTAAAATCAATATTTATAGGTGTTTTCGAGTGACTAACTTATAGTGAATTATGCTGTGCATATACAGAGTGTCCGTCTTATCTCTGCCACCTGAAATACTCGATAATACTCAGTAATTATCGACGTCACAAAAAAATGTTCCAGACAAAAGTTGTACGGTGTGAAGGGCATCATCAATACTGACCTTGAATGACCTTGAACGACTTTGACCCCCGAATGTTTTTCATGCGGCTTGAGGTGCTCCACAACATGGTTGAAAGAAAAATGTACCATTTCATTTAGAAAAGTGGAGGTGACCTTCACTGTGCGTCAGCGCCTCCACCGAAATAAAAAAAAATTGGTCGCATTTGACGGCCCCCGTCACACCGTACAACTTTTGCCTGAAACATTTTTTTGTGACGTCAATAATTACCGTGTTATTTCGAGTGGCAGCCCAAGAGGGACACCCTGTATATACGGGGAAAAGTGATTTTAAGGACATTCGACTTCAAGGACCTCAAAGTAGTCCATTGTTTCCGCACTCAACATTATATAAAGCTTGAAGTTGCCTTGAAAGCAACTTTTAGATAAATGTGAGCATATTTAAATAACGTTCGTTTCAGGGACCGTCCTCGAAATAGTCAATTGTGCTGATATTCAACATTGCATTGATATAATAGCTTCAAAATGTCCAGCCCCCCCCCCCCCCCTACATATATACAATTCATCTTTCCCCATATAAATATAGGGAAATGTTATTTTGAAGACACTACTTTGAAGACCGTCCTTACAGTAGCCAATTGTCCCCACACTCAGCATTATATAAAGCCCGATGTCTTCAAATCACCTCTAGATAAATGTAAACATATTTACATAAAGATAATGTCAAGGAGCGTCCTGGTGGCCCAAAATCAACGAATCGACTGACAAACAAATTTGAGGACTGTCCTGAAAACAGCCAGGTGTGCTGATAGTCAACATTGTATAGATATAAGGGCTTCAAGTGTCCTTCCCTTATATATATATATATATATATATATATATATATATATATATATATATATATATATATATATACTAAAAGGGTTTATGGCGACCGCTCCCAATGTTGGCTTACCGATCAAAATCGGTAAGCCAATATTGGGAGCGGTCGCCATAAAAGCACCCGTCTCGGGCCACGTAGGCGCGGATTTTTGTCCCGATCGGCGAAGCACACGATAAGGGTGGGCCGAGAGGGGTGCGCACGCCAACGGTGCAAATATTAGCAGCATTGATTCATAAGCGGTCGAGGTAAGGCTTGTGGTTTTTTGTGATTTTTTTCTACTTTTTTTTTCGTTCCTTGACGGGATTGAGGCGAAGGCACTCGCTTGGTCCCTCTCTCTCTCTCTCTCTCTCTCTCTCTCTCTCTCTCTCTCGCGTTTCTCGATTAATCACGCCAATTAATTACCGCGATCCCGGCCTTCGCTCCCACCCCCGCACTGCCGCCCTCACTTCCTATACAATTCGTCCGTTCCACTCTCGTCTCGAAAACCGCTCGTCGTCGTCGTTCCCGACGTTCTCGACGTTCTCCTCTCGTCTACCTCGGAAATCCTAAACCGTTTCGAGGCTCAGCCATACAAATACACACACACACACACACGTACAGGGTGTCGAATAAATCTTGGACAATTCTGAACCCGGTGACAGATAAGGTCATGACTTGTCGGAATATAAAAGCTTGAGCTTAAGGTATTCCTGTCGCAGAGGGCCGTATTTTGTGGGGGCATAAGGAGGGCCCTTCTGAATCATTGGTAAATTACAGTGGCGCTTAATAAAAATGCGTCACAATCAATTATTATACCCAACGATAGACTGGAATTTAAAAAAATCGCGCAAATTCAACTTGTTTTTTACATTTTATTTTCTTCATTTGCATTATCATGGGAGATTTTATTTATAAAGTTATATTGTAAATCGCTAAATGAGGATCTCAAAAAGTGGTTGAGGGTTTTTTTTAGGCATAATCTGCCAAAGGAAATTAACGGAATTTGGGAATATTAATTTTCATTGTGCATTCCACCGATGCAAATCTCGGCTTAATACACATTGCTCGGTTTTCTAAATAAGGCAATTAAAAAAAGACAAAAATAAAATTAATTAAAAAAAAGTAAATAGAAATTGAGAAATAAAATCATTACTACGGTCCAGCTTTATTCTACTTTTGCTTCACTTAATAAAAAAAAAATTTAACTTAATAAACAACTTAATAAAAATTAAGCAAAAAGAATGAAAAATAACTTGACATTCTGTGAGATGCAAAACGGAAATTCGACATTTCACCCACTTCCCGACTACTTAAAGCTCCGAAATTTCGCAAACATGCATCTAAAAGGTGACAATGCATCATTCAACTATAAAAAAAATGTCCATAACATTTCCAACTCTTCATGTAAAATTAGCCATACCTAATCATTCATATAAATCTCACTAATACATACAATCAAATTCGTAGCCGACTGTGTTTGTATGTGGAATGTATATATGCAGCAATTAGTCGTAAGTTCAATCCCAATTACAGTCTTTTTTATTTTTTTACAAGCATTACATGTTCCTAGCGTACAAACTCGTGAACTAGTAAACTACTAGTAACAGCTAACTAGTAAAATCAATTAAAGACTAAAAAGTACAAACTAATTTGTATGTAAAAAAAATATTTAAAAAACAAGCTTTCATTCAATGCACTAAAAAGTAGAACATAATTTTTTTTACCACGTCACCTATATATGACTATAAATAAAAGCTTGGGGCGCTCAAAATTTAGACGTATAATCTTTAATTTACACAAATCCGTTATCATATTTACTGTATTTGATTTACTGTAAAACAAACCTTAGATTTATTTAATAAGAATCCTGACACTGAGTATAAACGTCTGATATGATTTCTCTAATTACTATGGTGAAAAATTCAATACCGTTAATGGAAGTGAATAGATCAAATTGATTAAACCGTTGAAAAATTGAGCGCCACGAGCTTTTATTTAGTCACATATAGGTTACTTGGAAAAAAAATATATTTTCTTCTTTTTAGTGCATTAAATAAAAACTTGTTTTTTTTTTAAACTATTTTTTTTACATATAAATTTTTTGTATTTGCATGTAACCGATTATTCGCTATGAACCTTTGATCCGGTCTGGAAATTGAGTTTTTCATATTGTCACGGTGACGACAGAGGCGAATTAAAAATTATAAAACGCTTATTATTTTTTCGAAAGTATTTTTCCATTTCTCGTGGTCCTAATCCATCACCAGGTTCAGGATTGTCAAGAGTACAATGGACAACCTGCATGTATGTATCTCTATTTATAAATATATTTTTATATAAGGATTATTAAAATATGCGGCTTATTCGTACCAAAAAAAAACCCACCCCCAGACTCTGTCCAGTATTACATCAAAATCTCCATCGGCGATGACGATGCGGAAAAAGGGACTATCAGAATGCGTAGAGAGGAACAAAGGTGGACGGATGACGAGGAGGGTGAACAGAGAGAGGAAAGGGAGAGATAGAGAGAAAAATATTCAGCCCGGGCGGATGTGGTCGGCCAATTTTTAACCCCCCCCCCCAAATCTCTTCTTTCTGGCTTTAATATTCCATGGCCCTGCACGCATCTCATCGCAGTGTTATTTTTTCTTCCCCCCCCCTTAGTTATCACTTTCCGCGTGTATGTTCGTGCCTTCGGCGCGTACCTACTCTCGCTTTGCTTTGTAGCTTCCGGGCTGTTCGGTTCGCGTTGGTTGGACTGGCATGATCGAGGATGGGATTTGCTGCTTAAATATTTACGGCGTTAGGGTCTTTCTTCCGCTGCCCTTCTCTCTCTCTCTCTCTCTCTCTCTCTCTCTCCTCTCTCTCTCTCTCTCTCCCCCCCCCTCTCTCTCTCTCTCTCTCTCTTCCTCCCCCCTCTTTCTCTCTCTTCTACCACCGCGCTCCCTTCTTTCTTTTACCTGTCACTCCCTTTCTTTGCTTTCCGTCTTTCGAGAGTGTGTTTTCCGCCCTCGCGGGATACCACCCCTCCTCCCACTCACCCCGCGCCCATATACTCACCGTATCCTTATACATACAACGTATAACGTGTCGCCGGTCGATGACGTTCCTTTTAAAACCTGTCGCGCGTCGACATACACTCTCTTCCTCTTTTTTCTACCCCTCTGTCCCTCTTTTTCTTTTTCTACCGCCCCTCCTCTCTCTCGCTCTCTCCATTTCTCTCTCTATCAAGAGAAAAATTAGATTTCCCCGGGAAAACGTCGCCCACTCTCTTTCCTACTTTTCTTCAGTTCCTTCTCGTACCTCACCTCCCGTCTGTCCCTTCGCTCCCTTCGTCATTTATTCCTACATTTGGCTCTCCAACTTTCGGCCCCGCGAACCGTCACACGCCGTCGCTGGATAAGGCTTCCTTTTTTTTCCCCTCTTTTCCCTTATTATTCCACTTCGAAACTACGTCGTCCGCTGCCCAGTGCGGGGAAAAATACAAAAGGACGCTAGAGGCAGCAAACAAAAAAAATGTACGCGGGGAAAGTTGATTTTGAAGACATTCGACGACGAGGGAAAAAAATAGGCTTTTTGGGGATTTTTTTCAGAAAAAGTACCAAATAAATCGAGATTACAAAAAAGGGTGTTTATCATACATATCAGTGACTGGACAGTTTTTAAGTTGGCCGGAAACATAACTCAGACAATTTTTGACCGATTTATCTGAAATGTTGAAAATATCTTGAAAAATACATTGTCTATGGAAGTACGTAGGATTTTTTTTATATTGCATAGTTCATTTGTTATTAACAATTATCTGACGATTTTTAGGCAAATTTTTCCCTTTCCAAAAATTTGCCTAATAAATCGTCGGATAATAAGGCCTAAGGAATATTAAGGCCTTAATATTATGTAAAGCCTTCAATGTCTTCCAAATCACTTAGAGATAAGTATAAATATATCTATGTAAAGGTAATTTCAAGGAGTGTCCTGGTGCCTGAAATCACCGATTTGTTTGACTAACTCGTTTGGGGATCGTTCTTGAAACAGCCGGATGTGCTGATAGCCAACATGGCATAAATATAAGGGGGCTCAAAATAACCTTTTCACATGTATTATATATACATGTGTATATGTATTTATGTATGTATGTATGTATGTATGCATGTGTATATATATATATATATATATATATATATATATATATATATATATATAGGTTCGGTACGTATAGCAGTTGAAAGCACTGGGATAAAGTATCGTCGCTACATCGAGCGACGTAAAGAGGGAGGCGACTGGTCGCGAGCTTAAAAATATTTCGCCACCGTAGCAGTTTCCTCGTTCAAGTCCAGCGGATTCTCTTACCCTTCGGGTGGGGAATGTGCTGCACCGATACTGTTCGCCGTCTCGCCGACCCGCGCTCACATAAAAGAACAAACACACACGTTTGGGCGAACTTATGGCTACATACGTAGACATATATATATATATATATATATATATATATATATATATATATGTATATATATATATATATATATATATATATATGTGTGTGGTGAGTGTGTGTATATAGGTATAAATTTACCCAGTAAGGAAGCAGTCGTAGCAATAGGACATTCGCGAAGCGTAAAATCGCCTACGTCCTGAAACATTTTTATCCCCCAACTTCGTAAAGGCGTCGCGGTTCTTCCTCACTGGCTCGTGATTTACCATGACTCTTTCCGCAAACCGGGTCTCAGTCGCTTACTTCCGTTACGACGCTACAGCTGATATATATATATATATATATATATACATATGTGTGTGAAGCTTTTGACTAAAATGACCCGGCGGAAAAATGGGGTAAAAAATCATCGGGATGATCACTTTTAATCGCCATATATATTGTTGTTTGGATATGAAACGCTTCGATGGCGCATCTTTGAGCGATCGAAAAGATGGTTTGGTAAGGAAATCGACGAACTGGTTTATTTCCTTGGCCAAACAAACTCAAATAAGCCCAAACAAACTGGAACTCACGCCTATCCGTCAGCAGAGCACATTTGTACAGTTGAGATGCTGAAAAACATTTTTGATAATTATTTGGAAATAGCTGGAAACCAGAAATATTCTCAAATACATTAAACAATACCAAAACTATAATATCTCACACAAGAAACACCCAGAACTCACGCCTATCCATCAGCATATTCATATACTCTCATCTTCATAACTCAGCCGCATGCACGATGAACTCCCGGTAATTTATGGTTTTCTGGAGAATGATCTGCTACGGGAAGTTAGCAAATCATTTTTTCCAGTCACCTTTTTTCCTGATAAAATTACCAGAACTATTGCTAAAAACCATCAGGAACTACAGAATTCAACTGCATGCGAAGAGAACTCGCATTTAATTTTGATCTGCTGGCAATACTCTGTCAACTTCACCGACACCCTCGGCATACACTTCCTCTAGCAAACGATGCGTTTCCGCGGCCAATTTCTTTGCCAGGAAATAATGGAGCATTATTTGCTGCAAATGTGACTCATTTGGAAGAAAACTTGCCATTGTAAAGACATTAAAAATGTCGCTGATGATGTAAGGCATCGCGCAAATGTCACCTATGGCGTTTTAGCGGGACTCCATGGACCTGCCGTCATGTGTATTGCCAACTTTTCACTGGAGGAAATATTTTACCTAACGCCATCTCTCGCCGGCGCGCGGTTTCATATGCAGCCTCCTAATCTTTATATATATCGTGATAATCTTAAAATTCACGTTCTACCGATCTATCCCATTTTTCCACCATGCTCGTTTGACAATTAGCGAACAATCGATACATCATTAAATTTCCTTGATTCGATCGTTCTCGAATCCAATGGGCTCTCAAATTTCAGTAGTATCAATCAAGAGTAGTCAGCCTCGAGTCGAACGATCCCAAGACTCGTTTTCGCCGAACTTTTCACTCCCACTGCCAATATATTAGCGCACGGTAATAATCACTGAACAGTCTCTTAATTCGGCCCATCAATTTTGCAATGTATGAATACAAAGACGCAGTTTATATAAAAATCTGCGACTATGCTTCCGGTGGCTCACGGTTGGCGCACAAATGAAAATTCACAAGCGTCTGAAGTGGGATCGAACAGACATACGTAGGTATATATATATATATATATATATATATATATATATATATATATATATGTGTGTGTGTGTGTGTGTGTGTGTGTGTGTGTGTGTGTGTGTATGTGCATATATATATTGCTTTCGTACCTTCTCTCGAGGAAGCTTCAAAGAGATAAAAGTATACGAGCTGCAACCCGGCGATACGTATATAAATATATTTATAAAAAAAGAGATAGAACGTAAGAGCAAAAGAAAAAAAAACGAATGGGGAAAATACCAAATAAAAAAAAACAAGGAGACGAGAGGATGTGAAAGGAGCGATGCATTTCCACGCAATCTCTGGGTGATTTATTTTTCTCCTTCCTCGGTGAATGGCATTCGGTTTTATGGTGCAGTTTTTGATATATATATATATATATATATATATGGATATGTACATATTTATGCAATACATTCTACGACTACACGTGCACTTCAACCCTCGGCGGAAAAACTCTTTTTCATCGATTCTTAGTCTCGAGTGTTCGTGCGCATAGGCATGGGACACACCGCGCCCTCGTCATAATGCAAATGCAAGGGAAAATACATATAAGAAAAAAAGATGCGAAAAAAAATCAAACGGGTATATACGAAACGCGGATCTGCTATGAAGTATTCATGCACTGCCAACACGCAGTCGTTTATGCACAGTATGTACATATATATTAATATATTTGTATTTATTTATTGATATACAGGGTAGCGCTGAAAGTGACGGCGAAATCGAAAATTTAGATGCCTTGTATCTATACCTATCCGAATTGGCCCCATGCGCATGGTACATGATCTTTTTTAGTTTTCGTGAAAAAAGCACGGTGAATTTTTTTTTCGACGTCTACTGTACTATAGATTTTTTTTTTCGTCTATGTATTTTCTGCTTACGAGGAGCATCACTTTGGAATCCGCCTTCGATTTTGTTGAAATTCATGGATATGGTAGAGCATGAAAAACTATTAGATACATTTTTTTTTTATCAGCGAAAGAACATTTTCAAGGGGTGAGGTCACCCCTTAGAGGGAAACATGCCAAGGGCGGATTTTGCAGGTTTCATCCGCAAGCAGTTCACCAATTTCAGTGAAACAGAAACGAAGATTCTTCTCATGCAAAACGATCAGAAATCCAGTATGGGTACATCGAAAAAAAACAAACATTAAGGGTTTAATCACCCTTTTATTTTTCTTCCTCTCACCCCACATTCAAAAGAGGTGCATCAAATTGAACGTGAGGGGTGACACTTTGATGGGGGACAAAATTAAAGTTTACGTGTTTCTGCATTTTTTCCGCAAAGCAAGCTTAAGGGGGCATATCACATCCTATACAGTTTCGAGGATTTTTAATTAAAATTTGGGGTTTCAGGGGAAACGAATGGTGAATTTGTATTCAGGGGGTGAAAATACATCGATAGGGGCTTGTAAGAAAAATATTTAAAATCCCATTTTTTTCCCATCTCCGCCAAAAAAAAAGTGGCTTCGCAGAATCGTCGATTATTTCTTTTCTGCTTCGATGTAGTACTCCGATCTATGCGTATTCTCTTCGGTATCGTTTTCTTTTTAAAACGCCGTTTAATTCATGGAGTTCCGATGATTTTTCGATTTTTTTTGCAGAATTCCGAAGTCGGATAATCGATTTTCCCGAATTTTTCCGTACATGCCCTTTGCCTCTTTTTCGGTCTTTTTTAAAATGGACTTTTCCGGAAAACTTATTGGGATATCGGTATTAATCAAGCGGCATTCTCTAAGGCTATGAAAATCATTTTCAAAACGCCCCCATTAGGCTTATGTCGCTCAAATAGAGCCGGTGCTGTTTGAAATTTGGCATATCTGTTTGAAATATCGTATCATATATTAAAAAAACGACTTGCGCTAAACCAATTCTTCGTTGGGAAAAGCTCACGAATTATTTTTCTATCGCACTAAAGAATACTCAGAGTAATCGAACATTTTAGTTAATTTTTCAATTAAATTTAGTTAATTTCGTTGATCACGTGATTTTCTTTCCTTGTGTCTATATTGTAACGTTGCGTTACGAATATCGAGAGTATCCGAGAAAGATGAGGTAAGCGGGCTGGCGTAGCTCAGTGGTCAGGGCAGTCGATCGGCAATCGAAAAGTCCCGGGTTCGAATCCCGGCCCAGAAGCGCACCGCATTTTTTTCTCGGATAGTTCGCTTGGAGTTTTTCGGGGGATCACAATATATATATATGACATTTCAAAAGTGCAGAAAATTCTATTATATATATATATATATATATATATATATATATATATAATAGAATTCCCTGCACCTTTGAAATGTCATCCGTGACGTTTTCATACAAAAGTCATTATCCGTCTTCAGGTTTTTGTTTGTTTTTTTTTCGGCTTTTTCAATTTTTTGACTTTCTTTTTCTCGCTATTTAGATGCTCTAGCAATTTTGTGATAGATTTTGCCCACTTAGAATTGTTGAGAAAAAAACGATCGTATTTCGTGATATTGTCGATAGAATTGGAACCCCAATATATTTTTTTCGTATCTTTCTTCTCGGGAACGTGCGTACGCAAAAAATGAAAACTCTAAGAGGTAAATGTATTAGGAGTGAAGATGCCAGGGAGAAAGTAAATAAATTGAGCAAGAAACGATTTGAGGGTAAAAAAAAGATAAGTCGTGCTCGGCTATGTATTCTGTGCTCATCCTCCCTTATCGCCCTCTTCCACCCTCGCGGCCGCTACTCCTGTCATTCGACTCGTTCGCCCGTTCCTTTTCCCCCATTGTAAAATGATACAAAGGCTGGAACAAACATAAGTGTCGTGTGTCTGTTCAAACACACTTGTCTCTGGGGCCCCTTCGTCTCCTGTTCCCCGCCATCTCTCTCTCTGTCTGCCTGTCTGTCAAAACAGCCCTTTACGTCACAATGCCGAGTGCTCAAATTTAAAAAGTCGTCTGCGACGTGGGCGCGATATGGAAATGTCTCAATGTACGCCCTTTTATGATGTAGCAATATATATATATATATAGGATATTCCGAGCGACGTTATAGCGCGACATTATCCGCCCGAATAATAATAATAATACTAATAATAATAAATTAAAATAAATTATAATTTTGATGAATTAAAATAAATAATAATGATTTTAATAAAATGGGGCGCAATCTGACAAGCCGTATGGAATGGAAATTCAAGGGAGCGGGAAAGAAAAATAGAAAGGGGCATGAAAAATTAAAATTGAACAAGAAATTCAATAACGTTTGGAGCAAAATTGATTCGTCAAGATACTGCAAGGAAAATAAACATAGGAAAATAGGGACACGCATGGAAAAATATTGGGAGGATACGATGATTAGCGGAGAATTGAAAGAAACGTGAGCGAGGATAAGATGTGGCAATGTCGGGAAAAACGGGAAAAAAGGGTATGCAGACGCTCAATGTAGAATATGCAAGCAAGCAATTGAACATTTGAGACACATTCGCGAGTATATGGAAGTTGAGGGAAAACTAAATCAAGAAATAGTAGATAAACTGGAGTAATGATTGAAAAATACCAGGGGGTTGGTAATTAGCCGGAAAATAGAAGCGCAAGTGAAAATGCAACTGGCAAAGCAACTATGCGATTATATCAGATAATTTGGTAAACTAGCAACTAGGATTGATATTTAAAAAAAAACCAATGTAAAATAATGTACGTGAATGAGGAGGGAGAGACATTTTATGTAAACACTCTTAGAACGGGTATACAAGAAATAAGCTATTACTGATTTGAATAAAATAAAATGGATAATAATAATTTCAACACAATAAAATGAATAATAATTTTTATGAATTAAAATAACTGATAATAATTTCATTAAATTTCAATAAATAGTAATGATAATACTTTTTTTGAATAAATATTCGCATATGTCTGTATATATTGGCAAAATGAAAGAAATACATATAAAAAAATAAAAATTCCACTTATTTTTTATTGTCTCGTTGATTTGATGCGAAACAACGCGCGAATGTATACTCTCGATGCATGTGTGTCTCGTGGGAACCAGCAACATCGCGCTAACTTCTTTTTCAGTAGTCCCCCCCCCCGCCATCCTTGCTCGCCGTTACGACTGTATCAGTACCCGCAACCGGACTCCGGATGAGCTTAGGGGGCATACACAAATAACGTAACGCCAAAGTTCCCAATTTGGCGTTACGTTACGTTCCCAATTTGGCGTTACGTCCCCCACCCCACCTGCACGTAACAGGACCGTAACGCCTGGACTGACACCCCTCCCCTCCGCCCGTCTATTCCGTTACGTAACGGGTACTTTGTCGTCAATGATTGCAATTTCTTTTCAGAGATATAACTAATTATGAAAGGATTGGGTTTATACCCATTTTATGAAGTATATATTCATCTAGTTTTATATCAATTTTTATGAAAAAACCTTTAAAATTAACCGAGATATTTTACGACGAAAAAAAAAATTCTCTTCATTGTCCCAACGATATCTTTATGAATGGTTATCGGTAAATAAAAAGTCTACAATTTATCGATATCTATACAAATGTAGCTATCGTCATGCGTAGTATTTTTTCTATTTTGGTTTTTTTTTTTTACAAAATGCCGACATTTTGCAAATTTTTTTCTATTTACAAGGCCCCTTTTCGTAGTCTAGCAGTCTTTAAAAATAGTAATTATCAAAATTCAAAAAATCGGCTGCGTACAACTTAGTGACCGCGATTACAAACATGTAAAAAAATTTTTAAATGGGTTCATAAGTTTTTGAGTATTCGCTGGGACAAGGTCGAAAAAAGTAGTGTCAAGAAAACGCGTTCAAAATTTCCGTTCCGTTTTTCTTGATATAAAGTTATGTTTTTTTCCAGAATATTGATACTAACAATAAAGTATCTAGTTGCGGGCGATATGGAGACTCTTCATCTTCATTATATTCCACAAAATAATAAGAGCCTGCACTTCATCTATTGTCAACGATGCCACCCTGTAGGGACTAAGGGGACTAACCGGTCACGGTACCTGTTCTCCCTAAAATGACTGTAACTCCGTCAACTTTCGGACTTGTGAATAAGAATGTTGCCATCAGATTTTTCAATATATGTACTTTTAATAATTATAAAAAACAAAAAAATTATTTTTCAAATTTTGCTTCGGAAAGTGGGGAAGCTACTGTGCAAGTTCTTGCTCAGTGACTTCTCCCCTTAACTGACATTTTGTATTGAGAGCTGTCAACCTTCCACGGTAAAATTGCGCGTGAGTTTTAAATTAAAAACTTGAACATGAAGAAATATTGCTATTTTTGGCAGTTCTATAATCGTGACGTAACGCAAACCTTAACCCCCCCCCCCCCCCCCCCCCACGTACGTAGGCCGTAACGCCTGGCCACCCCCCCCCCGAAAATTGAGTTACGTAATTTGCGTACGCCCCCTTAGGAATGGTAAAAGCGAGTGCTGTATATGGAAGCACTCTTTGCGCGCGTTCTTGCATAAAACATATAGAAAAAAGACACAGACGAGGTCGTCGGGAGAGTGAATTTCTCGTCACGCGACGAGGACGCCACAGGTCCAGACGCCAAAGGTCGGGGCTCTCTCTCTCTCGCTCTCTCTCTCTCTCTCTCTCTCTCTCTCTCTCTCTCTCTCTCTCTCTCTCTCTCTCTCTCTCTCTCTCTCTCTCTCTCTCGAAGTCCTTTGCATGTATTCGGGGGGGGGGGGGGGGGGGGGCGAAATAAATAAATAAAATTGGCTGGAATCAGTTCACCTGTCTGGGACGAGGCCAGAAGTGAATTGACCTCCGAGATTTATTAATTTCCGTCTGACATGTATGTATATAATCACTAAAGAATTTCTCGAAGGACAGTGAAACAACATTTGCTTGGCCAGGTCACTTATGTTCATCTGTTTAGGGAGCTTGCTTTTCAATTATTAAAAAAAAAATTTATATTGGACATTTTGTCAGAGAGTTTTTTTGAAAAATGACTTTTTGAAATAAGGTAACAGATTGACTGATTGATTGATAGTGTTTTTTATGCCCAGTGAACTCTCGGGCAAATATAAAGGTACAGATCAAATGAGAAAAAATGGTCGGCAGGATTGAAGGAATGAAGATTTGCTACGAAAGAAACGAATACACGAAAATTCGTAGAATAAAGATGGGATGTAAAATGAAAATAAACAATGTAAGATGCGATGAGACGGAAAATGAAATATAAAAATGAAATAAAATATAGAATCGAGATAAAATATAAAAACGAAATAAAACAGCAAAACAAGAGAGAGGGAGAGAGAAGTTTATGCGTGAAGAACTAGAATCTCATTTTTTCAAAATAACTTTATCGGATGATGCGGTACGAAAAAAAATTGACATAGCCCATAATAATTGTTATTTGCAAATACAACTCTATTAAATACGTATTAACCCTTTGCACTAGAGGCCTTTTTCGCTCGGGTAATAAGTGGTGAACGAGAGTCACCTTTCGAGTGCAAAGGGTTGAATTATTATAATCGACATAATAATTGTGATTTATACAAATACCTACAAAACATCTGACTCTGACAGCTTCTCAATATTTCACGAGTACAAGGCGTGTTTTATGTACCAAGCAGCTAAAGTGCAACACAATAATATATAAAAATACAAGTAAATATATAACCGACACTCATGACCATCCCTAGAGATCTTTCATAGGAGTAAGGATTTGCAGCCCTTTTTCTTAAATCGATTTTAAGCTAATAACATTGAAATTTATTTTCAATCGATTTTGTTGGACTAAATCTTGATCGATAATCTGGAAGTTTGGTTTGAACTTTTTTTTAGTTCCTTGATGAAATTCTGAAGGAAAAAATAGTGGTCTCGTTTAAAAAAAAACGAGGTGACCGTGAAAACTCTGAAACGCCTCCACCCGGATGAACCTCGTACTCACCACTTGATGACCCTTTTCGAACTATGCTTCAGCAAATATTTCGACGGCTAATAGTTGTTGCCTTACCCGATATACACTGACAAAAAAATTCCATTGATATGAACTAATCGCGTCTATTTCATTTTTGTTTATTTGAATTAACTAGATTTTTCGTGGAGTCAAATTTTTCCTATTGCATTCCATTATTGAAATTATTTACTTTAAATATATTTATTTACTCAATTCAAAATATATTCAATATCGTCCAACAACTAAATATTTTATTTGATCCTAATAAATCTGTGATTTGGTTTCATCTGATCAAAAAACAATTTAGTTGAATCCACTGAATGGCTCTGTTTGATTTTTTTAAATTAAAATTAAATAGAATTTTTGTAGAGTCAACCATTTTTCTATTTAATTGAATGGCCTGTCTTTATTGCAACACACATGTCAAATATGTGTGGGGGTAGAGAGGGTGGAGATATATATATATATATATATATATATATATATATATATATATATATATATATATATATATATATATATATCTATATATATATCTATATATATATATATATATATATATATATATATATATATATATATATATATATATATATATAGGTTATGTTAGAAAAATGTATAGCATGTAATTCGATAAAACTCTCTAATTATCACAATGATATTAACTAATTGATATAGTTTATGTGATACAGCAAATAATTATAGGAATTCATTTGGTCTCTTGCCATATCTGCGACTAAGATGATACAAGCACTGGGTAGCACAGGGGCAGCGTGCGTAGCTATGAGTAGGTAAGTTCTAGATTCGATTTCCATATTGGTGAAATCTTTATTCTCCGCTAGAAATCCTCTCAGAAGACCAGGGAATGACGAATTACGATACAAAATCGTTGTCGTAAAACCCTCGATTAAGTATTTCTTTTTATTTTTGATTTACGAAATATTTTACGCATATAGTACACTTAGATGTACAGTGTACATTTAAGCAAATAGAGATTTAGTTGAATCAAATCTTTATTTATTCAATTTAAATATATTCAATATTTATAAAGAATAGCTGAAACAATTAAAAAAATATCTTTGAAACAAATAAAATCGTAGTAGGTCGTGAGCGAAGGAAAAAAACCTATTTGATTTGAATAGATCCTATTTAAATTAATTTTTTTTGGCAGTGTACAATGCATGGATTTATATAGGCGGAAGCAAATATAGATAGATATATAGATAGATATATTTTAAAGTGCTCTAGGACTAACCGTCCCTAGCTGCACAGTCTACAAATATAGAACAGGCGCTCGTTCGACACACGTCGAATACAAATAAACAAAAAAAGTTATCACGGGGACTTATTGCTAATATAGATAATGCTTGACTCAATATAAAATCAATATAAATACAAGTGTGAACTCGCTTATTGAATTTTCAATCCGCTGACCATCACGCATAACTAGCGTGACTTATCCAATTATATAGAGCTTGAGGTTAGTCAATCTAAAATGGTTTCACGAAATGCATCCCTCCTTACTTTGAAGCTGCCTGGAGGAAGTGTTCTGAAGAAGCAGGAACGTAAGTAGGTCGGTCTACCAGACCTGAGAGCTTCGTAAGCAATACTAACATGTAATATTTTCGCCTGCCTTCTAGTCGGAGCCGCGATAGTCTTTCCCAGAAGGGGAAACCAGTGCGACTGTTAGGATAGCACTGTTTTCTTTGGCCATGCCGATTGCTGCACTGCAGCAACAATCAATGAACGGCAAAATAAGAATGGTGACTAGTTTCTCGCGTATGTCGTTGTTGAAAATGCTTCGACAAGCTTCGAGTATATATATCCGCGAGTTGGCTTTCTCTGCTATATTCTCGGCTTGCAATTTCCGAGATAAGACATCGTCTAGCCAAACTCCGAGCACTTTCACGGATCTTTGAAATGTCACCTCAACACTGCTATTCAAAATCCTAGAAACTGTTGACATTTCCAGATAGCCAACAAACCGACTTCTGCCGGGAATGATTGCTTGGGTCTGGTTGGAATTTAGAAAGAGTCCGCTTAAAGATGCCCAGATTTTTATTAAAACAATATCCATGTTGACTGAAAAAAACGGTATCACGCGATGGCTCCAGGAAATTATACCAGGTGTAGAAGGATACCATTAATTATACCAGGTGTAGAAGGATGAAACCGGAATTTCCCTATAGATGGTGCTAGCCATCAGTTTAGGGACCGTCAGACCGCTTCTGCAACGCCATCATCTCCCTCTAACAGCTGACGAAGATTTTCAACACACAACAACCCAAGTTCCCTACACCGGTATATTTTTCTATAACCTTGAACATGTCGAGTTTTGTGCCTACGAACTACGATTTGCGGACAGCATTGGTTTTCTGTTATCATTTGAAGAAAACTGCTGCAGAATCGCATCGAATGCTTGTCGAAGCTTACGATGAACATGCTCTTGGTGAAACACAGTGTTTCGAGTGGTTCAAAAAATTCAAAAGTGGTGATTTTGACGTGAGAAACGAAGAGCGTGGGAAACCACCGAAAAAGTTCGCAGGCAACGAATTGCAAGCCTTATTGGATGACGATGATACTCAAAGTCAACAAGAACTGGCGGATCAATTAAATGTGACGGAAGAAGCCGTCTCCATTCGTTTGAAAGCCATGGGAAAGATTCAGAAAGTGGGAAAATGGGTTCCGCATGAACTGAACTCCGGTTTCATACTTCTATACCTGGTATATATATATATATATATATAGGGATGTTGAATAAGTTCTCGCTGTTTTTTCGTGAAAATTAATGTTTTATTTTTTTTTTAATCATTCATATTGCTTTCAATCGTTTCGAAACTGTTGTGTGATCAACTCCTAATGATTATGCAAGTTCAGCTAGCGACTGACATAACCCTCCATCAAGTAATGCCTCCAATTCAACACATCAAAATCATTATTTTTGAAGCGTCTAAACTAATCTCTGCATGCTGTTTCCGACAGAGCATGGTCGCCGTAAGTCTTAACAAGAATTCTCTGTGCTTCAGCTGCAGATTTTTTTAAAATAAAGTAGTACAGTCGAATTCCCCGCAAATACTTTTTTTTGGCACGAAATTTGACATGTTTAACACTATGAAAAAAAAAAGTTGTTTACGCTTCGACGACATGACATGCACTGAATTTCAAGCTTGCTTATAGTAGATACTACTTTATAGATGCGTTACCATCTTAAACTACACGCACGCAGGTCTGGTAACGTCATCTGTTGGAAACAGTGAGAACTTATAAATATATATATATATATATTAGGACGGATCGGAGGATCTATATATATATATATATAGTCAAGCATTCCCGACTAGCCGCAAACTTCGTTCGGGTCCGAATGCGATTTGAGTCGACGGTAATTCCATTATATATCCGCGCCCATACCTCGTCGATTCATCCTACGACGCTCAACTCCCACACCCTCCAACTCCCACACCCACTCGTACATTTTTCTCGTCTCTCTCTCTTTGTCTCGCTCCCCGCGCTGCCTTCTTTTCTCACCCTTTTTATCTCCACCCTCCACGTGTATTACCTACTCGTAATGTCTCTCGCCACTTATAGCCATCCCGGCCAATCTCCGGGCCTTGCGCCTATAAGCCTACGTGCAGTCCAGTTCGTCCGCTTTTATGATTTAATTTCTCGACGCCATTAGAATTTTTTTCTTCTCCGTTCCTCGTTTCATTCTCTCTCTCTCTCTCTCTCTCTCTCTCTCTCTCTCTCTCTCTCTCTCTCTCTCTCTCTCTGTCACTCTCTCTCTCGCGCGCGCTCCCTCTCTCAATCGCTGTTCTGAATTTTCCGTAACTCGGAACGTTCCAGTCGTTCTTCCGGTTCCGGTTGATCGTTCAGGAGGCAAAAGGGGCGAGAGGGGCGGTGCGGGGTCAGGAAGGAAGGCGAAGGTGAGGGGGAGACTAAATAAACCAACTGTACAGACGTAATCGGTTTATGATTGTTTTTCTTAAGCTTATTCTCTTTTTTTCTTCCTCTTCTTAGCAACTGCACCCCGCTCTTCCGTCGTCGCTCGAAGAGCGTACATTTTTCTCGAACTCTCAATATATTGCCCCGGAAGCCACTGCGGAGACTCATTTTGATACAGTTTCTGTCGAACGCATATTTTTTTAATTCTATTTTTCCGTTTTTTTTTCCAATTGATATTTTATCCTATCTTTTTATGCGCCTATCTTGCGTATTTCCAACTTTTGCATGATTCGCTTGGTGAGCTCCGCGCCGGCCTTTGCGGCAATTTCTCCTCTGAAAGAGAAATTAGACTTTTTTTTCGACATTTTGCGAAGAACTAAAGGCTAAATAAGGGACGAACTCGATCCTATATTTACAGGTAATTCAATTATGCAGGCAAATAAGACCTGCAGTACGATGGAGATCGGTGGGACGCTGTTGCAACAGGGACAAAGGGCGCTTGTACGACCCTTCAAGAGCATACAATTCGCCTCTTTGTTAACCTTTAAGTATATCACCACCGAAAAAATGTCATCGTACCGGCGGCTCGATTAATTAATATTCACGGCGCGACGGGCGATGGTCTCTCGTGGCACTTTTGGCCGAGCGAACGAGGGTGTAAACGGATCGAGAGTCCTTATGTGTGCGTAACACTATATGTATATTTTTCGTCCGAGATTCTCGTTGTAGTATAGTAGGTGGAGAAAGAGAAAAGTGAAAAGGAATGGCTAAGCGAAGTGGAGAAGCGAGCCATTGGGAGCGGAGATTTCGAGTCAAGTTATATATATAAATATATACAGGGTGTCCCAGAACTGAATGCGTTCCCTGGAATGAGGGGTTGGGAGTGAAATTCCGAGTCGATTGATATAAGCATGTGTGGGTCTTGGATCAACCCCTTAATTATTATTAATTTTTAAAGGCGGGCCAATCAGGTGCGCCCGATGAGCTAGCGTACGTCGCTATCGGGCGCACCTGATTGGCCCGCTTTTAAAAATTAATAATAATTCAGGGGATGATCTGAGACCCACACATGCTTAGATCAATCAACTCGGAATTTCACCCCCAACCCTCCATTTCAATGAACGCATTCAGTTCTGGGACACCCTGTGTGTATATATATATATATATATATATACACATATGCACACATAGAGACCGTTTGCCCTCGGGACAGTGTGCCTCGGACTGCTCTACTTGATCCGGAACCTTTGCCGGTCACGTGCTCACGTTTCGCCTGTCTTTGTATTTCTCTCTCCTCTCTCTGTCTGATTATCTAGTTTTTCTGCTGATAGTTTGTTGTGTTATTTTTTGTTTATATATTAAGACGTTGAATAAATTTTCGCTGTTTCCCAATACACGGCGTTACCGCAACTGCGGGCGTGTAGTTTAAGATGGTAACGCATCTATAAAGAAGTATCAGCAAGGTTGAAATTCAGTGTATGTCATTTCGCCGAATTGTAAACAACGTTTTTCATAGTGTTAAACATGTCAAAATTCGTACCAACGAAGAGCATTTGCGGGGACTTTTACTGCACTACTTTATTAAAAAAAAAATCTGCAGCTGAAGCACACAGAATTCTTGTTGAGACTTACGGCGAGATTCTCTGTCGGAAACAACATGCAGAGATTGGTTTAGACGCTTCAAAAACAATGATTTTGATGCGTTGAATTGGAGGCGTTACTTCATGAAGATTTATGTCAGATGCTGGCTGAACTTGTAGAATCCATTAGGAATTGATCACACAACAGTTTCGAAACGTTTGAATTTTTAAAATAAAGCATTAATCTTCACGAAAAAAAACAGCGAGAACTTATTTAACATCCTAATAGTTCTTCTGCTCATTTTGGTGGCATTTTCTGTGGTATCGAAGTTTGCGTCGTTGGGATGCAAGCTTGGGAAGAGAACATTTTAGGTAACAATAAAAATTAAGAAATGGAAAAATCAGGATTCTTCGTTGCATTCCAGCGATGCAAACTTCAACGGCATTAATATATCTACTGTTTATTTCTGTAATCCCGGTTAATTTTTTATTCGACATCGAATATTAATTTCTTTAAGGGAGACTTTGTCCTTGAAATGCAGCGGGAGATGTTAGCGGCTTAACATGAGCAGCTAGAAGAAGAGGAGGGATGCCTCTATGGACCAGGCATTGCCGATTAGCGGTAATTATAAACACATTTGTGTAAACACATAAAAAACTTTAAAAGCGTTTTTCTCGAAAACACGTTTTTGAAAATGGCTGACGTTCTCCTCACCGCTGTAATTAACATATCGACCTGAAATTTGGAGAGCATACTCAGAAAATATGTATTCACGGAATGACGGCTCGTTTTTTCGATAGATACATTTTTGCATTTATTATTTATCTTTTTATGCGAAAAAAACGCGAAAATTCGATTTCTTTTTAATTGCCGCCATTTTCCGAAATTCGTACTAAACGAAAAACCCATCCGTCATTCCATGACCAAAGGGTCACAGATTGATAATATGCTTTGAATTTGTGTTTCAGATCAACAAAGAGGGGCCGGTGATGTCAGCCGTTTACCTCCCGCGATTTAAGGACCTGTTTTCGCGGAGCTGCAACGGCCGCCATTTTGGTTAAAAAAAAAATTTAACGTTCTGTATATCATGAATAAAAGCAAGAAAAAAACCGCACTCAAAAAGCTTTACTGGTTTCCTTTAAAAAAAAATACAATGTAAACACCTAAAATATGGCACTCCAAGGACAAAGTCTCCCTTAATCCCTTTGATAATTTTTCTTGTTTCGTCTGTACCCTTATATTTGCTCGAGAGTTCACTGGGGCATGATAAACATTATCAATCAATCAATCTTCCTTTCTCTCGCTTCTTACTCCCCTTCTTACCTTCTTTGCTGTTTTTAAGCCTCCTTCCTCCCCTTCTTCCTGAAGAGGGACGACTATTCTTTCTTATATTTTATTTCTTTTTCTTCATGGTTTTTTTTTCATTGTTGACGCATCTTGAGAAGAGGTGCGAAAATGGCGGAGGGGATAATAGAGGGGCTTGTGACAACCGTCGTCACTTCAAGGGATTTTACCCCTAGGAGTATATATGAGGCATTCCACGCCATTTCACCCAGCCCGTGACCCTGACCATTTTTTATTTTCCTGATTTTTTTGTTGTAAAGTTGTACCTCATGAAAGGCATATCAACACTAATTTTGAGATGTTCATCTCTTCTCTTTTAGGAGTCATAATTGACAAAAAAATCGATTTCGCAAGATTTGTAAACGTTTAAACGCTGATAACTCCTGAACTAATTGAGATATTGATAAATATCGATATACATTTATTTTTTCATTTTGAAGCATACTTTCGTTAAAATATATAAGAAAATGTTCAATTATCAATGACAACGTTTTTTTTGCTTCTAAAGTGAAAACAAATTTTGTAACGGTGATTTACTTTTATTATTCTTTTCAAAAAATTCTCGAAAATAGAGTGATCCGTTCCATGATTTGTAAGACTAGTCTCATTGTGGGCCCATCTTCCTTCCATTTTTTTCGCATTAATAATTTTTTTGAGAAGATTTTTATCATTTTAATCTGCAATAATGCTATTAATGATTTTGTGATTTCCAATTAGGCTTTAACAGGCCTGAAATGGTTTATTTTTAATTTGTGCTGAATTTATCGAAAAAAAAAAAATGATTTCTTATTCGAAATATATGTTTTTTTTCTTTCGTTTTTCGGAAAATGGCGTGGAATGCCTCATCTATATATATATATATATATATATATATATATATATATATATATATATATATATATATTCCGGCGTAGAACGGGGCTGACGACCTATAAGACAGAATTTTAGAATTGCTGTTACGAAAAGTTCTCTCTTTCAAGTCTTACTATTAGCTGTTACGCTAGTGGTACTTCGTACAGTAGCTACAGGATAATACGCGCAAGTTTCGTTAAGAACTCGTTTTAGTGCAACTAAAGCGTTCGCTGCAACGTTTACACCGTCGCATTAAGGGGTTAGGCCACTCTAGAGGCCGAAAAAATAGACTTTTTGGGTATTTTTTTTTCAGAAAAACTACCAAATAAATCGAGATTACAAAAAAGGGTGTTTATCAAACATATCAGTGACTGTAAACAATCATTGTTTTAAGCGATTAATTTCAAAATGGCGGCTGTGCAGCGTTTATCTCAAAACTGCATTTTTAATTTGGCCGGAAACATAACTCAGACAATTTTCAACAGATCCTCTTGGAATGTTGAATATATCTTGAAAAATATATTGTCTATGGAAGTACGAAGGATTTTTTCGATATACTGATTTTTGGCCAAATGGCGCACTTCTAAAGTGGAAAGTGAAAAATTTGCCTAAAAAATCAGATAATCTAAAATCAGATAATTGTTAATAACAAGTGAACTATGCAATATAAAAAAAATCCTTCGTACTTCCATAGACAATGTATTTTTCAAGATGTATTCAACATTTCAAGTGAATCGGTTGAGAATCGTCTGAGTTATGTATCCGGCCAACTTAAAAAAATGCAGTTTTGACAAACGCTGCACAGCCGCCATTTTGAAATTAATCGCTTCGAAAAAATTATTGTATACAGTCACTGATATGTATGATAAACACCCTTTTTTGTAATCTCGGTTTATTTTGTAGTTTTTCTGAAAAAAAATCCCCAAAAAGCCTACTTTTTCGGCCTCTAGAGTGGCCTATGGCCTTCGCAAACCGACCCAAGTGTTATCCATATCCGAGTAAAATCAACGCCAATGTAACCAATAATTGTTCGTGTTATTAAATCAGTGACATAATATACTCGTGATCTTCCCCTTTGTGTAAACCTGAAGACACCTTGTCCCAAGACCTGGCAAGCTCTAATTCTCCACCCGTTTCGCATCGTACTCACCAAGGTTCTTCCTCTTTCTCGGAAGACGTCGATTGCTTGTTATAACTGGAGTTCCAAGGAAAGAGATCTTTGATCAACATTTCGTCAAGTATCAAAGTACACGTGAAGTTCGTCTACCTTCCAATATTGGTCCTGATTCTGACATCGAGAGAACACTGCGCCGTCGATAAAGACACCGTTGGGCTACAGACCTATTGTTACGCGTATTACCATCCTGCCACATAATACAGGCCGGGAAAGGCTTCACAAAAAACACAACCCGGCGATTCGAAAACCATAGGTTCTTTATAAAGTCGAGTTATTTTGTGATGTGTATTTTGCACAAGGACAGAGTTTATAACGGACGTTACTTGAATTCGAGTCATCGTAACAGGGTGCCGGTATTGCGTCCGGACCTCCGTAGATTCTTGGGGACCTCCGACGAGCGGATCTCGCCGTCTGGCAGCTCGATACTTCGAGTCACATCGCCCTCGACGGATAAGAACACCCGAAACCTCGAAAAAACCCAACTGAAACGAAATCTCGAAATCGGTAGCGCGTAACTCTAAACTGTAGCCGAGGCGAATTAGGGGGGGTCAGATCATACGGGAACAAAATTGATCGGTAGCCGTTCGGGGAGTCCTTTATGACAGTGAGTTACAAAAAATCACGCTACAATGTACGTATACAGGGTGTTAGGAAGGTCGATGCAAAGCCTTAAGGGGTCACCTCGTTAGGAACATACCTAACCTAGGTTACCTTAGTCCAAAGTCTAAGGATTTCGAGTTATCATGCCAAGTATGATTTTTGGGAATTTTTCCGAAATTAGGTACTAACTCGTTTACCTCTTATGTTAATGCAATTTTTTAAAAATAGCTTTAACATAATAGGTATTTTTATTTTTTGACAAGTTTTTAATTATTCAACATGTCCCGGTTAGTTAGTTGTGGGGATCCAGAAGATTGTATTGGTGTTTGTCGATTGGATACACATTAAGCTACGACGCAAATAAATTTTCAGCTACCAATTGTTGTCTGTTTGAACATTATGCACGAGTTAAGGGGTTAGGCCACTCTAGAGACCGAAAAATAGGCTTTTTGGGGATTTTTTTCTCAGAAAAACTACAAAGTAAATTGAGATTACAAAAAAGGTGTTTGTCATACATATCAGTGACTGTATAAAATAATTTTTTTGAAGCGTTTTATTTCGAAATGGCGGCTGTGCAGCGTTTATCTCAAAACTGCACTTTTTAAGTTGGCCGTAAACAACTCAAACAATTTTCAACCGATTCACTTAAAATGTTGAATATATCTTCTAAAATACATTGTCTATGGAAGTACGTAGGATTTTTTTTATATTGCATAGTTCATTTGTTATTAACAATTATCTGACGAAATTTTTCACTTTCCAAAAATTTGCCTAAAAAATCGTCAGATAATTGTTAATAACAAATGAACTATGCAATATTTAAAAAAACCTACGTACTTCCATAGACGATGTATTTTTCAAGATATATTCAACATTTTAAGTTAATTGGTTGAAAATTGTCTGAGTTATGTTTCCGGCCAACTTAAAAAATGCAGTTTTGAGATAAACGCTGCACAGCCGACATTTAATCGCTTCAAAAGAATTATTGTATACAGTCACTGATATGTACGATAAACACTCTTTTTTGTCATCTCAATTTATTTTGTAGTTTTTCTGAAAAAAAAACATCCCCAAAAAGCCTATTTTTTCGACCTCTAGAGTGGCCTAGGGCCTTAATACCGAATTTTGGGAAATTTTCCAAAAATCGCACTTACTATGATAACTCGAAATCCTTAGACTTTGGACTAAGGTAACCTAGGTTAGATATGTTCGTAACAAGGTGACCTATCACCGGCCCCTTAAGACTTTGCAACGGCCTTCCAAACACCCTGTATATGTATAAATATAGAGATAAATGAGGGACGTCGATCCTAAGAGAGTGGATTCGCGATAAGGGATGAGAAAGGGGGTTTCTCTCTCCCTTATTCCATAAAAAATATATATAGTCTCTTCCTCCTTTCTCTCTTTTCCTCCCCCAGCAAAGGGATACACAATCCCCTGCCTAGGATGTTTCTTCCTTCTGGGTGTGAGCCCCTAGGCTATGACCACTCCACGGTCCTCTATTCTACCCACTAATCAAGGGTTGTTTCCTCGAGTAGAGTCAGGTTATGTATACGTCGCACCGCGGCACAACACCATACGAGCATAAAGAACTATACTTTGCTGTGATTTCGAGCCCTCTTTTTCTTTCTTTCACCCCCCGCCTCTCTCTGTCACCCTTTTTCACCCTCTCTTTTCACCTCTGTCTCTTTTTCTCTCTCACTCCTGTTTTCACCCACTCTTCCGCTCCCTCTTTCTCTCTGTGCTTTTTTTTCCTCCTTTCCCTCTCATTCTCACCCTTCATTCCTCTTCTTTCCTCCCGTTTTTTTTCTCACTTTGCGACACCGCGCCCGAGAGCACGTACTTCTCGCGTGGCGCCGCATCAGCGCGATTCCATTGTCCCGGGAATCGGAGCGCACTCGTATTTTCTCTTTTTTTTCTTCCTTTTCCTCCCTTTTTTCGCTCTCTCTTCCGGTTCTTGTCGTTATCGAAATTATCGAGTGCAATGACGAATATTGAATCAAAAGAGCGATAAAAGTGTTAACGACAGCGAAATTAGCCGGCTTGGTTTGGCGAGATGATCCTCCGGGTTTTGCAATTTCTGCGACCTTTTTTTTTGCCAGATACAGATTCTCTTACTTGAAGTGGAACATATATATATATATATATATATATATATATATGTGTGTGTGTGTGTGTGTGTGTGTGTGTGTGTGTGTGTGTGTGTGTGTGTGTGTGTGTGTGTGTGTGTGTGTGTGTGTGTGTGTGTGTGTGTGTGTGTGTGTGTGTGTGTGTGTGTGTGTGTGTGTGTGTGTGTGTGTGTGTGTGTGTGTGTGTGTGTGTGTGTGTGTGTGTGTGTGTGTGTGTGTGTGTGTGTGTGTGTGTGTGTGTGTGTGTGTGTGTGTGTGTGTGTGTGTGTGTGTGTGTGTGTGTGTGTGTGTGTGTGTGTGTGTGTGTGTGTGTGTGTGTGTGTGTGTGTGTGTGTGTGTGTGTGTGTGTGTGTGTGTGTGTGTGTGTGTGTGTATGTATATATATATGAAGTTAATATCGTGCGGGAAATTTTCAGAGTCAGCTCAATGACATTTTCCTTCCTCGTTACGGACCGAAGCGAAGTATTGTATTAAGACACTCACCGTTCCTATTTTTTTTACCAGCCCGTTTTCTTTTTAACGCAAACTGCGCATTATTTTTAAACGGTCGGCTATGCGCACTTGTAATTAAAAGCAAGATGAAATCGTGATATTGTATTAGATCTATTAATATTCGTGGCTTAGGTACTTTATTGGCTTGCCAAGAAAATTGTCTTGTATTTTTTAATTCAATATAAGTAATTTATTTATATATATATATATATATATATATATATATATATATATATATATATATATATTTATTTATATATTTATATTTATATTTATATTTATATTGGCTTGCCAATTTTCTTGGTAAGCCAATAAAGTACCTAAGCCACGAATATTAATAGATCTAATCCAATATCACGACTTCATCTTGCTATATATATGTATATATATATATATATATATATATATATATATATATATATATATATATATATATATATATATATATATATATATATATATATATATATATACATACACACACACACACACACACACACACACACACACACACACACACACACATATATATATATATATATATATATATATATATATATAATTATTTATGTATATATAAATAAAATAAATAAATAAATAAGTATAAAATATATTCAAATAAATATTTTCTTTCTGCATAAAATGAGTCTGTTGACATTTATTTTATTCTATAAAATATGTGTATATACATTTCCTCAACCACATATGAAATTTATTTAATTCACGAATCTGCATAAGCTTGTGGCTATAAAAAAACGAGTCGTGTTGCAATATTTTTTCCTGATGAGACTATCGGGAAGAAGAGGTCAGAATTTTACACTCAATTAATACACAGACTTACCAAGTTCGACGTTTTTCAAAATGAAAAATGTTAATGAACAGTGAAGTTATTATTATTTAAAGAAAGTGCCACCGTTGCTGCATGACCAATCGGTGTAGGTGCTTCTGGCAACTAGGCCCATCTACAATGAAAAATAAACAAAATTTACGTTTATTACAATAATAAAACGTTCGTACGACCACACAGTGTTTGAAATTGAAAATTACGAAAATCGCAAGGTGTAAGAAAGGTGTTTGATTTTCGACCAGAAAAAAAACCACGTTCGTCGTTTGTTATTGACGATTGGATAAACATGTAGAACATTATCCGGCCATACGGAAGAAAATGGTATGAATTGGGCTCTGTATGAATTTAAAGTGAATTGGACGAACCATGTTGAAATTTGCATCGCTGGAACGCAACGAAAATTCTTTTTACATTGTTATTTCTTCATGCTCTTCATACTCCAAAATGCTGTTTTGCGAATTTTGGTTGAAGATTTCCGATAAGGGTCCTAAAAAATGTTTGATCGATTTTCGAAGCACAAACCTGCAAAAAAGTTGGTTCTCCTAGAGTTTCGTGGCGTTCCAACGATGCAAATTTTAATGTCAATCGGACGAATAGATTTTGAGATACAACTAGTAGGCAACACAAAAATCGTATGTTTCAAATTTCAAGCTTATGCAGATCCCTTTAATATATTCTTCCCAGTAGGACTAACACGTTTGAATTTATTCCATTGAAGAATATATTTTTTTTTTCGAAATGACATTAATCCCTTAAAATATATAGTTTTTAATGAAATTTGATATTTCATTGCCAAAAAATACATCCTCTCGCACGAAAACACGAATTCAACAATGAGGAGCTTCAATAGACGAGTTGATGTGCGCGAATGAAAATTGCGACAAATGGCCGAGTCACGACGATACGTTGAACAGCTCTCCCAATCTCGAGTCACGGAAATAGTGGCTGTGCTTTCTCCGCAAACGGACTTGTCCAATTTCTCGTTTCGTTGTATCGAATATCGACAGAGCGGTGGGACAGCGGGGAAGGTGCCTGTTTGCTTGCTTTTCCGACTGATGAAATCCTATAGCCCCGTCGAGAGTTTTGCTCTCGTATTAGGGATGAAGACCAAAGTCGGCGTGCGGGAGTCGGGGGATTTGGTTGTGTTTATAATTGGATCGAATCGATACGAGTGAGCGAGCGAGCAAGAGAGAGCGAGATAGAGCGAGAGAGAGAGAGAGAGAGAGAGAGAGAGAGAGAGAGAGAGAGAGAGAGAGAGAGAGAGAGAGAGAGAGAGAGAGAGTAAAAGAGAGCGAGTCTATAATCCGAACGGCCATTTCGCGTCTGAAGTTTCAATTATTTAGCAACACTGTCCACTGTGTGGAAGTTTTAAAAACATCCATGAATATATTCGAATCGAATATAAACGTCTCGAAAATCAGGGTTACTTGAAAAAATTAATTTTCAAGAAATAGGTAAGATGATCGAAAAATCGTACATGTGCGTTGAAGAAGTTGTACCCCAAATTTCATATAAATATATCCATAATTAAAGTATTTATAAACAATCTCGTGAAGGATCGTTGAACGTATGGTGTTGACGGTGTACTTGATTTTGACCACCCGGTTGATCTGAAACATGAAAAACAAGTTTTTTTTCTTCTTAAAATCCATAATATTGGCAAAGACTTCACCGTGTTTTTTCTTGGTATCGTGTTTCAATCGTCAAAAAAAATTTGAATCTCTTTTTCGATTTTTTTGAGGCACAATGACGTTATTATTGTTAACAACTAATGAAAACAATGTCAAGGAGAAAAACATCGGTCAAGACTAAACTACTGTTACATTGAATAAGTGTACCAAATTTCGAGTCAATCCGTTCATTGGATGTCGAGAAATCGTGTACACCGTTTGGAAAACATATAGTTTCGAGAAAAACGTGTTCAAGGCCTTAGGGCACTCTAGAGGCCGAAAAAAATAGGCTTTTTGGGGATTTTTTTCCATATAAACTACAAAATAAATCGAGATTACAAAAAAGGGTGTTTTTCATACATATCAGCGACTGTATACATGGATTTTTTTGAAGCGATTAATTTCAAAATGGCGACTATGCAGCGTTTTTGCGATGACGTCTCCGTTTTTCCAGGGTCCACGGCCGGACAAACAGCTCCTGTAATTTTTTAACTATAACAAGGCAATTAATTTTTTGCAATTATATATAATAACTGCTATAGAAGTACGTAGAATTTTTTTGATATATTGATTTTTGGCCAAATGGCGCACTTCTAAAGTGGAAAGTGAAAAATTTGCCTAAAAAATCGTCAGATAATTGTTAATAACAAATTAACTATGCAATATAAAAAAAAATCATACATACCTCCATAGACAATGTAGTTTTCAAGATATATTCAACATTTCAAGCGAATCGGTTGAAAATTGTCTGAGTTATGTTTCCGGCCAACTCAAAAAATGCAGTTTTGAGTAGCTCGCTGTGGACCAGGCGGCCTTGTACTAAAATTCGAAACCGAGTACTTAGAGATTTTTCCCAGCCATAATCTTTTGGGACATCATTTTTGAGGACCTAGGGGACCATTAAAAAAAATCGATTCTTCGAAAATTCCAGAGTGGCCTAACCCCTTAAAGTTTCCCTAGCAGTTCTGTCGTTTTTTTTGGGTTTGAGTACCTAATTTTGGGAAATTTTCCAAAAATCATACTCATCATGATAACTCGAAATCCTCAGACTTTGGACTGAGGTAACCTAGGTTTGATATGTTCCTAACGAGGCGACCTATCACCCCCTTAAGGCTTCGCTTCGACTTTCCAAACACCCTGTATATAGGCTCTCAAGATTAATAAATAAATATACTTATATATATGTATATATATATATATATATGCGCATCGGTATCCATGCATTATCAATTAAACACTCGAAGCCCCAATTTAAATTTGCCTGTGCTGCTGCAAGTACATCCATCTCTTGCGCGCATTACGAAGATCTCGACGTTATCCTTTCCCCCCCCCCCCTTTTTTTTCTTTCTTTTCTGCGGTACTACAAATTCGCTGAAAAGCTGAGCAGCAGCGTAATATGCGGGATGTACGTAGAACGCACGGGTTTCCACACAGTGATGTTTTTTTTTCGCTACTAGCGAAAGAGAGGGCGAAAAGCGCGAGAAACAGCAGGAGGATGCCCCCTAGAGGGCAGGCCGCCCGCGCGAGGGTTGTAAACGATGTGACCCTGATGAAACACGGGGATGTATACCGTCGAAGGGGGGTGGGGGAGGGTGAGGGCGTAGGGACGTTCGCGTCGATGCGTCGGTACCCGGGGGTGGTCGTTACTTTTTCGCCCCTTTGCATAGGTAATTGCGTCTGGCGTTGATGCTCCGCTACGCTACTAACTGCGAACGCCGAGAAGAGTCGAGATTTTTTATTATTTTTATCTTTCATATATACACATATAGGTATGTACAGACAGGACGATAAAAGAAAATGTACGGTAGGTAAAAGTAACGACGATGAAGACGAAAATTTGAAGCTAAAGCGAGCTAAGTACGAGGAAACGTGAAGGGATGTATGAGGGAGTAACAAGCCCTTAATCGGGGGAGAAAAAAATCGGATCGCATAGCCCACCTCTCATCGCTGCTCCCGTGAAGAGAGACTTATGATCTCAGGGCTGAATTAATTTACGAGTGAGAGGATATTAGGGACGATGCTGTCTCTCGTAAATTCTTCGCGTTGGAAAAAAATGGAGATTCATTATTCGCGAAATTTTTGTTGGGATACAAGACTTTGGTTGAGTTTTTTTTGTTGATTGGTGTGAAAGTTATGTGTACACCAATGAAAAAAAAATCAACTAAAGAGCTGTTGATTTCATATATTTATATACTTTCATAAGGTTAATTTTAGATATTTTTATGTATTTTTTTATTACGATAATAATTTTATAAGGTTAATTTTATATATTGTTATGTATTTTTTTATTACATTTTTTGTTGTTTCAATTTTTGTTATAAAATTCTTACTGAACTATTAATTTACGTGATTTTCTATTATAAAATGCATCTCTATGAAGTTTATTATAAAATTTAGGTACGTAATTTTTTAAATCAATTTTATTATTGTTCATTTTTATTCATAGAATTTATTTATACAATTGTAATTGCAAACTGTTAGAAAACAATACTCCCTTGATTAAACTTCGCGCCCTTTGCTATTCAATTTATATCACAAGTGCTGCTCCCCCACGACAATGTGAGACGAGCAATTCTTCATTATTATTATTATCTATATACATCTTTTTCTTTTTCTAATTACTTCCCTATAATCTTCCGCCATGTGCAGCACTCTTACATACTGAATAAAAGATCGTGTGTTAAGAAGGTGTCTTGGTCAATATATTTCAAACCTCCCGAATCCGCATAAGTCTAACGCAAACGATATTGGTACAATTTTTATAACTAAAATCATCAGTGGATTTTAAGGTTAATTTTATTGATGTTTACGTATTTGTTTGTTAAATTTTTGTTTTCTTTTTTATTTAATTTTTCCGATAAATTAATTCTTTTGTTCATTTTAATGAAATTTATTCATCCAATTCTTACTTTATAACTAATTTACATGATTTTTATTATAGAATGCACTTCCATTAAGTTAATTATAAAATTTGCGTATGTGATTTTTCGTAAATTTTACGATTTCGTAAATTTTTCGTAATTTACGTGAGGATTTTTTTATTAATAGAATTCAATTTCACAATTCGTATTGCTAAAAATATTCGTACAATTGTTTCAATGAAATTCATTCACAGTATCAATGAATTGTGGCAATCGCGAGTACCGAGTAAAATAAGCAACATGATTCCAAGTCCAACCCAAACGTACCCAAGAAATGTTCAATTTATCAACGATTTCTTTTATCTGCGATACCGCACACGATTAATTACTCCCCCCCCCCCCCAAACTTCGATGTTCATCACAAAAAGCTAAAAAAAGGAAAGCGCGGAATCAAATCCACAGCAGCGAATTATTCTTCAACAACGATGAATGACATCTCTATAGATCGAGCCCTAAAGTCGTTTCGTGTAAAATTTGAAAAGATTTTACACGATAAAAACCGACGTATCTTCGAAACGATGTGGAAAAGTCGTCCAGCGTCCAGAATTTTGTTTTTAAAGGAGAAGAGTGAAGTGTTTTATCGGTACTCTTGAGGGGTTCTCTTGGTTAGGCGTGGGCTCCTGAAAGATTGAAGCTCTCGTCTTCGTGCAATTGGCTTTCTAATGCCCCCCCAGTCTCTCTCTCTCTCTCTCTCTCTCTCTCTCTCTTTCTCTGTCTCTCCCTCGTTCACCCTCCATTGGTTCGTAAGTCTAGGAATTCCATCAGGTGCGAAGTGAAATTACCAATTTGCTTCATTGCTCCGTTCTCGAAGCTAAAGACTCGTTGAGGGCGAAAGGGGTATCTGCGAATATATATATATATATATATATATATATATATATATATATATATATATATATATATATATATATATATATATATATATATATATATATATATATATATATATATATATATATATATATATAAGTAGCGGAAACGAAGAGAAAAAAGGCGCTATTCACGTCGTTCCGTAAGTTTCCGGCCTCCAGTCTGCGCCCTTATGCTTGCTTGTATTCGGTAGAGACGTGTACACGATGGTATTTGCGGAGCGTAGCATGAACAGCGAGAGCAGGCCAATTTCCCAAAGTCGTTCTCACGTAGTGGCGCACCCTTTAACCCCGCACGAGTTCTTCGATTTTCCCTCCACCTCCCAAGAGGGGAGGGGGGGGGGGGGGGGGCAACCGTTTCCAAAAGTAAAGGGTTTTTTTTCGGGAAACGTTTGCGACCCTCTTGGTTCTTCATAATGATATTAAGTTTCGCCTAAATAAAAACAAAACGTTACAAAATAAGTCTACTTCCCGAGTTCCAACGTGTCCCTTGCGGATTTTTACGTATTGCTCGTTGCCAGTGGACCACTTTCCTATCATATAAACGGCCCCATATTCTTCTGATTCTCCGTTGCACAGACGTTTTACTCAAGTTTTTATAGGAAGGTCTTAGAAGTATTGACCTTCCGCTGACTGGTTGATGCGCCAGTGGACGGCTAAGCAGTCACCGCTCCGATTGTCGGCCATCCACAACGCCGCTTACCTCGAAGGACCGCCGGAGCTTGGGACCCCAGTGTCCCCCACCCATCCACCAGTGTCGTTCGTTAAAAAATGTACAAATTGAATATTCCGGAGTAGAATGAATGGTTGGGAAAAATATCCACACCCAAGCGTGGATCTCCCCTCCCAAAGTCATCGAAGAAAGGGAAGAACGTGCTATCTTACGAAATGGGCTGGTTAATTGTTTTGTGTATCGCTTCGAGATTGGGGAATCTTAAACTTAATCTTTCTCTTGTAATAATAATGATGAAGGAGGCACATTTACTTATTACGGTCCACTTTTTCGTAACAGTTTCCCTCCGTAATTATATATATACAGGGTGTTCTGTTATGGATGGATAATCCTGCGACTGTCGATAGGTCAGATCCTACTATATGCTGGAATTTCAGTTTAGTCAAAAGTCCCACGGTTTTCGGGATTTTGGGCTTTATGTTATTATTTGAAAAAAAATCATCTGCTTTTGGTTTTTCGCATGCCATTTCTGCAAATTATATGAATCGACAATGGCTAAGCCACTTTTTAAAGTAGGCATGATATGCGTAGTACAGTTTTTTTTACACCGCAGGCTATCAAAGTCAGATGTTCGAATTGGTTTGTATGAAAATTCTGCATAAGATCTTTTTTCATAAAGTTTGTTTAGGTTTGTTTGGGTAAAGAGACGACTTTTCTAGACAATACAAATAAACGAGAGTATTTTTTTTAAACCGGGTCAAAAAAGTTATCATTTGTAGAAATGGCATGCGAAAAAACAAAAGCAGATAATTTTCATCCCGAAAACCGTGAGACTTTTACTAAAGTGAAATTCCAGCATATGGTAGGACATGATTTGACCTATCGACAGTTGCGGGATTATCCATTCATAACAGGACACCCTGTGTGTATGTGTGTGTGTGTGTGTGTGTGTATATAGTGGAACTGCGGGAGCTTTGCCGCTGTAGCGAACTTTGACCCCCATCTCTCTCTCTCTCTCTCTCTCTCTCTCTCTCTCTCTCTCTCTCTCTCTCTCTCTTAGAGTTCTCAACTACTTTAACCCTTCTTCTCGTTTTAAAACGGCATAGGGTTGGGGAGGGCGGTTGGATATTAATCCCCCCCTCTCTCTCTCTCTTCCGCCCTCGTGCCAATCGCGAGTAAAAGGGCTCAAGAGTGTTGCGACGGGGTAGCGGATGGCGAGGGGGGAGGGGGGGAGGGAGTTCAACTCGAGAACGTAGGTGAAAGAAGGGTAACTTCTCTCTTTTACTAGAAACGAGGGGTGGGATGAGCCTCTTGACTGATGGAAAAAAAACCGGCGAATGAGAAGTCCTTCTAACACGCGCGTCTCGCCCTTTACCAATGAGGACATAGAAAAAGAGAGTGAGAGAGAGAGAAACACGAGAAAAGTTGGCCGCGAGAGAGTTTGAGGAGATGTGAGTGGAAAATGTGAATTAGAGAGAACGAGAGGGTAGGAAAAAAGCAGGGGGTGAAAAAATATTGAGAAAAAAGCTTCAGAACCGAAAGTCCGGTATATCCGTCTATATATATGTGCAAGAACCAAAAAAAGGGAAATGAGACGACGACGACGACGACGACGACGAAGTAAGGGTGAAGGAAAAGGGCGCGGTTTTATACACGCCAAGTCGTTGCGCCGTCTGACGGTTTGTTCACCCGGTGAATTAAATTTTTTAACGAGCTCCACTGCGACGTTCCGCGAGGCGATTTTCTGGGGTTAAAAAAAATCTCATTTTCACTTTTGTCAGGCATTGGCGAAAGAGGGATGCAAGATTTCCTCGATCGCCAGAGAGCGAGAGAGATCGAGAGAGAGAGAGAGAGAGAGAGAGAGAGAGAGAGAGAGAGAAAAGAGAGTGCGGGGGAAGGCTTTAAGGGCGCGGAGGTGTGCCAAAAGTAAATATCTGCACATCGGTAATTAAATTCGATTCGTATCACACCCTCGCCCTCCCAAACCGCCTACCCTCCCTTGTAACTCTCGTTAATCGTGGCGCACGCGATATTCCATCAACCCGGCCACTCGTCGTGGTTGGAAAAACGAGAAAATTATCGGGGCTAGCCGGAATATAAGGGGTTGAAAAGACGCGGTGGAAGGGTGGTCCGAAGATACCAGTCCTTCAAGGGCCTGCTCGCCCTGAGCGAAAGGGAGAGCGAGAGCGCGAGAGGGCGGAAGAAGAAGAAGAGTGAGAGAGATAGGTTGGGGTAGTGGATCGCCGACGATTTTGTGACCACTCCGACTGGATAAGTCTTCAGTCGCCACCTCCGGGCAAACTTTCGCCTCGTTATTTGCGGCGGCAACTATTTTGCAATTTAATGGAAGCGGATATATACATAGGGACAAATTGTTATAGCTATGTACAATGTACCCCACTGTGGTGCTATGATTTTCGCCCTCGAGCTGAATGCGCCGGTGTTAATTAACACCAACCCTTTTTACCCATCCCTCCGCGGCCCTTCACCATATTCAATACCCACACTTCGGACCTCGTTTTTTGGCAATTAATGAAACATTTTAATCGCGAGCCTACCGCATATTATATATATACAGGATGAGACCCATAAAGTGTTACAGAGCAATAGCATTCAAACTACTGATCATATCAAAAAATGTTTCAGATAAAAGTTTCAGTGTTCGAGAAGGCCGTCATACTGAACCACCCTATTTTTTTTATCGGTGGAGGCGCTGAATCTACGTCAAGGTCAACTCCACTTTTTTAAATGGATCCATGTGTTTTTTTTTGGCATCATTACCGATTTTAAGACGAATTCAGCGACCTACGACACAAGGTCATTCTAGTCAGGCAAAGTATGAAAATAGTCGAGAAATCGAAAAATATCGGAACAATCGATGACCCTCGACTTGTAAGCACTTGTTAATTCGCTGATGAAAAGACCGTCTAACTTCAGCCAACATTTGTGCTGTAATTTCGGTACATGCTCGGCGTATTCTTTCTTTCACGTTGTGAGGCGTGGTAGGTGCTACCACCATTACGCGTTCTTTGACAAAACCCCATAAAACGTAATCCGGCGATGTTAGGTCTGGCGAACGAGGTGGCTACACTACAGGGCCGCCTCGTCCTATCCACTTTTTACCAAAAATCTCATTCATCACTTGTCTTGAACACAGAGCATAACGGGGTGGCGCACCGTCGTGTTGCATCCACATGTTCATGCGAACATGCAAGGGCACGTCTTTCAGTAATTGAGGCAGTACGTTTTGCAGAAAGTTTGCGTAAACTTATCCAGTCAAGCGACCTTCAAAAAAATATGGACCAATGACGTGATCGCCGACAATGCCGCACCAACAATTACAAAACCTGATGTAATGACATACGGTACGGATGGAATTTGTGTCGATGTAAGATTCTCAATACAGATCGCTGACTAATTCCACTCTCTCTTTTCATTTGCCTGCTGCTCGCATGTGGATTTAGTGCAGCAAGAGCTAAGATAGCAGCCGCATTATTTTCATTAACAATCGGTCGACGTTTGACTCGTGTTTGTTTCACTGTACCGAAGTGACAGAAACAGTCAGCTAATCGCTTGGAAGCCATGTGCGATTTTTGTTGCCTATCCGGATAACGAGCCACATACAAATCTTGGGCGTTTCTGTAATGTTTACGGCATTCCCTCAGCACCATCAACATATCAAAGGGTTCTTGAAAATCGTTCATTTTCGAGATCCGATGTACTCACATTAGAAGATAATGCGTGACTAACTGATATGTCAACAGAAAATGCGTACTTGCTGCCGATAAAAAACATTGGTATCGTAAGAAATGAAAACAGCGATCAAACAAGTGTTTACAAGTCGAGGGTCATCACTTCGAGCATCTTCTGTAGGTAGACCCAAACCAAGGTTAGTGGATCCTTTGAAAGTGATGTTTGTGACTTGTTTGTTGGTTATCTATCTTGCTAAGGTAGTGTATGAGTGTATACATACGCTTATACGATAGGCAAAGAGACAGAAAAACGTACACAGATCACTATCCGAGTGTAAACGGACTAGAGTGCAAGTGTTAATTCACAAGTATCGCAAAATCATAAGCGTAAGTGCACGATGTAAGCGTAGCACTTTTGTACGTGGTACAACTCACAGGACGAACTTTTATCCTCGTACGATGGTGCCTCGCTTGCGCGAAGCGCTTTGCTTGTAGCCACCTGGCGGGTTGTTGGCAAAATACATTTAGGTAATGTCTTCCCGGCCAGAACATTGATATTTCTCCCAACATGGCAGCAAGGCGTTCAAAAACCACGAATTACCTGCTTTACTTTTTTGCCTCATAAAATAATTTGGCTATTCTTTATGCTCATTAGTTATCATAATTCTTTATGCTCATTAGTTATCATAATTCCAGAATTTATGATAATCATTGTTATCCTCGTCGATTATCATTGACGAAATGAATGCTTTTAATGATGAATAGAATTACAATAGATGTATTAGTTTCATCCCAATCAATTATAAATATCTTTGACAAGGTGAAAGACAAAGTAGCTTTTTCTTAGTTCTTAAAGACAGGCTCAACTTTGCATGTTTTGGCCGGGTAGACATTGTACATAGTACAATGACATTGTACATAAACACGTGAAGATGTACTTGCTCGCAATGTATTCCGGCCAGAAGATTGTAATTTCCAAACATAGTGAGTACCCCGTAAAAACGATTTTGCGATCCTCCCGGTTTGTTCCAGGGGAGGGGGGGTTTGTGGTGAATCAGACAAGGGAAGCCTGGTCAGGGCCGGACACAACGTAGGAAATGCCC